>CM077793.1:11481739-11639664 GCA_039737535.1 Lagodon rhomboides
TCATGTAATCTAATGAATTGCCACTCAGTGTTTAACTTGCACTGCGGGTAATGTGGGTGCCAGGTTTTGGAAAAAGAAGTAGAGTGGAATGGGATAAAAAAAAGGGGGTATATCTCCTGGTGAGATGAGAATGACGAAGGTATTGGAGTATGGGATTTCTTAAAACATGTTTAAACCTGGTGACAGCACTGGCTGAAATGTTCAGGGATCGTCACAGTTGTTAGAACACAACTGTACCAATTTCTGTGTCAGGCTAAAGAGGCTAAAAGCACAAACAGAAGAAGTGTTAAAATACCCACTAAAAGTGAAGTGTTGAAATGAAATGGTATCACCGCGAAACCACTTAGCTTCACATTTAGCGATGGTCATTCAATGATCCATGAGGAAATATATCATCTAACAAGTCCTGAGCTGCACAGGGCCATCGGACTCAAACGCTGCAAAGGTGTATTTCTCTCTGAATGAATTATATTCAAAAACCCTCAAGCAAAACAAGTACTGATGCACTATTTTCTCTAACAATCCCAAATGAAACCATCTCCAACGTTTTCTATCAAAGCCAGCCGTGTGTGTGCGTGTGTGTGTGTGTGTGCGTGTGTGACCCTGTATTGTAAAAAGATGATGTGTGTTTTCTGTACAAGTTCATGCTCTGTGATTTCAGAACAGTCTTTGGGGCTTTGGTGTCCTCATCCTCAGATCCCACAGCTGAACCTAATACAGGGGAGCGGTGTACGGAGGGAAGAGGGCAGGGAGCGGAGCGTGAAGGAGCAGAGCCGGGTGGAGGAGAGCAGGACGGATGAAAAGGAGAGCCTGAGTCAGATAGAAAACAGAATGCATTGAGGGAAACGGAAAAAGAGTAGAGAATAACATAGCGTCCTCCACGGTGGGGGCAAATTACAATTTAGCTGGAAAGCATCAACAGCAGCTGAAGTGAAAATCAGAACAAGACGAGATCCAGGCAGAGCGGAGGAGAAGTCGGGACGTATCAGCATATACTGCAGCAGTATCCCAGGATGCAGCCGTCACACCTAATGATAGGCTGAGACATGCATCTGATAGGGTTCAGAGGTCACAAGGCCACCCTGGCTTTCATCATCCTGTATATTGGCTCTGGGTTGTACAGTGTCTGAATGTCAAAGGGGGATGAAGCCGGCTGGAGGGAAAATCAATGCACTTTGGAAACACTGTTTGGCGCCTGCACTTTGTTTGCAGCGCACACATTCATACACACACACACACACACACACAAAAGCATGACGCAGACCTGTTTTGACATTTTACCTGAAATAAATCGCTCTGAACTGAGCTTTCAGCAGGTACTGTGGGAGGCACCTGCTTTAATTTGCTATATATGACTTCCCTTTAAACGAAAAGCTCCAGGAGAAGCGAAGGGTGAGTTTCCTTGAAAAAGCGCGAGCACAGATTTACTTATCGGTGAAGCTTCACGTTGAATTGTGTATCGTGAAATGAACATTTGATGTTTCTCGGTAAGTTGCGTGGCAGCTTTTTCTTTTCGGTGTCTGAATCAGACAGCAGCATTAAGAGCAGCATTAAAAGACCACATTGTTGAATTACAAAAAAAAAAAGTGAAATTCCCAGCTGGCTGTTGTGTACATAGGAACTCTGAGCAGAGTAAGATTGATTTAGTTACGTCAAGTGAGTGAATTTACTGTAGTGTAGAAGTAAAATGTGCCTTGTACAGGCTTGACTTCTGCAGCTGTCAAATTCAAGTTGAGTTACACGGCCAGAGAACATACACTATATTGCCAAAAGTATTCGCTCACCTGCCTTGACTCGCATATGAACCTAAGTGACATCCCATTCTTAATCCATAGGGTTTAACATGACGTCGGTCCACCCTTTGCAGCTATAACAGCTTCAACTCTTCTGGGAAGGCTGTCCACAAGGTTTAGGAGTGTGTTTATGGGAATTTTTGACCATTCTTCCAGAAGCGCATTTGTGAGGTCACACACTGATGTTGGACGGGAAGGCCCGGCTCTCAGTCTCCGCTCTAATTCATCCCAAAGGTGTTCTATCAGCGTTTTGCTCTATAACATAACACATCTCAGTAAATATCCCTTTTGTGAATTTCAAGGGTGCCATATGCAAGAATTTTAGTTTAAAACACTAAACAATGAACAACTTAATGTGGAGACATAACAGTTTTAAAATGATGTCAAAGCAGTCAGTTTGTTGTGTTGCAGAGATACGTATCTACTAGTAGTATGCTAACCAGCTAGCCCTGTGCCTGAAAACCTTGGTCCAAAGCTAGTCTGGCTAGCTACACCGCTAACTGAGCTAACTAGCTAACTAGCTACTGTAATAGAATAGAATAGAATATTATTTTATTGTCACTATACACATGTACAATCAAATTGTGATAGTCATGGAACAGAATACAGCTAGTGGCGATTAGCGGTTACTCTGGGGATATGTTACCCCGAGCCTATTTGTTGGCATTATGAATTCAACAGGTAGCCAATTTTCATCATATGGCACATTTAAAGGGTTTACAGATCTTTTGAAAGGCGGTTGCTAATGAGGGGCTTGATGAGACCAAGGTTACTGGGGATTTAAAACGTTATCAAGCTGAACACAGAGACTCATCAATGGAACCAGGGTGATGCTAGATTTCCCTGCAGTAATCTGTAGGCATCGGGGTTGTTATATTGATAACAAAAAGTAAGACTTTTCAACTGTGGACGGGACACAGGCATCTTACTAGAGCTGATGCACAAACACATAACTGGGATAACGCAAAAAATGAATAAAAACCTGTGAATGTTAACATACTCATTGTTGGGATATTTTATGTATCTATATTGAAGCCAACAGCGTCCAGAGAACACCTTTCAGGCAGCAGCGTAGTTTGTATTCTTCCAGAGTTCTGCTCTCCTGTTGTATTTCTGTCTCCGAGGCCCAGGGATGGAGGGATTGAGGATTTAGCGATGATCAAACTCACTGGTCTGGACAAGAATAACACAACAGGACCAGCGCTCTGACTCCTCCATCTATTGTCGAGATGATTTGACCATCTGGGGTGCTGGGGCCGCGGAATGAAATAATGACCCGGAGAATTGCCGACAGAGGATGGGGGTGACGGAGGGGGCAGCAGAGGTGTGATGGGTGGGTGGAGGTGTAGACAGGTTTCTTTCTCAGGCATCTGATTCCCTTGTGTAATATGGACACAATTAGGAAGAGGGAGAGTGTCCTGGAGCGGCTTTATCCCTAACCTCCAGGATCAAAGAGATGAGAGTGACTTCTGTCGTCCTCAGCCTGCAGCGCTCCTTTTTCTTTCCGTCCAACCTTCACCTTTTCTCCACCTTTCTCCTTTTCTACTTCTGTTCTTTCTGCCGCGTTCTCTTTGTCTCATCTCCTCCAGCCTCACGACAGCCGGCCCAAATCCTCTGCATTGTATTCTTTCATCTGCTTCAGGCTCCGAGACCCATTAATATTCATCCACCCGTCCTGTACTTATTTTAATAATGTCACTCTTATATGCGTGTCCACGCTCACATGCTCATCATATGCTCGTCTTTCGTGTCCATTTACATTTACGGCAGCTGTTACTCTTCGCTGTTCATGGTTTGATCGTGTCCTGCTTGATGTGCCGCTTCCTGATTCTGAATTCCAAATTTGCACCGAGCGGAAGGTCTTCGATCCAGATGTCTGTCACACTCTGAGTATGGATCTGCATCCTTAGGAGCAATCTTGCGAACGTATTCCCGGTGGGACTCGTGTGTTAGTGGAGCGGAGCTGCGCTGTAGATTCCCAGGTTAAACAGGCTTCAGTGTGTTGTAAAGTGTCTTGTGCATGTAAAAGGTCTTGAAGGTTAAAAAGCCTGAAGTCGGGAGCTCCTCGCTCCCACAGAAAACAATGCTCCTGAAGTGCCAGAAACGCCTCATCAGAAGTCCCGCCTTTAGTCCTGTGACTTCTTGACATCACACTACGTCACCTTGTTGCATAATTTGTGCCTCCACTCACGGTTAGACTGAGGCGAACCGGAAG
The DNA here is from genome assembly GCA_039737535.1 of Lagodon rhomboides. NCBI lineage: Eukaryota > Metazoa > Chordata > Actinopteri > Spariformes > Sparidae > Lagodon > Lagodon rhomboides. Next base: position 11,485,748 of record CM077793.1, read on the forward strand.
CTGACAGAGACGACCGGAGACATGGTGAGTGGTGCTGGCTCGGGTGTGTGTGTGCTGACCAATCAGATGTGCTGGGCATTCAGGAGTAGGGGCCTTAAAGGGACAGGAGCTAACGCAGAGCATCTTGGACAGAGCTGCAGCGCTGGACAGTGTGAGAAAACCGATGTGTTTTTGAGCGCTAAAGCATGTAAACCTAGTAGCAACCTGAAATAAAATTATAAACCCTGAAAATGAACACGTCTCCTTTAATTCAGTCGAAGAAAAAAGAATAATCCAACTCTGTAAATACCTCACTCTCCAACATATCTTGAATATCTCGAGGACATAAAGGAATGGCTTCACCCTCATTCCCTCATTCTCGCTCCCTCCGTCTCCTTCGCCGCTGCTGCATGGGTTGTGACACCGTGACAGAGAGCCATTCGACGAGGCTCCTTTTCATCCTGGCACATACCAGCGAGGGTCTACTGCTCTCAGTGCTTTTGAAGCACTCAGATTTCCCTCTTCACTTCGTTTTGCTCCTTATCTGCCCTTCTGCGATAGAAAGATAAGTGGCCGTGACACCACACACCTTTGTGCCTCAGCTCCACTTTGCAGGTACAACACACCGCACCTTTCAGTTAATATTCATGCGGCGAGAGCTCGTGTTAATAAAATGTGGAGTATCAGCGTTGTGCAATATTCCGTCCGCAGCCTTCCGCTGCTCGCATGAATAGGGAAGTTGTTTTCGCGACCACTTCGCTGCACAAATGTGCGGCGCATATTGATTTAAATGCCGATGATAACTCTGGTGCATTACTGTAACGAAACAGCAAACAGCCCTTTAGCCTTGAAGAAAATAATTCTTTTTTGCCTCTATTGTTTCCAGACAGGATTATTTAGCTGTAAAATAAAAAGAGGCCAGCCACAGTGCTTGGGTGAGCGGAGCTGAAGGCTATAATTACCCAGGAGACGCAGGGGGAGAGGAGAGAGAGGTGGTCATTTAGATGGGATGTTAATTGTAATTACTGTTCTGGTGGGATGTCGCCATGGCAACCTTAGCCACCTTTAGTCCCGACCTGACCATGGAGCCTGTTTGTGTGTGCGTGACAGCGGAGGCAACTCAGATGTCCACAGAGCAACGGCGGAGTCCATTTTCAACATCCAGCTGACAGATATCCCTTCCACTTTTACTCCTCCACCTCCTCCATCCTCCGTGTCTTCCCCGTCCCTCTCACTCCCACTTCACTTCCCACTACTCATGCGGCTCCTCCACCTCCTCCGCCCGTCATTGCTCCCTCATCCACGCTGACCTGATGTTTTGCTTTCTGCTCTGCTGCTTCCTCCTCTCATGTCAGTCGTTAATCATACACAAGTAGTCCATGGACAGAGTGTACTTACTTGGTTTCTGTTTACAGCATATCAACCAAAGGCTCTTCTATTTTCCACATTCAGCACATAGCTGTGTGTCTGTGTGTGTGTGTGTGTGTGTGTGTGTGTGTGTGTTTGAGCTCCTGTGGAGCAGGACTTTGGTTGAGAACTGTACCTGTGATTCATGCCATGCAAAAATAGCTCGTAAAGGAAACAAGGAAAGCTGGGAGCTCTGCAGGATAGTGGGTCGTTCAGCGAGAGTTAATCACTATTTACCAATTTGTTCTGCGTTAGGGATATTGCATTTCTTCTTCGTAAACATGTTTTTCTGCAGCTGGTGCTTGTGGTCGGCGGTGTGTGTGTGTGTGTGTGTGTGTGTGTGTGTGTTCTGTCCAATTGTACTGTAATGCTGCAATGAAAGCAGAATTATCATTATTACTTTATTCACTTTACACTCTTGTCCAGCAGATTATGAGAACACAGTTACAAGTTATGACATCAGACTCTGAGCTCCGGTCGATCTCCCTCGCGCACACGCACACACACACACACACACACACACACACACACACGCACACACAGATGAAACACTGGTCCAAGTTTTAACATGCGAGACTGATCTCAGTGGCAATGATCCGGCGCGGTTATAAAAAGCATCTTAAATGAACCTTACAAACTCTCCCAAACAAACATATTTGTCCCACACAAATGTTATCTCGTTGCCCGGCGCAGTTTCTGTTTGCTGCTTCATGCCTGCCTGCTGTGTTTGTTGTGCGTCGCGCAGTGGCCAGTAGTTGGACTTTGCGCAGCTCGAGTGTACACTAGATAGTGTGCTCATCGAGGCTTCCAGTGACACACATAGAAACTGTGCGGGTCTGGCCACTTTGCTGTGGCTAAATACTCTGTGCTGAGTTCAAGCGTATTTGTATAATCGACCGAGCGTAACATCCATTCAATTCAAATAGAGGACCGCAGTTATCTGTACTAATAATACATCACACAACAGTGGTGACACTACAAAGTTCAAAGGAAGTGGAAATTATAACCATTTTGAGTACCAAAAAACTTCCAAAACCCTTTAATTATTATTGTAGAGTAAATTGATAAATTAAAGGCTAAGTTCACCCAAAAAATCCAGTCATTATAAGTCAGGTGACGTTTTGGAGCCCACAAAACATTTCTGGAGCTCCCCATTAGGCTTATTCCTGAATAATTGAACTAGACGGGTGTTGTTTTAAAATGTAAAAGACACAATAGAAAAAAAAAACTGGTCCATACAGCTCGTCAGGGCAATCCAAGTCTCCCAAAGCCCAGAGATCCCAGATTGATTTGAAAAGATGATGGTATTTTCACTTTTAAAAATCTCCACTGTAGCTGCTTAGCTGAAAACGTGAGTGTGCACCCCATCTGAAGTGTTCAATCAACCAATCAAATCAATTTGGGATCTCAGGGCCTCTGGAGACTTGGATTATGCCAGAGGAGCCTTTTGATATTTTTTCGATGCCCACATCTTAGACTTAGACTTTCAAATTTCACTTTACAGTGCAATGGGAACCAAATTTCGTTTCAAGTGGCTCAACATAGTGCAGGATAAAAAACAGCAGCATGTATTTACATGAAATATAAATAATTAAAAAGTGTAAACATAAATACTATATAAAAATATACAATATTTTGCAACACTGTTTTGCTGTGAAGCTCCACAAATGTTTTGTGGACTACGTAACTTCACCTGACTTTCAGTCGGCGTGGGGGTGAGTAGATAATGACTGAATTTTCATTTTTGGTTGAACTTCTTTGGAGCCTTCCTCGCAGAACTGGTAAATGAGGGTCTGCTGTAATCTAAGTGTTGTCGGTAAATGCTGTCAAATAGCTATGATGGCAGCTGTTAAAGGAAGGGCATTGTGCCCTAATACAGGGTACTAACATTTGCTGATTTCATCCCTTTCAAGCCACAAGTGCTTGTGCTTGCTAATAATTAGTGCTGTTAGCTGGGCCTCAGTCTAAAAGCACTAATAAGCAGTAGTTGGAGAATGAAGTGCAACTAATGTAGTGATGGATAAAAACTGGTAGTTAGGAGCAGGACTTGATTGTTACAGCTGAAGAAACTGATTTGTGGAATAAGAGAAGAGGACCAGTGTCTCACTCCTTGAAACCAAATGGGAGAACCTCCTTGCACAACTGCTGTATTAATCCTTAAATTGAATATTCCTCGTTGGAGAGATTAAGACCTTCAAGGACCCGTTTCAAAAAGGCTGAAGAGCCAAAATCTAGCTGCAAGATGAGAGGAGGATAAGATTGGGGAAAGAGCAGAAGAAGGGCTAACGCGAGGTCTGACCTTAAGATATTGAAGTTTGGACCTGGAGGGGCAGGACTGAGATTGGATGCTAACAGCAACCACAGGGCAAAGACAAAGAAAGGAAAGCTGCGCAGAGATCAGAATTAAGCATGGTATCGGAACACCTCCAGGCAGATTCAAATTGGCAGAAAAATGTAGTAGATCAAAAAGAGGTCAATGACTTTTTAGAAGCAAGAATATAATGCATTTTTAATATAAAAATATGTTTAATTTAACTTAATACAATGGCTTATTCATACACTATTCATTTTGTGAGACAGAAAATAAATGCGTTTAGACAGTGATACTGAGGTCAAGAGGACCTAAATGTCATCCCAGACAAGCTGAATGGAAAACTACCAAAAAAGACGAATGAATCCTTCAACAGAGCACACATGAGGTGATGGTGTGTGAAGTGATGATCGTCCGTTCCAGTCCTGCTGAAGGCCATACATTTTGCCCTGAACTGTGTCTCCCGGGCAACACTGCCCCCAATCTCTAGCAAAGGGTTAACACACACACACACACACACACACACTTGTCTCACATCAGCCTCGTTAGCGCTGCTCTGTTCCCTGTGTCTCACCACCTACACCTCATCCCCTCGTTAGCTTAGTTTGTATTTAAGCCTGTGTTGTTACCTCGCTCTTTGTTGGTTGGTCCCTTCTTGTCCCGGTGTCGGTCTTGCTGTCATCCTGTTTCTCCTGTCGCCTGTTCCCCGGCCCTCGGACCTCATGTGTTCCCTGTGTCGTATTTTCCCTTGCCTGGCTTTTTGTTGCCAGTTTTTGTCGCCTGCCATTTCATTGTTTGCGCTTTTGGAATTGGGGATTTTGGACTTCAGCTGATTAAAGCCCGCTTTAATGCCTGCCTGCAAGTCCTGCGTTTGAGTCCTTCTCTGTGTAACTGTTGCAAAACAACCACCTTTGCCAATGACAATCTGTCAGGCAGAAAAATGTTCGCAGACGGTAATGCATTAAAGTTTTATTCACGTTATGAAACCTGACAATGTATATGAATTTATTTTGACCATCCAAATTTCTCTATGGTCCTTTAAACTAAACTGAATCGTCATGCATAATAATAAGTATTGGTCTCATCAAGATGTGCTCTGGATACTTGATTTGTCTACTTATTTCAATGTCCTCCCAGAAAACAGACTGACTGCAGCACCCACAAGTAAATCTGACCACTGTATTAATAATTCCGTGTTATGCTAAACAAAGACCACTGGTGAGGATGAATGCGAGAAGCTGCCAAAGCATCTGACGTGTCAGCTTGTGCTCCGACCCGTTACTTTGATCTGATGAACTGTGTTGTCTGCTGGTGAGGAAAAGAGTCAGGGAGGATCACGCTTCTTGCCTTTCGACATGCCCTTTGGAAAACAAGAAAAAGGAAAAGACTCAAAGGGAACAAATCAAATAACTTTTTATTGACTTCTCGAGTTTTCTCAGGCTCATTCACATCCGACTCAAGATGACCCAAACCTCTGAGCAAACCCCTGTGATCAGCGGGCCACGGGAGTAAGATCTCAAAGACAGGACAGAGCCGGAGAGAAGTTCCAGCTGGGAAAAGAGAAGCAGCTGGTTGGACTGGGAGGGAAATGGAAGTGGGGCAAACAGTAGCAGAGACAGACACCAGTGTTCCCAGAGAAGAAGGGGGATGCCATGAGGGAATAACTAAAAGCCTGACAAACCTGCTAAAGGCTCCAACATGGCAGACGAAATGTAAATCAGAACAAGTGAATGGAGGAATGAAGGAAAATGTAGCTGTTGTCTTGTAGATTAGCATAAAATGATGTTGTCTGTCATGACTCTTTTAGTAGCGCGGAGGCCTCTTGCAAACAACGCTCAACCAATTGTAGTTGAAGACGGACAATACTGAAAAAGGATCTGCGTAGCATCGGATTCAATTGACAAAGCCACAAGGACAAATAAAAGCAAATAACAGAGACATCGATTAAACACATTTTGACACCAAATGAGCTTTACTGAGGGAGAGGTAACTGAAGATGTGTAACCTTGGTGACTAGAATGACTGCAGCGTATGACAGTGGAGATGCACTGCATATAACTCTGGACTCGCAGAGATTGGTTCACTGACAAAAAAAAAGGAGAGCACCTGCCAACTTGGCTGAACCTGAGCATAGGCTTTGTTAGTGGTTGCTGCAGGCTGAATGAAGTCTTTGCAGTGAGAGCCTTGGGTTACCTCGGGTCAGTCCTAGTGTTTTACCAACTATCTCTGACGAGAAAAGAAAACCCAGGGGCCGACAAAGACGGATCAGATGGCGAGAGAAAAAGAATGGGCTATCATTAGATCATTTCTTTTTGTTGTGAATTCTATCCCATCGTTTTCCCTTAGCCCTCGTCAGAACGAGATTAGAATTTATGGGAAAGCGGTTCCTTCTCTCCGTGCATGTGCATGTGTCTTTGTGTGTGTCCACATGCGCGCTACGCTCCACCAACGTTTGAGTGACCAGTGGCCTCCTCCAGCCCGCGAAGGTCTGCTGCCGGCGTCATGCCATATAGATTTTCATTTGGGACGCGCTGTGCTGCAGAGGAGGAGGACACTGCTCCTGTCACGTCCAATCAGCTCGCCTGTTCTTCTTCATCTAACCCCGCTTTCTGTCCGCCTCAGCCTGCGACCTGGCGTCCACCCTCCGCCCAGCTGCACCCAGACCCCTACATCCCGGCTTAGCTTTGAGTCAAATCCTACTCGATGTCGAGGAATGGTGTTGTTTCAGAGTCATCCTGTCGAGGACATTTCTGTGGCCTGCGCGGACTCCTGAACTAAACACAGTATCCCACCAATGTAAAGATCTCGTCTTTCACTTTATCCAGCATGTATTGATTGCTGGGTGGTGTAGTGCGCCAAAGTGGAGATGAAGGGGAGATAGCGAGAGACGGCGAGGGTAGACGGGGCTGTGATGTGTAAATGTCTTCCAGTTTGTTTGTCTTCATTTCAAACCCTACATGCAAACAGGCGAACCAGACACCTGGATGCCCATATGGTAACTCTCTCTGCCTCTTCTCCTCTTTTCTTGTTATCTTTTCCGTCTCTCCTTCGCTCTCCGAAACCCCTCTTTTTTTTTTTTCCACACACACCCCACCCACCAGCCCCACATCTCCGGGCTGAGGAAGCAACATAGCATGTTCCTGTCATTTCCTTGGCCTCTGGTCCCCGAGCCATTTGAGGAGGGATCAATACCAAACATTAATGTCTGCTGCTCCCTAATCACAGCTCCACTGGTGGGAGATGAGGCAGATAACCAGACTGTGAAGCTCCCCTCTCTTTGCCTCCTTTCCTCTGTCTTACCTCACTCTCTTATTTCCAATCTAGTGTGTGTGCGCGCCCGCGTGTGTGTGTGTGTGCATGTGCGTCACCCAGCCAGAAGCAGCTGTCCTTTGCAGCGCCAGTAAATGTCCATGTGTTCTAGTGTCCTTTGAAAAGCAGCCAGTACATTGGCAATAAGTTGCCTTTGATGTTTGTTCACGTTTCATATTCATATTTTCCGTCTCATGTCAAGTTCTGATGTTTCGGCGGAGACGCTGCACTCGGCGCCCGACTCTCTCTCTCTCTCTCGCTCTCCCTCTCTTTCCATTTTCATTACATTGCACTAACCGCGCTTGCATGAGAGCTGTGTGTTAATGAATAAATGAATTAATTAGATCTTGTTTGATCCACCATCATCATCAGGCGTCTCTCCCCCTTGGTAATGACCTCAATAATGGTGCTGACTTTAATGGGATTTTAATTGATTTAGCTGCTTTAGTTTGCTGCCGTGCGTGTATCCGGCGCTCCTCAGACAGAGGTGAGCAGAGGAGCTGATCCTTAACTGCTCAAAACATTTTTCTGCCATGTCCCCTTTTTTCAACATGGTCGTCGCTGTAAAACATCACATCCACCTTTTAATACAGCAGCGTTCAGGCGGAATTGCACTATGGAGTAATTCGGATTTGATGGACTATATAAATGGTCGGCTGAAATGGCACTTCATGGTTTCATTTGAATCTGTTCACACATTGTGATGCCCTCAGGTCCTCCGGCTGACTGCTTCGGAGATGAAGACAAAAGACACTAAACCTGCTTCTCCGTCGGTCTCATTACAGACCAGTGTAACGGGATTGGCGCGACCATCAGATATGTATTCAGGCAATCATCCGCAGAGCGATTTGAAAACCAAAGAGGTGGGTCTTAAAGGCTATAAGAAAACAAAAACATGTACATTTATTCCTTTTCGTTCACTTGTGATTTCCTCCAGCTCGTTTTATGTCTGAGTAGAGATAGATCATTCACGAGAGCTGAGAGAAACACAAACACAACATACAATCCTGGAATGCATCCTAGATCAGTGGCCTACTGTACTGCGCTGAGATACGGCAAGTAGATCAAGTACTATCAAGTATCAACCCCATTTTTGTACAGCTGAAAATAGAACATGAGAGAATGTCTTAAAAATTTCTCTTGGAGAGCATGAAAGAGGTTGTTGTAAACAGAAAATGCACTTAAATTGGAATGAATGTGACTTGTTATTCGCACACACTGAACCAACGACCTTTAACAGTAAATAATAATTAACAGACCTCTGATTTTAGTGGAGTGGAAGCTTTTGGAAAAAGCACCAGATTACTCCATTTTTCCACTACGAGCGGCGCTTAATGTTGTGTGAATATCTGGCAGGAGCACATCCAACAGTTATTTGACCATTCAAACATTTATTGTTAAAACACTGGATTGGGGCACTGAAATAAGCAGTAGGCATGAATAAGCACCCAATTCACCTCAAATAGGAAACTCATTATATCTCACTCCTTCCTGTATAATTGCCTGTGACAGTTTGGTGGTTGTTGTCCATGTGTCATTAGTCCAGGCGCCTCCGCTGATAAGCTTCTGAGTGCAGATAACTAGTAATGTTCCAGCGCCTGTCATAAATAAAGTACATTACCACTGCAGCTGCACCGTAATAACCTCCTCTCTGCTGTGCACCCCTGCTCTCATCACCCTGCTGACCGCGGAGGTGAAGTGGGTTTTAGATTATCGTGCGTGTGTGTGTGTGTGTGTGTGTGTGTGTGCCCGCATCCTTGTCTTAGTATTCCATTTGTGCAAGCAGGAAGTTACATTTTGAGCATCACTCTATTTCTTGGCAGTGCCATCGACCAGGATTCTCATTTTCAATCAGTCTCTCGCTGTCCTTTAATTTGATGTTCGGATGACTAGCTAGACGGTCATTAAAAGTCATGTTTGCCAGGATATTTATCTTGAAATGGTTCACAGCTTATACTGAGTGTGTATTCCACTGAAAAGGCCTCATGTGGTTTTATGTAATTCTATGATGTCAGTGTGCCCGAGTTAAACTCAAGATCAGTTCATCCAAAATACCCAAAAGTAATTTTCTCATTAAAGATATAATATGTAGGAGTTCTGCACTATAAAGTTTCAAAAAACACTCGACCTTTGTTTTATGTTTTTGTTGAGTTGTGTATTTACATTAACCCAAACGTTTCCAGCAATGTTCAAACGCAGAGAAATCCACAAGGTGACTCACAGTGACAAGGTGCATATCATTTGGCGCCCGTCGCTACTTCCGGGATGGGGAAGTCAACGAACGAGACTAAACTTAACATTTATTAAACTTTAAAACATTTCCTCGTCTGTGAACGTTTGTGCTTGGATCACGTCAGATAGCTTTTCTTCAGCAGTGGTTGTTGTTCAATGGTGTATTAACCACAAGGGGAGCAATCATTTTTGTTTATTCGGGTTACGCACGCAATGTAACTCCACCCAAAACGGCCAGATTACTTTACTGTACATTAGCCATGAAATAAAGTTAGCAAGCAATGGCATATACCAATTCAGAACTCCCCAGAGACCCAAACCCTCATACATCATGGCACGCAAACGCCTGACAGTGGAGTTCACCTCCATGCATCGCTGCTGTAGTCAGATTGATAAACAGGAGTGAAGATAAATCCACTTCTTACTCCCATAAATTAAAAAGTAATCTCTGTGCTCTCCTCTAAATGGCTCCAGATCAGAGCAGAGCCCGATGCAACTCTGGGTGTTTATTCTCTACAGCCAGCTCTGACCAGCTTTGTTTGATATAGACAGTGGTTGTATCTTGTTCACCGAAACCTTAATGGTACAGTCAAACATATGATATAAATGAGCCTTTTCCCAGTACAAAGTCGTTCCTATGTTCCAACTGTCCTATGTTCTTCAGCTTTATATGGTCCAAAATGGGAACATGACAAAAGTTCCAATGTTCTCAGGGTCGTATGTTCCCCAGTTCTTGGGTTGGGCTTGTTTGACCCATGATATGATAGGAGGTTTAATGTGTGTTAATCTATCAAAAATAAAATAATATTTCTCAGAAAAAAAACTACCAGTGCAATTTATGCCCCGACCAAGAAACCGCCATCAAAAAGCCACAAATAATGGTGAGAACAGCACCAAACTTCAGCAACAGTACATGTACAGTCCCAGCACACAGTACGATCTCTTCTTGGTGGAGGCATAAGCTGCAGTGTATTGTTATCGTGCGGTCTTTTCTGTAGTTGCTACAACTAGCTAAGCTAGCGGTCAGCAAACTTGATCTCTCGAGAGGTGTCACTCAGGTGCGGTAAGACCATGGATTAAACTTACACCAGAATATCCCTTTAAGAACTAAGGTATTCTTTGAGCTGTGGTTTTTGATGAATTAGCTACATAAGACTAGCAACAACCATGTGTCTAAAATTGCTTCCTCTCACTCGTTCACTCACTACGGCTACAATTATAGAGATATATAGTTTATGTCTACTCAATAGTGAGTATAAATTGTATAATGAGTGATTCTATGTCACCGACAAGTGTACAGTCAGCAGAAAGTAGCCTACAAGACATGGATGGGTTCTTTTAATCATGTTATTTTTGTGCACACACACACACACACACAAAATGGCAGACAGTATTTATTATTTTTCAGTGAATACAAGAAGATCATTTGGTCTTCAAAAGCTTCTTTTGCGTCTGCCAATCGTTCACAGTAATTAGACTATATCATCATCAAAGGCCTGTAATTATTTGATTCATAGGATATCCTGAACTGAACGTGCTGTACCAACTGGTCCAGGCCGAGCACATGAACCACCACCACCCTCATAAGTCTGAGTGATTGTGTGTTTCTGCATGTGTGTGTGTGTGCGCCCTTTGGGGACATGTTTGTATCTTATGAAAGCCACTCTGTCCTCTCCTCCATGCTAATGCCCTGACCATGGCCTTGGCTCACTGTGCTGTTCTCAGGCAGCCAGCCGACCGGAAGACAGGATCAAACACAGGAGGAGGAGATCTCAGTGACTGGAGTCAGACGCTCTTTCATCTCTCCTCTGCCATGCCAGCACACACTCTAATGCTTCATTTTCCCCCCGCACAGGGGAGGGAGTCTCCACAAAGAGAGCTTTCTGAGTGAACTCTCTGTGTCTGTCTCTCTTTTTCAATTCTGCTTTAACTGATTCATCCCTGATAGAAATACAGATCAAGATGAACTTAGTTATGCGCCTCGATTTTATTTCATATGCATCCCTTCTCCCCCGGGTGGGGAAAAGCAAATATGTGTTTATTTCTCCCTTTTCCTCTCAAGAGAATTCAGAGCAACGAATAGATTTGTCTAAAAGGACTATTTCCTATGTGAAGAAGTGAAGCTAGTTGTCGTTTCTTTATCTCTTGCAAAGTAATACTTACAGTGTATGGCTTCAGCAAGCAGCATGTACTGTGTTAGAGCCTTAAGTCGACTGAAACAGGTTGCCATAAAATAGAAATGAACAGGAGTTGATTGGCTACACACGTCTGTGGATAAACACCACTTCCAAGGTCAGCTGAATGAGATCTGGTTTCTTTACCTGCTCCCGTAGTGTTTGCCGCCCACTGCTCTCCATTTCACAGCCTTTCAGACCTGTGAATGGGAAAAAAAGAAACGGGCTCACCTTCTGTTTGTTCTGAATGTCGGCTGACATCGAGATGGATGGATGGATTGATCTTGCGTGTTTGGCTGGTCTTGTCGAAAAAAGCGGCTCACTATCTCTGCAAGTTGAGGGAAGAGGAGAGTAAAAGAAAAAGGGATTACGATCAGCAGAGTACATAGACCCCTGGATAATGAACTAGTTTCAAAAGAAAGTCTAAACACGCAGGTCAGTGATAATACATACTGTGTGATGATGTATACCGTTCATTTACATCATATAGATTTACATCAGACTAACGAGGCGAGTAAAGTCCTTGATATCAAATTGCCTTGAGTAAATGTAGTCTGAGCCCACTATTTCAGATCTGCAGACGTGCAGGATTTAATTATGCTGAATTAGCAGCCTAGAAGAAGATGTGTAAAATTTGAATATTCTCATTAACAAAGAAATGGGAAAAGCCTCTTTCAGCAAAAGAAACTTGGCGAGGGAAATGAAAGAATAAATGATATAGTAGAGCGAGAGAGAGAGAGAGAGAGAGAGCATATTTCTGATTATGAGACAACTGCGTACATCTTACCTGCTCTGCTAAAATGATGTATTCATATCTTGACAGACAGGAGCAGAGGAGAAACCAGGGACTCTCACTGATATCTCTTAAACACAAATATGACACAACTCCTTTCCTTAATGAAATTCAATCAGCCTCCGGTGAATCTGACCCGATGTTAAGCACCTCTCGACCTCTGACCTGTAAATCCACTCTGGGTTTGAATGGATGCTTCTTCAAGAATTCATTTCTCACAGTGTCTTCCCATTATGAAAAGAGATCCTGGAAACAAGCTGCCGCCATGTTTTGTTGTTTTGTCGTTCAGATTCATCCTCAACGAGCTTATCGTTTGGATGAGATCTGACAATATCTGACGATCAACGTGTTTTGGAAAGCACTGTGACCAGGGCCAGGCTTTAGAAAGATTTACTCATAATCCCTCTACAATGGGAATTTTCCTCTATCGCTGGATAAATCATGAATAAATATCAGATTTGTTGTCCCCGTGTTTGAATGACATGAGAGCCAGCTGGCTGACTGGTTACACTGGTGGGAGGCTGGCTGCTCACAAGATGACCAATTTGTTGGCTGATCAGCTGGTTAGTATGCTTGTTTTGTCTGCTGATATGTGCTGAGCTGAGTGACTTGGAAGTGTGACTGCAGGTCTACAGTGCTGTATACGAAGGCGTGCAGAGGTTGATATAGAGGGCAGAAGAGCAGAGGATTCCCCTGAGGGGTTTCCTGCAGATAATCCGAGCTCTTGTGATAATTTGGACAGAAGGCTGAATCAGAGCGGAGCGGTGAGCCTCTACTTATAGACCTCCTGCACTGACACACCACGGCCCAAGCACACAATAACCTTACCCTGATAAAGGGGAGAAGAAAGAGGAGAAAGAGGGGAAAGGTGGAGAGGTTGCGGGCGAGAGGGCTGCCAAGCCAGTGACTTAAGTTCAAGACTGTTTCAACATGTGTATGTGTGAAACCACTGTTTTCCCGAACAAGTACCAATCTCCAGCCTTGTTCCGGCCGACAAAACCGGGTGTTTGTAAAGGGACCTCAGGACATCTCCAGCTGCGTCTGTGGTGACGAAAACAGGTATTTTAAAGGTGCAATGTCTAAGGACTCTGTTTAAAATGTCAAAAATGAAAATTATCAACAGAATATGAAGACATAACAGACTTGACGTGATGTCAAAAGATGTCTATGTACTGTGCTGCAGAGTCTATTAAAGTTAGCATGCTAACGCAGCTAGCCCCCAGCCACTTTATACCTATAGAGGTGATAACCTGATAATAAACAGTAACAACACTTCCCTGTAGTGCGGGTAGAGTCAGCTAATACAACTAGCTAACAGCAGCTAGCAGCAATGTTTGGTTTTGTTTAGAGGTGGCCAACTCCTACATATTGCCAAGCCAAAATACATTCTTTTCCTAACCCTAACCAAGTGTTTTTTCTGCCTAAACCTAACCAGAGTGTACACACAGCATTGTCACAAGATAAATAAAAAAGCTGAACATAACGAAATGTAAAGTTTCAACATGTCCGTGGTTTGCAGACACATATATTGGCAGCATTTTTTCTGCCGATTGAGATGCAATAAATAATCCCCCCCCCAAAAAAAATAGTTTGATAATAAAGACCTGAGTCCTACAATATAACAAGAGAAAGACGGCATGTTCGTGAATGCAGGAGCACTGATAGAAATTGGCCTTGCGTGTGCGCACGCACGCACATGCATACGTGGCGAAACCATCTTTCCCCAGTCCCATCTCATCCCACCGAGTGGCCTCTCCTCTCTGCTCCCTGGCGTTCACAGATGCCTGTCACGTCACCCTGAAGAGACAAGAGCGAGGGAGAGCCTGACACAGATTCACCCTCCCACAGACGGAGAGACGGGCGGATTGAGAGGTGTAGCCGATCCCTGAGAAGCACTGCAGGCTTAATACCCCCTCTATATCCCCTCTTCACGCCGTCTGGTACCATGAGACTCCGGGCTGACGTCAGTGTTATTTCTGTCCATCTCTTGGTCAGGGAGGGGTCATCATCTCTAATGCATTATTCACGCAAGCAGCATCAACCTAGACAGGTCTTATCTCGACAGGGCGAGGCGACTATCACCCCTGGCTCAGTGGCTGAATAAACACGAGAAGCATACAATAGCTGCAGCTTCATCCTTTTGTGACTAATGCTGCTGATTTGAGCTGTATGGTAATCCAGACAATTTATTATTTACCTATATGTATCTGTTATTTTAATATCTCTATGTGGCAACATTGAGTGTTTAATTCACTTCTTCTGTGGCCTAATGCATATATGTTTGATTCTGGACGACACAACAATCATTCTTCCTGAAAACACACAGGCTCTTTGATATGCCTGTCTTGCATGGCCTTAGACATAATGTCGGGCTATTCAGCGGTGGCTTTCTGACTGATGTTTTGAATGTCAACAGCTGTCATGTGGCACACATTGTTAGATAAGCCATCTTTTCTGCGGTGGACCCATGGGAAGTGGAACCACACACACACTTACTGAATACATGATGACCACTTCTTCTGTCTTTCTTTACATTATGCAGTCAGAGTTCTAAAGAGATCCATCATCTCTCATTTTGTATAGGTGTTTTTCCTCATGCATGGTTAATTGCGCCGAGGAGGTATTACCCCCTTCTCCCTGCCCATGATGACAGTGATATCTAGCCGCCATCCTCCACTATAAGGCTATCTGTTCCCTTCGCCGCAGCTATCTAACAGCTCGTATAGAAGAACTGCTCCCATAAAGCCTTAAGGATAATTCAGTTACGCTGCTGATACCTGCCATATCAGTGCACTCAGACACAAAGTACATGAATATATGGAATAAAAATGAGCCCATGATGAAATGTCCCAGATAAAATATGTGCTGTCATCTTTGACATACAGTCACATTTTGCAGATTTTGGCTTTTATTTGGGTTTTTGGATTCATGACATGTCATGTAAAGATATCTTTGATTTGGACTGATACTGTCTGATGTTGACGAAATTTGCATTCCAGCTGGAGCCTGACATGTAGAGAGAACTGGAGTGAAGACCCGCTCTCCTCTCTCTCTCTGTCAGATCCAGCTATTAGATGTAAATGTCGATCTTCCTTCCAAGACAGATTATCCATAGCGGTTCCTCTGTGATCCTCTCAGAGAGGGCGAGTTCGATCTAAGTTAAACCGGCACTACACAACATTTTTTTGCTTTAACTTATCATTCTGAAGTAAATATCAATTGCACAGTGTGATGGCTGTAGAAATATGACACCATCCACATAAAGACTGGTTCCCTATAATGTTGCGTTTCTTGTGCTTTTCGTTCTGCCGGCAGCTCAGTTTTTCGCGTCAAAACAGAGGTTGAATTCTGGCACAAATGAAGTGATCTGCCATCGTCCAAAACAGGAAAGAGGTATTGTCTTACCCGGTCGCTATCCCCAGGTATCTGTGGAACAACAGGAATAACTGTGGGAAACCTGCACTACAAAAAAAAAAGAACCCTGCTAATGGAGGAGTTAAAGAAGGCGAAGACGGAGTGTGACAGAAACCGTGAACGGGTGGGCATTCACTCCATGGAGAGCGCTCTGGTGTTTCAGTTGGTTCCACGGTTATACGTGTTGGTAATTACCACTGGGACTCGAGACAGTTTGAAACCGGTTTTCTTTCTCTTAGATCAGTAATGTCGAAACACGACTTCTTATTGCTGCGAATGCTGTGATCGTTACAGCGGCACCAACAGTAAGACCACAGGAAAAAGCGCGGAGGGGAGAGAGCTGGAAAGTTGTCTTTGATCTGAAGTTTTAGCTGCATGCAGAGATTTCCGAAAACAAAACAGTGATAACGTGATTTGTGTAAGGCTGTCCTAACATAGCATGTCTGAGATTTTGACTGCCACCTGGTCAAGTTCCCAGACATATTGTGAGGCCACGGTGAGAAGATCCAGTTAATCTTATGATACCTAAATAAACTGATTTTACTCCAGTTCCATCTCTGAAGCGTTTCGCATTTGGTAGATTTAATACAGACAAAACCGATCTAGTACCGAGGGGAGGCAATTAATCTCCTAAGACAGAAAAGCATCAAGACAAGCAACAGATTTTTCCCTGTGAGGCGAGCAGTTGGAAGACAGACATTCAAAACATGTTTGCAGACAACAGTCCAAGTAGTATAGGGCAAAAGTCAGTGTCTTGGCAGCAAATGCCTGGGGCTGTTGTCTGCGCACTTCTTCTAAAGTATGGCAGGCTAGATGCTTCTTGTGAACATGGAGACTATCTCTACAGGATGGACAGGGTTGGATAACAGGAAATCAACAACAGCCTGAATTCTCACTACTGCCAAAGCAAACAAGGTTTTTATTGTTACCAGCCGTGAAAGAGTGACTAGTGTTGTTTACACCTTGTCACCATCATCATTATTGAGTACTGAGTACTAAGTAATATTTTCGTGAGGACTACTGAGTAGTCATGAGTTGGAATGTCACCGTGTTGATTCTAGTCTCTAGTTACAGTGTGAATTAAACTTAAATTATCTCAGTCAACATATTTAACCTGATTTTTTGGGGTAATTTCTCCTGATTTTCTGCTAATTTATTACACTTTTCCCCCTTTTAGTTATCATAACCCTTTTCTCTGGCACAGCACAGTATGCAGTCTGCTGTGTTGTTAGCGAGAGATGAAAATAAAGAAGGGAACAAGAAGAAGAGACCGTTCAGACATCCTGAAGACAAGAATTTCTTACGTCAAGTTTTTTTAAGGAAAGGCGCTGTAAAATCTGTTGATCTTTCTGTCAATCACGTGGGCCACACTGCATCAAATCAGAAATCAGTGGCAGAAAATGAATGAGTGAAGGAAAAGTGGTAAATATTACTTTATGTCACAGATTTATGTTTACACTTTATTTGACATAAATATGCTGTTGCATTTTACTAATTATTTTGTCATTTTCATTCTTTAATTGTCATCTGAATGCAAGAATCAGTCCTTGGATCTTGATTTGAATCCCTATTTTGGGGTCTGAAGGTTGGCAAGTATGACTGACAAAGGTGTATTACCCTTTAAGTGAGCTGACAGTTGCTTATTTACATGCCAAGCAGAAAGAGAGTGGAATCCCCATTCATTTGGAGTCAAATGGAAATGCATGCGAGTCTTGTATTTGCTCTACTTTTAGCTCTTTTCTTCCTTGACCAACGCCTGAGGGAAATATGTGGCCCTTTAGCTACGAAACGCTTCGCTTTGTTCACCACGTAGTCTCTAACTTTGTCCATCCTCTATTTATGAGCTGGACGGGTCGCGCATGGTTTATATTTCCCATTTCCATCTGCATAATAGGCCTGTGGCTGTACTTTTTCTTTGTCTGTGTATGTTATAAACCACAGTCTTGTTTAGGTGTTTAATGACTGTCCAGCTACCTGCTCAGTACACGGCCCCCCGCTGGTCTGGCAGGGAAACCCCATGGCTTCAGGGCTCCTTCACTCTTTCATGTTGCTCACAGCGGGACTTTCTGATAGCTGTTAATAGATTTGGCTTTTTCAAAAAAAAACATCAACTATTTCACATGTGTTCCTGCTTGTATAATGAAAACAATGCTTCCCAGAGGCAACTCATGTAATGTTCTCTGCATATCATTCATACCATCAGTACCATACAGCATTTATTCAAAACACACTGACTAAATGTATTTCTGATTTATTGAAGTACAGTTTTTGTCTACGTCTTAAACAAATCAGAACCGAAGAACTTCCTTTTGTTGCTTTTAGGCACTAGTTATTCATAATCCATGTCTTTTCTGCCCCCCTCCCTTCCCCTGATCCCGGGCTTACAGTATATGAATGTGAGGTTGAGAAGAAAGGCGGCTGATGGATGTATACCACAGCCATCAGCTGCCTCCGCTAACGCGGTAATTGAAATGGTAATTTTCTGATACAGGATGATGACCTGTGTTCAGCCAGAAATCCCCGGCCTTATTGGATAATGAACAGGGAGAAAATGGCCCCATCAAAACTCATTGGAGGAATCTCTCAGAATGCGGTCTGTCAGTGAGGTGTGTATGCACAGCCTACGTGAGGGTGCGTATCCTTCGGTCAGCTCGAATGAAGCTCTGCATCTTCCTTCGCTCCTCTTCTCCCCGCGTCTCTTCTTTTTCCATTCTGCCTCGGTAAATACTGGGCTCTGATATGCTAATAGATTCCCTCCTTACATTCAGCGTGTGCGCCTTCAACGGCTCTTCACTATTTTGCCTTCATGAGGACAATGTGTGGGTAAGAGTGGGTGTACATGTGTAGCAGTGACTGTCCGCGAATAAGTGTTTTGTAGAAATGAGTTTCACCGGGAACCTCGCCTGTCCTTTTTAATGTTTTAAATTCATTTATTTTCCCAGAGGAGCTCTCGTGTCCCCTCTGCCTCTGTTTGGCATACGGCCCGATAGGCAAATGTGGTGTTATTTGTACTGTATGCCAGGCAGGTAGCTTTGTGTTTTTGTCATTCAAATCATTATCTTAATTGCTTTGCATTGCTTTGATGGCTTAAGGGTGGCTAGCCAGTGAACCTGAACAACCGACTCGCAGTGACCGGCTCTTTTTTCAGTGCCTCTGTCTCTCTCTGGTCTCTTGCCAGACAATAATACAATCAACCCCCCCAGCTCCCACACACACACACACACACACACACACACACCCACACACACACACACACACACACACACACACACACACACTCTTTTAGCAATTACTCAAACTAATTAACAATTTGGCCACTGGAATAATTACCTCTAGTAAAGCGAGGTACACTTGAGTGTTTAGTTCTTTCCTCGTTCTTGCTCCCTTAATTGTGACTGGCTACCTTTTTTTTTCACTATTTGATCATCAGATAAATGTAGATCCATCCTCTGCCTCAACACTGCATTACCTCTTACTCTTCATTAAACAGCAGATTTCTTGCCAAATTTTAGGGCAGTGGAAACAAGCCATAAAAACATTAGTGACATAGTATTATCCTTATTCTTTAGCGAGCAATTGCATATTCAACAATCTAGCAGATACGGTACGGAGCAACATTAGCATTCATTTACTTGTTCTGTTTCTGGCAATCTGGCGAATGCAAGTCCAATATTTATTCTCCCTTTAGCTCTGTTTTTGGTCTCTACCAACTCCTGAGGAAAATATCGGGCTCTTAAAGGTGCAACATGCAATATAAATGTGAGAAGTTGAAAAGATTCATCAAATCATGAACCTCATTTGAAAATATAACAGTTGTAATATTCTGTTAAAGATATCTATGTAGCACTTTGTACCTCAAGAGGTGATTGTCCATGGATTTTCCAACTAAAATCTGGATACAGCGTTGGAGATGGAGCCCTGTTCATTCCAATGAATGCTGCTCAGTGGTGCATGAAGACAAAAAATATTGGATTCCCAGGTCTAAAATTACCCTGACGTGCCGGTTGTGGGGCCCATAGAGACATTTCTACACATTACTCCTTTAAGCTGTTAAATGTGTTCACCAGCAACTCAACTCTGTCTGCTCGTCGTTTGCTGCTGGGCAGGAAGCGTAAAGGAGACTTTTTGAGCTTTTTTGCTGCAGCTGGAAAGGAGATCAATGTGACCCGCAAGATATAACGTATTTAGTGTTTCGTTGAAAGGTGGGCTAGCTCAAAAGACAAAAACATAAACATAGGGAGCAGCATATCATCAAAGTAACCGCTGCCAGCTCACTATACTCTTTGCTGTAGCTGTAGCTACTAGCTGCTGTTAGCTAGTCAGCTCAGTTAGCTGTGGAGCTAGTGACCTTATTAACTGACCGGAGTCTGCCAGACTGAGACCTTGGATCTGAAACTTTATCGTGTATGGTTGGATATTTGTGTTAAGTAAGTAAACAAATGTGCAAGAATATTCCCCTTCTTAAATTTTGTACATTTATTTTGTTCATTCAGGAGACAGGAACAGCTCAGAGAGCTTGAAAAATGTAGGGAACTCTTCACTCGCAAAGATCTCCCAGCTGAAACTATGAGGGACTGTGGTAATAGACAATGGCCTGAAAACCCTTGAAGTGAAGCATTTTAGTGTTTTAGCTTATGATTCATTGTATACAGCTGAGGAGAACTGCAGAGTTGAGGTGAGAGTTCTCAGTGGGTTTGTAAAGTGAAACTTTTCAAATTATACCAAGTCATTTGATTTAATAATATTATAGAAAAATAAGTGACCACCATAACTGGCTCTATAGTATTGAGGTTTTTTTTTCACGGTCCACTGTCATTGTGTAGGATCCCACAGTTGACCCCATGTTTGCTTTGAAAGGGTTGTTTCTCCCTCTCCGTCCAACATACATACAACAACATAACGCAAACCGCCAATCAATATAAGCATGCATTTCAACAATTTCCCGAGCGCTGCATTGTTTCAACACACACGCATGTTTATCAATAACCACAAGTGATGGTTTCTATGGCGACCATACATGAATGCGAGGGTGAGGAATCTGAAGGGACCAGCGATCACGTGAGAGGCTGCCTCCGCTTTCCCCTGAGTCTGCACAGTGTGTGTCCGGCGTCCGTCTACGTCTCTACTCGTCTCTCAGCGTGTCTCATTCAAATAGGATGTAATATAATGTAAATAAGCCAGGATGACTCTACAGTGGGGAGCAGCCAGGGCCAGGAAGCCAGGCAGGCGCCGGCTGGAATGGACGGCGGCACAAAGGAACACGGAGGCCCCGAACACAAAGACAAATCGGGCATGAAAGGAAGGGCCACCGCAGCTGACATTATTTGCACAGTAATTGGTTGTTTTTGTCTCCATCAAATGGGGCCTGGTAATGAATGGATTGGAAATAAAAAAGATATAAGGACGGCGCGGCTCTTTTTACGAGGCAGACCACTGATAAGAGATTCCACTATGTCCCAAGTTTTTTTTTTTTTTTTCTTTTTTAATGCCTCCATTACTTAACCTAATTTCACAGAGGAGAGGCTAATATAAGCACACAGCGGCAGGCCTGGCAACGCTCTTCTGTTCCTTGAAGTTTCTGGGGAGGGTCCTTTGAATGCAGGGATATTCAAGGAATTTCTGTGAATATTTTAACGCAACGTTTGAGCTGTTCGACATTATTTGACACGTCCTCCGGTGGTTAGTGTTTATTCTGAGGTAATTGCTTCTGAAGGCGGGCTGGTAGGGATTTCATTAGTTCCCTCGCCCCTGTCTCACAGCAAACATTTTACCTGGACTCATTAAGCATCAGACATGACACATCAGAGAGACTGTTCTGCCAGCGTTCAGCCTGTTACTACGCCAAGGTCTGCCCTCGCTGAGTAACCTGCCAAAGCTGAGAGCGTCTTTTTCTCCCGTGCCCCAAAAATTTACTCTCCTTTTAGTGGTGCACCTTTGTCTTTAAACTGATGCATTTAGTCGGTCCAGGCAAAAGGAGAGGGTCTCCCCTTCTGCTTTGTGCAGGACTGTGCAGCGAAGTCAGTGTTTGAAAATGTGTTTATCTTTTAAGAGCTTAAATTCAAACCTATTAAAGTATTTCCTTTTTGGCCCGCCTGCTGGGAAATTCCACCTTAAAATAGAACTCAGATGTACTATTTGTGGTCCTAAATCAGTTAGTATTTATGAACACTAACAGCCGAGTGAGCAGCTAAGCCAAAACCACAGAAATATCGCCTTCTCATGAATTATAAATTTGAGCACTCTTCATGTTTTTCTTTTTAGATTGCACATATACAGATTTGATAAACTTCAACGAGTTCTCAGTGCACAGATATTTTCTCTGATATCTCGACTTAGGGAGATTACGTGTTTAGAGGCAACTTTAACAAGCATGGCCTGGAATAAAAGTACAGAAAACTACTTTTCTCTTTTAAGTTTAGATTATTTTGCAATAAAAGAACAGATTGACAAAACGGCAGGCTGTGACACGGAAGCCTTCCTGAAGGTGTTTTGCCCTTTTAAAGGTTGTCCCGCACGCTGAAGCCCTGTGGAGCCTGCAGCAACTTCAAATGGTTTAAATGGGTCTGAAAGTCTGTGAAAAGCATCAGAATGAGACACAAACCAATACTTGCTTGGAAAGAAATGACAACATTGCGTATACTTGACCATGTGCCTATTTGCGCCATTAACTGGGCACCATCTCCGCGACACTGCTTTCAGACTGCATTCAGCCATACGTCAAACATTGACACCCGGTGGCTTCAGGCTGTCTGAGTGGTAGTAGACTAGCAGAGGTGGGGGGGAGAGGGGTCTTCATAACGTTTCATTTCAGGCTTCCAGTGCCCTCTGGCGGTCCTCGGAGCAGGCCATACCCAACTCCTTATCTCGTCCTCGGCAAGTCTCACTATTAATAGCTTAATGCCACTCCAGCTCCCATTGTTATCCCTGCCTGGCTGCCTGCTGTGCAAAGGATGTCAGATGTTTATCAGACCAGAAATATTGTGCATCTCTACTTTGGGAGGATGAACTTTGAGAGAGAGCCTCCTCTAAATCCAGATGTCCTCCTTTTTTTAGTCCATAACTGTCTTTATCTTTGTTGTTATCTCAGACCTTTTCTCTGTCCACCTGTGATGGATCATCCTCAAAAGCTCGCCCACTGAGGCCAAAGGGAAACAGCTGGATTCCTGAACCAGATACATGTGAAGTGTCTATCACAGCTGAAGACTTTGTAAACTATTCAAAGTGCCTATCAATCTTTAAGTTAAAGAGCTCATGGTACACAAGTCAGCACTGAGATCTTCACACATGGTGACATGCCTCTTTATGCGGAAGGATGCACGCACACACACACACACACACAGACAGAACTTGTAGAGTCAGCTTTATTTAACACCTCAAAGGACTCGGATAAGTAACCATCATTGAGTCTGCATAATTAGGACGCCGTGTCATCTAAATTCAAAAAGCCCAGTTGCCCCGGTGGTTCATTTTTCCTCGGAGTCAAGCTCACGAAAATAGCCACTGTGAGCATCAGCAGTGTGGCGCTGCAAGCATTGCTCGCCCTCTTTGTTTTGCCCTAAAAACACATTTTTTTTCTTCATATGTGAAAAAAGGACTAAAAGAAAATAAATAAATATATATTTCATGTCGCGCGTCTGTGCAGCGCCTGTGACTTCTCATAGTTTAACAGGGAGTCATAGAGGCCACAGTCAACAGAAGTCACATGCACATTTTTTTCTTTCATTTCTAAATAAAACTGACCCAAATGGCCATTCATCCTAACTTAAATGAAAAGATGAACAGTTTTGTTTTAATGTGTGCTACTGACGTGTTATGCAGCTGATAATTAGAATACACTGAGATATTGTATTAGTTCTGAGAATATGAGCATCCTGTGGTCCCTGCCACGTGTTGAAATCTGTCATCAACTGTGCTGTCATGTCATTAAATAAATGGTGTCAACTGTTGTTTTTAAACTAAAGATTTATGTTTGAATTTTGCTTTTTAATGCAAAATGTACTGATGTGTTTAAGGCATTTGTTATTGCTTTAGCTCTGCTCTTTAGTGGGATAAAGGGCTCTGTGTTAACACTGATCCTGTTACCCATCATCAGGGCCATCGTCAGCAAGACACAGATAATGTGGTGTGTGAATGCGCTCTACAGGCCATTTCAGGAACTGCAACAGGCAACCTTCTGGTTTTAGCAGATTTTCTTTTTTTACTGTGGGATGACAACCTTTTTGCTTTCTAGGGGTCGCATTTAGGCCTTTTGCATTGCAAGAACATAGCTTGAGATGTAACCACTGCCACAGGTTTTTTTGATCGTCATATATATTTTAGTATCCTATCACCCTTGTCACCCGCCTCTTTGTGCTTCAAACTTGCTACTTAGTCAATTCTAAGTCAAAATCTAATAATTTCAAAATGTTGGCCTACTCAACCTAAAGGCGATACACCTGCAGTATGTTGTGTCAGTGATGGAGCAGAGTTGTACAGATGTGTGACAGATAAAGAGGCCCAATCACAGCCTACTTTTTATCAGTCCAGATTTTTAAAAGGTGTTTTTGTAGAATGTTTTTGGAAGATGACCCAATGACTCTAGCCTCCTCAAACCAGAAATAAATACAATACATTTTTTAAAGTGATAGAACTTTATCTGTTTGTTACGACTATTGTGTCTTTTTCTTCTGAAAGTACCATCATTTAAAATAAATATGATATGTTGCAAAAAAGTGAAAACTCCTCACAGATATTGACAAAATGACTCATTGTCAAGTTTCTGTTTCTGTTTCATGTTGTGTTTAGTTTATGTCACTTGCTGTTTTATTTTGTAGTTGTGTTCCACGTCTTGTCTTCCCTGTTCTGTTTGATTATCTGCACCTGTCCTTTTGTGTCTCACCTGTGCCTTGTTCCCTCGTTTGTCTCTGGGTATTTAAGTTCTGGGTTTTTGTTTTGTCGCTTCATTGTTTGTAGTCCTTAGTGTTTGTAGTAGTAGTTGTTAGTTGTTTGTGTTGGTTAGTTGCCATGTTCATGTTGCCTTTTTTTTTTTATCTTGAGATAATTAACTATTATATATTTTTGAATCCCTGCAACCTTCTGTCTGCCGTCTGTGCATCTGGCTCCCCCTGCCTCGTCATCACCTGCTACCTTTTTGACACCCATCAGTTGTAGGAGGGGTCTATGTCAGGGTGGATTCCCCCTTTTAAGTCCTCTCATGCACAGAAACATCCCCAAAATATGCAAAACAAATGTCCACACATGTAAAATTATCTGTTTTGTGTATCTAAAACAAATTAAAGTTGTTCAATGATTTAAACTGTCAAGTTTTAATAATGGATTAGTGTGTCAAAAATATGAGACACATTCAATATATCTATAAAAGTGGGCGGTTGTGGGCTGATAAGGGGTTAAGGAAAATGCACAATATGTACAGAGAAGATGAAATATGAATGTCCTTCCCAGAAATATCAACCAAACATTCCAAAGAACCTTTTTTTAAAAAATAGGAACCAATTGTATGACATCTTTATGATAAAGGTTTCATTTCATCTTTGTATGATTCGCTTGTATATACATTTTCCCTCTGCTTATGACTCTTGTCAAGTTATAATGTGTATTTCCCCAGTGAGGGATCAAAAAGGCTTATCTTATCTTATCTTATCTTATCTTATCTTATCTTATCTTATCTTATCTTATCTTATCTTATCTTCAAGTTTTGAATAAATGTTGCAAAAAGACATTAAACACAGGTTTACCCAATTAATATAAATGACTTGTTTTCATCATGCACGCTCATCATCATATAGGCCTATTAATAAGTCAGCATTGTCAGGTGATTTCGTGGTGAGGATGTTGACTTATTCTTCGTCCTAATAATAGATGGACACTGAAACCTGGCATCCCTTATTGCCTTCAGGTACTGAAATAATTACATCTTGTTAATAGATACAGATTCCCAAGGTTACAATCTAATCCTGAGAAACCACTTCTAAAACCAACAGAGAAATTCACACACATTTCTGCAGTCGAAAAATCAATAAAGGACGATAAGAGCGATAAGGAGACGACGTCAGACTTTAGTTTGTTTGAATGCTAACATTAGCTCAATATTACAGCTGAGGCTGATGGGAACGCCTTTACCTTTGATATAATGTATTTACAGCGTTCGATTAATATTTTGTCCAGACACACAGAGCAGTATGATATCACCTATATGCAACAAACAAAGTTGTTTCAAGCTGTTAACTTGCAAACGAAAACATGTCGTTTTTGAAGACACATACAAGGAAACACAAAATTTAGCTCAGAGGGCCAAACTCCAAAAATTCATAATGGATGTTTGTTTTCACCAACAACAGGACTCTATCTGTTCACCAGAGACAGTATTTTTCACAGTATTATTTCTGACACAGAATACACCAACCGAAGGAAATGGAGTACTCTAGTGAGCACCCAACAGACGTGTCTCGACAGAGACTTCTCCAAGAGCTCGAAGACACCAAAGAGTAGCTGAAAAAGCAGAAAGCCCTGAAGGAAATGTACATCAACAGGGGGAGAGAAACCACCAGAGAGCTGGAGCAGCTGAGAAAGTACAGCAATGATGTAACTCTCAGCAACGCAAAGATGGCTACTCAGGTGAGAGATAACACCAGGCAGAAGAAGAGAAAGGACCTTCATAAAGATTATGAAGAGCTCCAAGTTGCCCATTTAATCAGTGAGGAGAAGTATCAAGCTGACCTCCAGGGGGAGAAGCACAAGAACAAGCTTCTTCAAGAAGAACTGGATCAGATCAGTGTCTCCCACAATGAGATCAGACTCAGGTATTTATTATAAATTGTACAAATTATGTACATACAAGGACAGTTATTGTGTAGTATGTTTATTTTTATACTTATCTTATCTTATCTTAGGTATGAAACTGAAGTCATCACTGTGAGACAGCAGGCTGAAACTCTGCAGTGGGAGCTTGAGACGGAAGTCAAGGCTCACGCAGACACAGTGTCCAAAGGCTTGCAGGTGATAACCAACCTGAGGGCTGAGCAGGACGACCTCCGTCACAGGATGACCGAGGAAATCAATAATCTCGAGCAAAACACCCTGGAGAAGGAGGGATGTTATGAGAGACAACTGGAGGAGCTGAAAACTCAGCTTACTGCTCAGATCTCTCTCAACCTTGAGCTCTCCACAGAGTCCCCGAGGAGAAGCCGTTGCAAGCAGGAGTCCATCACTACTGCACCGGCGCCTGAACTTCTGGAGGTGACTCAAGTTCCTGAAGAGGAGCCGTGCGAGCAGGAGTCCATCGCTACTGCCCCGGCCCCTGAACTTCTTGACGTGACTCAAGTCTCTGAGGAGAATCACCTAGGCAGACCAAAAAAGACTGCCTTCAAAAGAGCTCGTCACTTTCTGGGATTGAGGAAACCAAAGAAGTGGAAGAAGTAAGATTGCTTCAACAACTCAAGCTGTCACATTCGCCATCAAACATCAACAGCAAGGACCTCTCTACTGCGGACAGCCAGTAGACACCACATGTCATCTGTGGTCAGGCATGGAGCGGGGCAGTATATCACCGTTACCTCCCACAGCAGCACACATATATCTTGCAGACATGGTACGGTGAGCTAATCAGAAATGCTCCCCATACTGTGTCTTTACGAAGTAACGTCAAGCTATATGTGTGCTGTCTGTGTGGAGTTAACATGTCCTCCCCATGCCTGTGTGGGTTTCCCCCGGGTGCTCTGGTTCCCACACAATTTTCAAAACAATAAAACAAAAATTAAAGAAATAAAAGTTGGAAAAATAATTAAATTCCTTGTCTAATTGCTTTATATTGTAGTATGTAGTAGTTGTACAGTAATGTATGTAAAATGTATGACATTGTCTTTATGAGGTGGGAACACATTTTGCCCCTCAAGTGGTATCTCATTTTTTTCACACTGTCAACATGGTCTGTCAAATATCCTGATCAAGAGGGACATAACATTCATTCACTAATGAAAACTATAAAACTATATAAAGCTATAAAACCTAAATATCTGGGGTGCAGTATACTGTAATTTTGGGTGCTGTGTACTATAGCCTAACAATTCAGCCTCAGGTATTATAGTTTTGCCTCTTATTATTACATTATTACTCCATATTTCTGCTGTCCTCTAATATCGCAGTTTTTGATCTATTTCATTTGACTTATTGATTTCTTTAGACTATTTATCTATTCATGTAATTATAACATACGTAATACGTATTATTAACTTAAAATATTTAGAAAAAACACCACAATAATGTAAATCCTCTTTCTTTTCTTTTTTCACTTTTTATAATGGCTGTTTTGTTTGAATAGCCTTCCCTGGGTCTGCTCTTGGTTAGGCTGTGTCTGCTTTCAGTCTCTGACAGCTGAGAGATAATCTGCCAGTTCCTGAAGTTTTTTCAGGGCCAGATATCATTCTAATCTACTTTGGCTTTTAGTTTCTTCTTTCCAGTTTTCTTTACATGTTTTTTTACATTGTATTAGGGCCTATAATGATTTGGTTCACTCTGGTTGGTGTTTGGCAAGTGTTGGTGTTATGAGTGTGTCTGAGAGGATTTTTATATATCCATCTTGTCAGATCTGCTCAACATGCATTTGTTTGTGTTTTTTCTGTGTAAAATGCATCTGCAGGATTCTGCACTTTCACTCAACTTTCAAACTCTATTCTCGTCATTACATCATAACCTATAATCAGTCATATATCGGCCTAAACTGGTGTCGGCTGCAATGCGCTCCCGTGCGCTAGGTGGCAGTATGCGGCTCAGATTTCTACTCGCTTGCGTAACGTTGAGAAGACGAGGACGAAGAAGGACTTCATAATAATAATAATGACAAGTGAGGGGACATAAGGTGAGTGTACACACATCCGATTTTGTCATTATTTAAACATTAAAGTGCTCCACATTTAAGAATGGCGCTGACGTAGTTCATGAAAACGTGACTCGACGTGCAGCAGAGAGACAAACGAGTGGACGACCTCATTTATTGTGTTGTAGCTAGTAGCCTAGCATCACACATGACCTAAGTTACAGCATCACCTCGGGGTTTTAAACGCTGTTTTTCAGCTCAAATAAAGACAAGCTGTATGTTGGCTGTTTGAAGGTATGTGCTTCAGCCGTGGCAATGACAATTGTAGTTTTTTCTCCTTCTACACTGTCCTGTTATCAGGTCCCAAAGCATCACTTGTCTCTGCCAGTAGGAGGGATTGACCTGTGCACAGTGTTTAAAATGCAGAGGAAAGTTCAGACAGATCAGCTGCTAAAATAAATCATCAACAAGGAATTTAGTTTCGCAAACTGACACACCTGGCACCACGTCTGTTGTTGACTAACCAGTCTGAGAGCACAGCCCACAAACAAATACCATCACTGTCACACTTTCACCTGGTTTCCTCTTTCTGAAGAAGTAAGCTACTGTGTTATGATATTTAAGAGGTGGTCTACTTGTAGAGCCTTGCTTCAGAGACAAACCACGCAATATTTGGAGACAGACGCATGTTTTTCTTGTGAACTCGTGATTTGTAGTTAAAATACTTTTTTTTTTACGCTGACCCAGTCATTTTCTGTTCCCCTTTTTCGCCCTAAGGAGCTTTAACCTGTGGAGAGCAGAGAGAAGTTTTACATGATGGAGGCTGTGGTTGACTTTCTAAGCGTATTCCACATCAACGCCAGTGGGTTTTCCGTGACGCTCGGCCTCTTCCTCATCTTTCTGGGCCTTCTCTACTGGTGAGTGAATGGTTTGCATCCGAGTCTGCCTGTGAGGCTGCAGCTGCTGTCAGTAAGGAGAATGGACTAAACACAAAGCAAGATTTTGTTGAGATGACTGGGCAAAAGACTGTATTAATGAAACAACGGGCTGAAAAATATAGAAAATATTCTTCACTCTTTTTGCTTTTTTTCTCTGCGCTCTGTTTTCTAGGTATTCAGTTTACCCTTTTTCAGTCCTTTCTCGATGTGGCATCAAACATCCGAAGCCAATACCTTTCTACGGCAACGTATTCATGTTTCGCCAGGTAAGATATTAATGCAAGTCGATGTTCTCTATCCTTTTTTTCTTCTTTGCCTTTGGTTTCTGTTAACATCTGTTTCCAATTAGAAACGTTTTACCCCCTGTTGTAAGAAAAGTCTTACTTCCAACTCATAATGGCACCTTATCAGATTGAACAACACTCAAAAACAGCAGTATTTTATGTTGTGTTACCCAGAAATAGGTTCATGTAATTATAATTACACTGTGTTCTGTTTGGTTTGGTTTGCTGTCGTGACAATGTCAAGATCAGTACTGTGTTTCTCTTACTATATTTATACTCTGACGGAGATTATAATTCGACTACTTCATCAGTATGTCTGACTTTGGATGAATAATATGCTTTTAGTTTTCTTTGTTTCTGAAATAGAAAGCTGAAAGAGAAACACTCCTTAGTAAGACAAATATGTAGTTTTATATATAACACCAAATAATGATGTTGCAGGTTTTATGGGATGTGTCTCTGTACAGCATGTGACTCAGTCAGTCAGGCAAGGTGGCCCTGCCCCTGCAGGTCCCATGACACACACTTGTCCTGCAAGTTTCAGTATCTTAAAGGGAGTAAGGTCGCTCAAGTTGCATCTAGAAAACCAGCAGGATTTATCGCCTGTCTTTGAGGCGTCTGAGCTGACATCTCACCCAGTAAGGATTGACAGTAATCGCATTTCCTTACAACACTAAGTGGTAAATCATATCAGATCTGACGTGCAAGAGCTGATTTTTCCATTCCAATTTAATTAACTCTGTTAAAGATATTGTTGAATTAAATTTAGTTTTTGTAACATTTGTGAAACTGTGACACTTACTGTGTTTTATTCACGTAACACAAAATAAGTTTTGTTGAGTACTTTGAAACAAAGTGCTGAAATGGAAGGCTCGGGCTGTGAAAGACAGTGCTGCTGATCATGTCTGTGTGCTTGTAGTGTACAGTACATCTGCTTTTGATTGTCAAAGAAAGATCGTAGCGAAGCTGCCTGATATTTTTACAACTGCTCCCTGTGTTTTATGAAAAGTGCTTTCTGTACCGATGACGACAAGGTGGGCGTGTGTTTCTGTAGTTTTATTTGAGATGGCCTGATAATTCCCTCACAGACTGGGTACTGTGTATCATTCCCTCTTCTACCAGCACTGGCTTGACTAACCAGTGACCTCTAGTGGCGTCGTAGGGTTTTGATCAACATTCTCAGCTGACATCACAAATGTAATTTATGTAATAATGTGAAGTTCATGTTGTTCTTTAATACTTTTGTCAGTGAAAATTAAAATCGTGATGCTAAAATGATAATTTCCACAAATTACTAATCATATTGCAACCACAATATCTGTCAAAATAATTGCAAGATGATATTTTGGCCATATCGTGCAGCTGTACTTTTAACTTAACTACAATTTACATTGAAGACAGCAGCCCCAATGTCAAAATGTCTCCGACATTAAAGGTACAATTTGTGAGAAAGTAGATTTTTGAGTCTCTTTCCCAACTCGTCAGATACTGACACTCTGAGATTGTAGGTTGAGTCGGCACCAACCAGTCTTTCATGAGTTGATGGTAAGACTAAAAAATGGGACCGTTAAGTTAATTAATTCTTAAGAAGAGCTTCTGTGCTTCCGTTCTGATGTGGTGGGATGTTATTTTGGTGTCTGATGGAGTTCTTTACCTTTTTCTTTTCAGGGGTTTTTCAAACCTATCCATGAGCTCATAAAGACACATGGCAGAGTTTGTGGGTAAGTAGCAAAAATAACTTCTACATCAGTATCAGCACACTGAAAAATGAACTGAATTCTTGCTTGTTAAAAAACCTGTTGGAAGCATAAGGTTCCTTAATCTGACTCTCCCTGATGTATTTCAGGTATTATTTGGCCCGCAGACCAGTGGTGGTGGTAGCAGACCCTGACATGCTGAGACAAATTATGGTCAGGGACTTCAGCAGCTTCCCAAACAGAATGGTGAGGACATTTACCAGTGCAGGCGAATGTAAACCGTGTATTCACACATGATTCTAGAATAAACTTCGATGAGCTAATCATAATAGACATCTGTGCCTGTACTCCCCTCTCCCTCTCTCTGTGCAGACTATCCGCTTTGCCACCAAGCCCATGAGCGACTGTCTGCTCATGTTGAAGAACGAACGCTGGAAGAGAGTGCGGAGCATCCTGACCCCGTCATTCAGTGCTGCCAAGATGAAGGAGGTGAGATATGCGCCATTTAATTATCAAAAGGGAGTTGGACACGCCCCAAATGCACCAAGGATTGTTTGAATAGGCCCCTTTCTGTCTTTCTGTCAACACTTGAATACACACTCAGCCAGGAGTAACTTAAAATATTCATCCCCGCAGTGTTTACTGCATGTTTGCTTTAAAAGCGCACCACATGTTCATCTTTTATTTACATCTTAGAGCAGTTACTGTCTGCTCACTTAGTGTATTTACTGGTATTTTGATCCACAAAGGCTTTTTCCAGCTGTATAGTGTTAGGATGCTTTATTTGTTTGTGGAACCACATTGCCCTTTTCCTAATTGTTGTGGTGACAGGTTGATGTGTGTCCTCCCTTTCCCAGAAAGTCTTGGCAGTTATGAGAAGTGTCACCGTCTCTTTCATTTTCCTGTAGATGGTTCCGCTCATCACCACAGCTACCAACGCCCTGATGAACAACTTGAATGTTTACGCTGAGTCGGGAGAGGCCTTTGACATCCACAAGTAATCACACACGCAATGAACAGAGGTCATTAGAATTACGGTGTCTTTTTCTGTCCCTCTGTTATATTTCTGTTTGTGTACTTGTTCCTGCAGGTGTTTTGGCTGCTTCACCATGGACGTTATCGCCAGCGTGGCGTTCGCGACTCAGGTGGACTCGCAGAACAACCCCGATGACCCGTTTGTCCGCCACGCACAGATGTTCTTCTCCTTCTCCTTCTTCAGGCCCATCATGCTGTTTTTCAGTCAGTCCGATCGATTTCTATTGTTGTTTATTTAGGTGAATTATTACATTTGAGACGTTTATATAAGACATTTAAACAGGAAAGCAATGTGGGGCAAGAGAATAAAGTACTGATAAAGCATAGACTTGAAACTGGAGGGTCTATTATCCTCTACTGTATAGATTAGGAATATGTCACAATAGTGTCATGGCTGAGCAGGTAATTGGATGATACATTTGAAGAAAATGAAGGATAAAAATAAAAAGATAATAGTTAATATATTTTTCTAAACATGTACAAATTTGGTTTGTGTGTCCAGTTGCTTTTCCATTTCTTGCGGCTCCTCTGGTGGGACTCATCCCCAACAAAAGACGAGACGAGATGAATCAGTTCTTCATCAAGAGCATCCAGAAGATCATCGAGCAGAGAGAGCAGCAGCCTCCTGAACAGGTGGATTTCATGGATGTACAACTTACAATTTCCTATAGATATTTTTTTTTTAGATTAATTTGTCGATGATCTTTTGCTTGTAGAGGCGTCGAGACTTCCTTCAGCTGATGCTGGATGCAAGAACCAGCAAGGAGTCCGTGTCCGTGGAACACTTTGACGCTTTGACAGCAAATTCTGCCAGCGACCTCGATCACAGGAGCCAGCAGACGCAGCCATCCTCCTCCGATCAGGACGACCGTCCTCACCCACAGGAGTCCCCCACCAGGCGTCCGCAGAAGAAGATGATAACGGAGGATGAGATCGTGGGTCAGGCTTTTGTCTTTCTGCTGGCAGGCTACGAGACGAGCAGCAACACGCTGGCCTTCACCTGCTACCTGCTGG
This sequence comes from Lagodon rhomboides, assembly GCA_039737535.1. NCBI lineage: Eukaryota > Metazoa > Chordata > Actinopteri > Spariformes > Sparidae > Lagodon > Lagodon rhomboides. The sequence continues at coordinate 11,519,146 of CM077793.1, forward strand.
CCATCAACCCTGAGTGTCAGAGCAAAGTACAGGAAGAGGTGGACGATTTCTTCACCAGACATGTGAGTGCTGTGCTGATCTCATCTTCTTCAGGGAGTTACAGCATAAGATTTTAGTTGTGAACAGTTGTGGATTTATGTCATAACCAGACAAATTCAGTGCATGCAGACGTTTCATGTTTAAACCTTTACTGAATCATGCTGAATTTACATTGTATTACCTTTTATTGTAGGAGTCACCGGATTACGCAAATGTCCAAGAGCTGAAGTATTTAGACATGGTCATAAGTGAAGCTTTGCGCCTCTATCCGCCTGGATTCAGGTAAATCTAGAACATTAAATGAGGATAAAAGATCGATTTTTATTAGATTTAGTAGCTTCACAATGAACACTCTCATTTGTTTCTGTACATTTTTAGTTATGTTTATACAGAAAATTGAGTGAAAGTGTATCAAACATGACATTTTTTACCCAACAAAGGTTTGCCAGAGACATCGACGAGGACTGTGTGGTGAACGGCCAGGTCCTCCCTAAAGGAGCGACGCTGGAGATCCCAGCGGGCTTTCTCCACTACGACCCCGAGCACTGGCCAGAGCCCGAGAGGTTCATCCCTGAGCGGTAGGAGCCTGTTCTTACAGCAAATAAGAAAAACATATAGTTCTAGTAATTTGTGAATGGGGCATTATGAATTAACTTGAAGAAAGCCACTGTCACCGCCTGCAATTGACTGAAAAGTGGTGTGCAACACCCAAAACAAAATATGAATATGTCGTCACGTAACTTTCAGTTTGAAACTACTCAAACGTCTCAAAAGTGAAACCACTTTGCAGAAGGCATTTTTACTTGTCACAGTAGGAAATGCACTTGTTTAGATAATAACGAATGTTGGCTGAATTCCAAATAGCTGCTTGAGTTCCAGGGTCCTGGTATTGTATTGTGCATGCTGGCTCATTGTCACTTTATAATGACTAAAAACAGGGAATGGAACTTTTGTTGTCAGTAACATATATATGATATTTCCTGCTGTGACATGTCTGCTATAAAAAAGGCCCTGCATTTGTGGACACCATGTCGTCATGGCAGTGAATAGCCTCGACATAGCGACAACACAACGTGAATACATTACCTGCTGGTATCTTTACCTGGTACTGAGAAGTTACTGTCCTCTACCATGAGAAAAGTGATGCTGCATGCTGTCTTTAAAATGTTTTCTGTTAAGTGTGAAGTTGCATGAACCTTGTTACAACCTTGTCAAACTCTTTATCATTAATATGTACAGCAGGCCTATTCAGTTACTTTTTTAGAAGGACCAGATGTGAAATAAAGTGCCCGCTAAGAAAATGATCAAAGGGACCCAATCAGCGTTATTAAAGCGTCAAATCGCACCAATAGACTACCAGTTAAAACAGTCTGATGTACAGTGCATACATGAAACTCTCTTCTGTCATACACAGAAGAGAATTAACTCTGTCTTAATTAAAATAGTAAAATCCTTGCATTGAACTTACATTGAAGCTAAATAAAATACGTTATTTTTATACTGAATGACTCCTATTCTGTTCTGCTTTTAATTTGCTAAAAAAAATGACTTGTTTTAATCTCCAGATTTACACCAGAGGCCAAAGCCAGACGCCATCCATTTGTGTACCTGCCGTTCGGGGCTGGTCCCCGTAACTGCGTGGGGATGAGGCTCGCCCAACTGGAAATCAAGATGGCTCTGGTGCGTGTGTTCCGCAGGTTCAGCATCGTGGCCTGCTCTGAGACCAAGGTGGGTTGGGCGCTTTAAACACTGAAAACAACAACCTGTTCTCAATCCGGTCTAAGAACGGATTCATATACGCAGAAGACACATTTACCCACGACACATGTGGAAGAATAAAAGGAACTGTATTCTTCAGCACTGACAGACGGTCACACTAGTAACAGCTCAGATGAAAATGGAAAAATATCTGAGAGTTATACAGCATGTCTGCATTCATGTTTGTTAACATCCCATCATTATACACCCATGGGTTAGATTATAATAAAATATTCAAGCGTTTGGCTTTATAAATAATCCAACAAAAATAAGAATTTGTATAAAAACTGTATCAAGCGGCATAAGAGATCAGAGAGTGGCGATACAATCATCAGCCACAGTGTAGTCACAGCTGTAAATAGTTTGATGTTCACTTATTGTATGAGCTCTGGGATTTTTCTAACATCTTCAGTCTTTACAGAGAGCGAGTGTGCAGCTGTTCTCTTCTCATTGCTGTGGTAGACAAAAGCTTATCACTTTTAATACTGTAAACAAAATAATTGTCAATAAAATATGTGTAAAATAATATATCAATTATGAACATAATCCCACATTGAACAAACACAAACAAGTCTGGAAGATGTTTCTTTAAATGTGGTGTTCTTTTCTTTGTGCAGGTTCCTCTTGAGTTGAAGTCTTCGAGCACTCTAGGACCGAAGAATGGCATCTTCGTGAAAATTCAACGCAGAGACACGGGAGAATGTGAAGCGACAACTCCAGCTGAAGATTAGACACTCCCGTTCATCTTATTGAATGATCCTAAAGAGTTACAAAGCATTATTGCAAGTCCAGACACTGTTGCTGTTAGCAGTTTTCTGGACCAGTTCCTTACATGAAAATATTTCCATAGGTAACCTAACCCTGATCAACCTACAGCACACTGTACATGTCCATCATAGTGCTTGTTTAGTGCCTTTCTTCTTGGAGAGTGAACTGGAAACAGGACAGAAGGTGATAAACAGCATTGCTTTGCTTGATAATAATTTGCACAAAAAGTGTGAGTGGTTTAGGTCCCTCTGAAATCCCCACTGATGGTTCCATACATTGCTTTGGTGTTAAATAATAAGGGAGAGAGGGGGAGGTGGAGGACAAGTGAATTAAGAGAAAGGAGCGAAAAAAGAATAGAAGTATGCTTGACTTAAGAGAGAGCACCTCTCAGCCTCCTACCTCAGTATCTAGCAATATATATGATTTTTTCTGAACAGGTTACAACAATTTAGGCATCTTTTCATTAACCATTCATCTGAACAATGTTTTTGATTTCACTACAATCAGGTTACCATTTTTCTTCTTTGCACTGTGTAACTTTGATTATTTTATTACTTTCTAAGTGCATTTAATATTTTAACTTATTTTATTGTCCTCAGAAGTTACTGCAGTTAATTCAATGAACAGCTGAAAATGCATACATTGAATCCTGGACACTGTGTGGTTAAATATAATAATGATATAATATGTGATATAAAATAGTAATCTGGCAGCTGAATCTGAAAGTTTGCACATTCCTTCACCAAATGAGCCGTCTGTTGTTGAACTGCGCTGCTCTCTTTGCTGCTTCCCCCCCATGAATGATTGTTAACTACAGTATGTAATAATTAACCAGCAGTCACAGATGTCCAAAATAAGCAGGATAGGGAAGTGACCATGTTTTGGCAGGAGGATGTTTTATCGCTTGTGTTCAGTGTTACTGATTACATTTGAATATATAACGACTGACACAGTCCTGTCATGTTTGCACATCTTTTTATTTCTCCATTTGAAAGCTATTTCAGAGAGCGCATGCATATCAACTGCCTCAAAATGTCAAACCAGACCTTACTTGGCCACGTTTCTCAGTGTGTATTAGGCCCAGCTTTAAATCGTAGGATAAAAAAAAGCATTTTATCACTTTCCCCTCAATGACGTTCTTAATTAAAGGTACAGAACGTTTACGCCTCATTGAAATGAAAACGTTACTCCACTTTTCCTCATGGAGGAAGGTGAATCTTAGTTAGAACTTAAGACAATGTTTGAGTTATTCTATATTCTTGAGAAATGAATTGTAATATTTAATGTATACAATAAGAATGATTTACAGATGACTAATTCAAATGTTTCTATGAAACGACATGTATACATCAGAAGCTGTGATTAAACGCAGAGGGCTGAATGTGCTAGTTGTACATTTAAAATGGGTCTAATATCACTTTTGTGTAAATAAATAATCACATGTGATGATGAAATTCCTCTTTATTGGTCTGTTCTATTGTTACATAATTAGATTGACATGGCATGGCAATTTGTAATATGGTCATTACGTAACAACCTGTGCCATTCTTACAACAACAACAACAACAACAGACACAAATCATGAAAAAAATGTCAGCAAGGATACTGGTATTGTCTGACACCAAATTCACAAGTGCACACAGTAATAATCACACCCAAAAATTCAATTTCTTGTCTCTTTAGGAGGAAGTATTGTAACATATCAGTTTATAAATCGAATGCAATGCTATATAAAAAAACTTCATATGGGCTCTACCTCAATCTGCCTTAAACATGTCTTCATGAGTAATAATAATCCAATAATTTAATGTAGAATATTACGCTCACAGGGGCCATTGTGCTGCTCTTTCAGTTCTTGATTTGGATTCTTGAAGTATATTTTGTTCCTACAACTCAGCTTTTACATACAATTCAGAATGCAGGACCTTTACCTGTATTTTTTACATTGGGATGTTACATTTACTGCACATGTGAAGTATCTGAATACTCCTTCCACCACTGGAAAAAGTCTGCAAACCTTAAACAACGCCACCTGCTGCTTACCATCAAAGTGCCAGTGACCCATAATACTTTGTCCCCTGTACAAACTCTTGAGAAAGGGTTAAAAACCGTATTGGGACTTATGAGTAGTTGATAAGATACTCTGGATAAATCTGCTGCTTATCAAAGATAACATAGATGCTGGGGTCGCTCTCATGGTTAACACAACTGTCATGGAAGGTTTTGCCGTCTCTTTTTGCCGGGGGACGGACATAAGCGCTGCTTCCCTTGGTGTACTCCCCCACCAGGACCAGAGCCACAAACATGATCTTGTTCTGGCTTTTTTGGCTGGTGTATCTGTCTGAGTAGGACGCATCTCTGGCAAAGTAGCTCCCTGAAAAAATGATAAAGTGTTACTGCTGACACAATCAGAGAGGGTGAATATGGAGTTTACTGCTCCCTTACCACAACACAACATAAAGTAAGTTTGAGGAAAATACATTTCTTTTGTGTTTTCGCAATATTGCTTGCTGTATATTCATCTTATTACTAAATTGACATACCTTTGCCGTAGGCCGTCCCGTGAACGCCACACATCCTCCAGTCAAAGTTTTGTTCACAGATGGCTTCAATCAGGGACTCGTCTGTCCCGTGGAATAAGTACTGCTGATTGACAGCTTTCCCTCCATTCCTCATCATCATCTGCTCCTTCTGCCTGAACACACACAGTAGAGACATGAATGTGATGACGTGACGAATCAGTCAATTCTCACTTAGGTGATTAATTGCTTCTGTACATTCTGTTTTCAATGTCTGCTGTGTTAGTGCTTTTTCACAGAAAGCAGCTGCCTGCTGCTGCCTGCTGCCTGCTGCTGCCTGCTGCCGCCAGCAGCGATGCTACAAGAAAGGTTTACCAGTCAAGTTGTGGGCTGGACAAATAAACATGAGGCTGGAACCTGCTATAAAACTGTGTACAGCTGAGCAGAGCTGCAGATTCACTTGATAAGCCTCTGTGGGTTCATCACTACGAGGTGAGCGACCCCTTTCACATTGTCACACACACCGTTATTATAAAAACATCCCTTATAGCTGCTTTAAGACAAATAATGCCACATCTGTGATTTACCACTGAAAGACTTTCCACAGAGACGGGTTCTGGATCCTCTGGATGTTCTTAATTTTACTCTGTGGCATTGTGTTTTTGAACAACATCTCAATCCTCTTGTACTCCTTCGCAGATTCAGGGAGAGATACGAGCTGAAAGATAACAGAACAGTGCAGATTAATCAAGGGTTTCATATATATATATTCAGTGCTGAAGAAGGAACACAACATAGTAAAAGACAAAAAAAGTCCCGTAGTGTGGAAAGTGAGATGTCATGTCTTTTTGATTATAAAGCAGGGCTGGATGATATAGTGATTTTTTTTAATTAAAAAAATGCTCAATCCACAGAGAAATTCCCTGTTTACAAACTGTGCCTTTAAACCTGTCAGGACTTCCCGTAAAGTTGTGATGTCACAACTATACAGTCACCTCCATGAGCCTTAAAATGAGCACACTATGGGATGAGCACAATAACACATGAAGCAAAGATACCTTGTATCCAAAATCCAGAAGGGCATTCTTGTCCCAGTAGGACGGGAAACTTTCAGCTGTGGAGGAGCTGGAGCTGTGTGACGAGCCACTACAGAGGAGACAAATATAACTCTGACAAGTTAATTACACTGATGCTAAACGCCAATGTTAGGATGGCAATAAAATGAAGAAGAAAAAAAACAGGAAAAAATAAATACCTCTTTAGCTTCACCTCCACATCTTGAGCAGACACAAAGCGAGGCCTCCTTCTGACCTCTCTCTTGGTTTTGTATCTTATGTTCTCCTGAAACATCTGCTGGGTTCCCGGCGCGCCTTTGAAGTGGAGGATATACTGCTGTTTGCCAGCACTGAAAGGAATCTCTGTGTCTCTGTCTGCCAGGTACACGTTCTCCAGAGTCTGAGAGGTGACGGAGGCTGGTGTGTCACCACCACCCTGAAGAGAAAAAGCAGAACAGATCCATCAAAGTTTGCCGGTGACAAAAAAGTATAAGGAAATAATTATTAGTGAAGTCCAACCCACATGTCCAAACTCCAGCCATATCCCACTCTCGTCCTTCCAGTACCAAAGCCACTCTGTTGTGAGAATGAAGTGCGGCGGCTTTGAGACGGAGGAGGCGGTGGACAGGCGACGAACTTGAGACCCTCCATATGTCATTGTCGTGAAGTCAACTGACGGCTCAACGGGGGATGCAGAGCTGAAAGCAAGCAGGAAAGAAAGTCAACAATTACCTCAAGGGGACTTTAACTAATGCCGTCTATGGTGAAGAATCTATTTGTAGGAGAACTGTGTGTACTCATGCACCTTTGTAGAGACAGGAATCTGAGAATCCCTAAGGCGGTGGTGGGTGATGGTTGATCCTTGCAGTTTCTGTCCATTTCTGGATCACAGTAGGCCTTCTCAATGTCCTCCATATTGGGCAGGTCCTTCCAGGTCACACCATCGCTGTCTAAAACCTGCCACCTGTAAGGCAAGTGCCAATGGACTCGGGCACACTTCTCTATGGGACAGAGGCGTCCATTAGACAGTGGCAGACACACAGGCATCATCTCCTTTTCACACGGATCTACACAGTATGATTAGTTTGAGTGTTACCTTTGAAGCTGCAGTGTCTGCGAATGAAGAAGAGGCAGATTTCATTCTTGTCAACATCGCTCATGGGTTTAGATGCACCAGCAGAACGAGCGGGGGGTCCAGGGTTGTTGTGGGAAGGCGGCTGACTGGGGAGTCTTACCGCTGGCAGCGCTGCAGGAGACACACATATAGATCTAAAATCTACTGTGCAGTTCAAAAAGTTTGCCACAAAAGTTTTTATCATTTACCAGGAACAGCAGCAGCTCGTCTCTCCTGTGGTTCCATGATGATGAATTTATTTCTGTAGATCTCATGAAGGTTGTTGACATTCTCCTGACTGAATCCTCGGAAGACTTTAATTCCCTGCACGTTGATGTTATGGGTTCTCTTACAGGAAGGGCCAAACTTACAGTCACCCTGGAGATAGTGTAGGCAGACGTGAAGCTTGGTGCAGGTGGTTTTGAACCTGCAGGAACCGTGCTCACCATCGCCCTTGTTGTAATGTTGGCAGATCTAGAGGAATGTACAGAGGATGGCGACCGTACAATGTTCACTCAGACACCTGCATCATTTTCTACACATTTCTGAACTCCCACCTCTGTCTCCCGTTGTTGCCAGTAAAACCTACCTCAGGAAGCAGAAAAGGATCATTCTGCAGTAACAGCTGGAACAGCTGTTTCTCCGTCAAATCGTGAAGACCATATCTCTTCAACAGCTCAGCATTGTGTGGAAAAGCCAGACTATGGGTTTTTATACACTTGTGTCTGCAAAATTAACAACATAAATTAAATAGTTAAGGTTTTACTGAATAAACCACTTTAAAAAAAAAAAAGGCTTGCAAGTGGCAGGCATTAAGTGAATGTTCAGTGTGAACACTGGCAATCATTACTGCTTTATGACTGTACACACTTAAAGGTGGGTTACTCAGGGAAAGTTATGATCCAGATTATAATAGGATGCAAATTGCTGCCATCTTCTGGTCAGATAAAAGTCACACAGTATGACTTTGTGAATCTAAGGTCTTGGTCAACAACTGTTTCGTTTGGGTAGAGGTCAAACTGTGAAATGCTTTTTGTCTCTTAGCATTCACTACCACTTTCTGCTCAGATCGGCAGCTTTCTCCAATTTTTGTGTGTCTGTTTCAAGAGAAGCTACAGAGAGCACAGAAAGGCCAAAGGTCATAGTGATGTCCACAGCTAATAGGGTACTCTACAGTATGCATGGTTACAAATTGCTCAATTATAACTGATTGTAAAAGTCCATAGTTGTACAAATAAACATGTAAAAAAAAAAGATAAACAGGAGTATGTTTCCTGGCTCTAGAACTGGTTAGTCTTTTTATTCTTTATAATTCATCTGCGGTTTAACAGGTTTAAAGTACCAAGCACAAGATCAACAGTTCAGCTTTGACCCTTGGCTGAGCACAGTGTTCACACAGGTGTTGTCATTCAGTCTTAATTAGGCCTCTGCTCAGACTGATGTTGGGTGGAACTTCTCTGGAAACTAGGTCAGTGTAATCAAACTCATTACATAAGCTGATACCAGTCTGAGCTGTCCAGCCAAAAGAAATACAAAAACATCAGGAAGTGAGTCAAATCTTGAGTGACCTGTTATACACGCCCAGAAATGTTTAATCATACACCAGTGAGGCTGTGTTGGGGCTTTAAAGTTTAAAAAAACTCAACACTTTCCTGCTGCTCTCATCTACATCTTTTGTTTCTTACAATTACCGACTGTTTTCATTGTAATAGCCTACATATCACCACACCGTTGTCACTTTGAGCAGCGTGACTGCTTGGAAAAATGAAGGACAACAACAGTCTTCCTACTTACCCGTACGTACACTCTCCGCAAACATAATACCTGCACAGGTGTAACCCATCACACTGCGCACACTCTCCGGGTTTCTTCTGACACAGTCGCAGACTGGTTTTAGCCACCACCAGACTGTCCGGGCTGATTATCTGACCAGCGACAGCCTTGAGTTTGCCTTCTTTAATGGCTATTTTACCGTCGTCGAAGAGGACACTGTGCAGGACTGATTCCGCAACAGTGAAACTCTGTGCGATCCTCTCATCCAGGCGCCTGAAGTCCAAACATCCCTGGTTGTCGCACAGGGTCTTGATGATGAATTTTGAGATGACTGAGGTCATCTTGACATGAGTTCAGCCCGAACTACACTGTTGTTAGAGCAGAGTTGAGCTGAGCTGCTAGCTCCCTGCAGCTACAGGAGAGAGACGTCCGGTTGCTGAGAAATGAAACTGAAACTTAAGAAAGTAGAAAGGAAATGAAAACAGGTATGCCTAACGCTAAGGTAATTATTAAGAAATGTGTTATTTGTAAAATAATTTGTAGAAGAAGAAGAAAAAAAGTAATTTCACCCGAACCTTCTTTTCTGTCCTGATTCGTTGCAAAGTTTACGGATGAGAGGTTCACGTAAGTACGTGAAGGCAACACCGGCCCTAGCAACCAGATAGGAGGGCGTCAGTGTACCATAGCAACCATGGAGGACGAGCTTTCGATGATGGAAGAAAAAGGCAAAGCAGTCACCAAAGAACAAAAAGAGCACCTCTACAACCGAGTCGAAGAGCTCAAGTAATTAAAATAAATATTCAAGAATGCCCTTAAGTAAACCTAAAAGTTTGTTAAGCTAAAGAAAACCTTAGCGTAACTATTTTGTGCAACCTGCTAGCGTTGGCTGCTATATTTAACTTAAGCTAGCTCTTTGAGCAATTAGCTAATATCACTGTACTTAAACAATTCTAGTGGCTAGCTATATATCCTAGAAACATTAGCTAACAGTAATTGTATAGGGTAAGAAATGTGTCACGTAGTGTCATATAAGTTATCTTTCATTATGGCTATCAAAATGTTTAATACTTGAGAGTATTTGTAAGAGTATTAGGTATTTTAATGCCATCTGTGCTAACTAATAGCTAAAGTTAGCTACATAATAAGTTGAGCTCCTGTTTTCCTAGCTAAATTATTAGAGGTGAGTAAATAAGTAGCAATTGGCAGGTGGTTAAGTTGCAAACACTTTGAACCCTCTTTAGGTTAACGTTTCCAGCTTATGCAACCAAGCTTTTTGCTTCAAGCATTTTCTTTATCTGACCCTGAAGTTGTTTACTTCCACTCAAGACGTGTCAATGCAGCCCTCCTGGCAGAGAATGAGATGTTCGAGCGGTTTATCTGCCGCATGGACCCTCAGGACCTGTTGTCCCAGTCTGGTGAAGACAGTCAGGAGGCAGCAGGAGCCTCCCAGCTGGAGGGCGGGGTAAGTGCAACCCAGTGACATGACTTATTTAATACTTATTTAATAATTATTTAATATTTAATAATAATAATTTATTTAGCAAAAATATTTTTATAAGACAATGGCTTTTTTTTTTTTTAACCATTAGCTTCCATGTCATGTGACCCACTAACTCCAAACCAATGCCAATATATCAATATCAATACATTATATCAATATTATATCAATATTCTTATCAAAATTTAGCAATTCTTTTTCAATAGCTTCCATGTCATGTGACCCAGTGACTAGTGACCAGTGACAACACTGGGTGAAACTGAGAAAGAGATGCTGCTGGGTGTCTCCGGAGTGAATGTGTGAAACTATTACCTTGGTGAAAAACAAACACAGGGAGGACAGATTATGATACACTTTTGTTCAGGAGTAGAGGATTATTCTTGCTCAAAGTCACAAAACCAAATTAAGAATTCAAAACAGAACATATTGCCACAATCTTAGAAACAGTCCCAATGCTGCACATCATTTTGTGTGTCTTGTCAGGGTTGTGGAAGAAGGCGGAGGTCCCGGTCCAGCATAACAGATCGCCTTCATCAGCTGACCTTGGAACAAAAACTCTATGTGGCACAGAGAGAAGTACAAGAGACACTACAAGACCAGGAGAAATGCAAACAGAGATATGAGGGGATTCAGGACAACTACAAGGTTACAGCAAAATCCATGCGCAGAAAAACGAAACAAAAGTTACTAAAAACCTTAAACCCAGCACATTTTGTCTTTTCAGGCCTCCCTGCAAGAGGCAGAATTGCGTATTGCAGAAATCAGGAGGGCTAAGAAGGAGTTTGAACGAAGACTGCTCAAACCCATGAAGGACAAGCGGTTGGCAATGAAAGAACCAGAGAGGGTACTCCAGTACATCGGAGACAAGTCAATGGTAAATACTGAGTTAAGTCTTATGCAGAGCTGCCCAGACTTTTTTCCCTTAGGGTAACAAAAGTGAATGGACGCTGGGCCAAAAGCCAGCCTGATCAGTCTGATTCTGATCTAAATTGTTTTCCCTCCTGTGTTGTTGACTTAAGAACAGTTGGAAAAATGTTTTGCCAGGATAATTTTTTAAAGTTTGCTTAATGTTTTTTTTTTTTTTTTTGCCAGAATGAAATGGCATAAACAGTGATTCACATTATAATAATAATAATAATAATAATAATAATAATAATAATAATAATAATTATATTTTTTTTTTTCACTAGAAAAATTCTGCTGCTCCAAATCAAACTTTATGGCCAGCCCCACTTTGGGCAGCCCTGGTCTTGTGACATCAACTTATTCAAAGTAGCATTGGAAGAGATTCAAGGCTCAACTAATTGACGTTATACAATACAGGGTTGCACTATAAAATTCAGATTTCATAACATGACTCCCCTCTTTTTACTTACTTCCTCACAAAAGATGTTTTTATGTTTGCAGCTGTTAAATCTAAATAGTTTTAGTATAGTTAAATGCACACTTCTTGTAATTGATTTAAACAATTCATTCAAATTCATTAATATTTTTTCCCAAATAGATCTATCATGTTGATACAACAAATTTACATTTTTAATATTAGTCTGTCACCATATCACGTTAGTTCCTGCCTTCGCCTTTCCACCTTAAGGTGCCATCAGCGTGATTATTATTCTAAAGTGGTACAATGTGCTGCCTTCTAGCGGCACTAGGGAATTGCCAGTAATACTAACATGTTGTTTTAATTCACCACATAATTGTAATCATATCCCATTAAATGGGAATGACAGATGGCGGGGATATAATTTATTTTTGACTTTTTGATATTTATCTGCTTCCTCCAGTACTTTCACAACCCCTACTCTCACTCATTATCATCATCATCATCATCTTCCCTTTGATCACATCATCTGTTCTATTCACAAACACAAACACACTCAAACAGGTCGCCCAGTTGGAGAAGTTTAATCTGAAGAACCAGGCACTGAAGGTCCATGAGAAGAGTCTCCAGCAGCAGCTTGAACAGAAAAAAACCCAAAAAGAGATGGGCAAAGCAGAGTACAAGGTAGAGAATCAAAGTGTGAAAGGAGACAGCTGTCGTTTGTCAGTGGATTGTGTAGTTTGACAATTAGACTGTAAGAGAACAGTGAATCACAGTCTGCAATCTGCCTTTTTTGCGCTAGTTGGTAAATGTAACAATGCTGGATGCTGTGTGTTAGGAAATCTTCCAGGAGTTTAGTGAGCAGAAACTCCACCAAAACCTGGATAAACTTCAAGTCAACAATTTGAAGGTGCAACATGTCCTCAGTTCACACAAGGTAACTCACCAGAAATGTGTGTGTGTGGGAGAGAGAGGGAGTGTTCTCAGTGTTATTTCCTGTAGATGTATGAAACAACCTTTGCAGCATCTTAATCACCTTGAACTTAGCTCCAGCTTGTGAAATCTACCTGTGTATGTGTGTGTGCGCCAACAGGAGAAGCTGCAGAGTGTGACACGGGAGTCCGCAGAGCTGAGCAGTGATATCAGCAACAGGAAGCAGATGCTGGCAAAAATTGAGGAGGAGATCCAGCATGCTGAGGAGGTTTGCCATTAGTCCAACAGTGAGTCAAATTTTAAAGTGGACACAGACAGCTTTGTGTGCTTCATCCCTTCTGCTTGATTTTCCCTTTTCCCCAGGAGCGTTTGAAGGCAGAGGCTCTCAACCGACACCTGCGCCGCCAGATGACAGATTATCAGGCTCCTGATATCGCTGAGTACATGCATGTCAAGGACAGGCACAAGAAGCTGCAGAAGAGCATTCACACTTGGGAGAGGAAGGTTGGGATTGCTCAGGTAAATCTTCTTTTATTTTTCTCTCCTCAAATATAATCAACTCTCTCCTGTATTCTCTCCAGGAAATCTCAGTCACCTCTTAAAAATGTGATGTTTGCTCCCCTTTTATCATCCTCAGTCCGAGCTTATGAAAAAACTGCTGTGTGACAGTTTGCAAAACAATGTGCCCTCTCTTTTCTGTTTTCACCAGATGGCCTTGAGGGGCCACGCTAGAGCCTGGAGCACACAGAGAGCCACTCTCACTCCTGCAAACAGTACTGAGGCTGGAGCCCGATCTAAGGAACGCCAGATCTCAGTAAAGCTCCCATACATAGCAGAACACAGCACATAGAGAGACAGAATCAGAAAGAGACTACTGAATTCATTGTATAGTGAGCTGTGTTGAATAATAAAAATAATCTGATACCGTGTACGATATTGATTACACTGCAATCATTATGGTGTAACTAGTCCAATGTTATTACATTATTTACGCGCTATTGATGCCAACTAAGCTCCCCCGATAACTTCAGGTGGGCTCTGTTGAGATTTTTAAATACAAGCCTTAAACACTTTATAATAAGGGTTACAATAGGGTTGCTTAAGTAATGCTTCACTAATGCATGACTCATGATGATTTAATGCAGGCTGTGTCATGAATTCCCGTTGCTCATCATTAACAAATGGTCACAACATTATGACTTCATGTAATTAGTTTGCACTAAATAGATCATCACTTTAAAAAATGGTAATTCAGTTACTTCATGCATTAACTGAAAGGCGACTACATACACTGGATGAAAGTTTTCTTATGTAACTGAATTTATGTTTATTATAGAAAATGTTTGTATCTGACCAGTGTGATTAAAAAACAGCTTATTATGTGTGAGAGAACAGGTACCATTCTGCTTTAAGACGATGAGCAAATAGTTTTATGTAACTTGGTTGTGCATCTGTTACATAAAGTCATAGTAACCTGTTCAATTGTTACAAGTGAGCAAAAGGAATTCATGACACATCTGGCATTAAGTATATGATTTGTATCCTTATTATAAAGTGTAATCATTGTTAATCATTTCATCATTTCTTATCATATTTGTATCTGTAATGATTGGAATTTGGAATAATGTCGCATGAATAACAAAGGTGGAATCTAACCAAGTACGTGTGCTCCAGTACTGTAGCTCAGAACAATTTTAAAGTACTTCTATTAAACTTAAATATACTATAATATAACTGTGTCCTGTGAGCTCAGTTAACTGTGCATTGTGAGGGAAATTCTCAAATGTTCCTTATTGTTTTGATATGTTGTTTTCACATATGAAACTTAACAATATCGATACATTATTATTTACGTAAAGTGAAATCTTGTGTCTGTTGGCTTCAGACACGAGCTCTGTCTTATGATAATCATCTGGTTGCATAGTATGAATGGATGTATTCTATATGGTTTAATGTGCCCTGAAAATTAACATAAAGGAACTTAGGTAAGGAGTTCATCCTGAAGGGGGTTGGTGAAGCCTTTTCTGTGTATAGGTGTTTTGACTTTAGCTTGACGTATGACACACAACAATGGTTGAAGTGTATAAAAAGCCTTATGTGTATCATGAGGCAGATGTTTAGATGATTGGAATAATGCTTTATTGTTTGGGGTTATTACAAAAGATGAGAGACTGCCTCTTCTCAGTCATCATCTATGACTGATGTGTGAAAGAAATATTGCGTCAAACTTGGTGTTTTGACCAACTCATCTGCACTGGACATGCGACTGATTTTCAGTTGCCACGGCAGCATCTAGCCAGGCTACAAGGGGGGTGTTGTTGTTTACACTGGAAGCACAGGAGCCTTTGGCTGCTTGGAGAGTTGTTTTTAGGCCTGGGGCCAGCTGGATGGTACGGTTACTTCTATAGATATCTCTGCAACTCAATACACAGTCAGACTGTTATGGCTTGACATTCTGATGATAATCTGCTAATTTTAAGTGTTTTAAACTGAATTAAAGCACTACTGCCACATTAATACGGAAACCACATTTTACCATTGCATCATTAATAGTTATACAATAAATCTATATATAATAAAACACAGTGGAAAGGGCCATTATGCAGTGTAAGAACTTTTAAGTCCATTTTGTTGGTAATACTTTCTTAAAGTTAAGAATTCAGGACTTTAACCTTTTCACTGTGCCATTTCTACTTTAAGCTGAGTCCAATTATCTGAGGACTTCTTATTTTGACAACAAATATCCTGAAGTTGGAGTTACTCCGTACAACAGCGAAGGCAAAAAAAGAAAATCCACCTAAGTCTCGACAAACTATTTCCTTTATTAGAAAGAAATCCTCGGAGGTATAAGCCCTCAAAGAACTCTACACATTATGATGTTACATGCCATATATACAGTTATATACATAAAAGTGCAATGTCACAATGGGTAAGCTGTTTATTTATTATTAATTCTGTCATATAACTGTTTGGAAAATGGCATCATTACTTATTCATGTGTCTTCTTCCTGCACCGCATTTCCTCAAAAAAAAAAACACAGCATCAGACATGAAAATGCGACAGTACAGGATGTCTGAAGTTCCTCTAAAACATTTTCAAAGGCACTTTCACAAGTACATACTACAGATGTACAGAACACCACAGAGTAGCTTAAAGCCTACAGACGGCATAATAACTGAGTCCTACTGTAGATGATGTTAGCATAGTGACAAAAGCACACATTTTACAACTGGCTTCATACTGTAGGTGGGACACTTGTGTTTCTGGATATTTAAATCTACATCGTTTGTTCTAATTTCTACCCAGAAACACAACAAAACATAACAAAAGAGATTACAAAAATAATGAAAGTTAGTAAGTCAAAAAATCAATTATTGTTTTGATTATTATACACACAATATCTGTCAAGTCAAAGAAAGTGTAAACCTGCGGTTAGAAAACATTGCTTGTTCATTGCAAACTTTTCTGTGTTATGCTAGCCAAACATTCCCCGGACATGCACCCACTTTATTTCTACAGTACAGAGGTTTTTTTTTTGGGGAAAAGACATACAGGGGTGCAGTCACAGCTGGAACTCATACAGTTTTATGGTGCTATTGCATTTGAAATTATTACTCGACCTGGACACACATGAGCTGACTGACATGGGCCGTTCGTGAGCCTCCCCCTCCTGTTCCCACGTGTCATCATCCACAAAAGCAGGCAACCCACAGAGAAAGCCTCGGTGTCAGTCAGCCCCATTCAAAAAAGGAAAACACTGACATTCTCAGCTGAACATAAAACAGACCGGAGGGTTCACAAAGCAAGCTGCTGTTTCCAGAGAAGCGTAGGAAGCAGGGTGAACACATCACAAGGCTTTTACACTAACAGTCATCAGGTCCATGGCTACCGGCAGCACTCCCACAGGGCGCCGCCATGAGTCTATACACATCAGTCAATATGAAGAATACCTACATCACATATGGCGGATCTACATCCACGCCTTCACTTGTACAGTCTTTGGGTAGAAAGAGCCAAGCAAGGTGTAAAAGAAGCTACAGCTTGTGTTCCACGCCATCAATAGCATGACTTTACTGTATGTAGGAGATGATTTATCATTTGAATTTTTCACACTGCTCCCCATAGATTATATACATGCAAAGGCATGAGCTGTTAGGTGTATTTTATCCCTGCATTGTGAGCTATTGAGGCAGGAATTCAAAAATGTTCATAATGGAGTAGTGGTTTTATCCAATGGTCATGTCATTCCAGGCAGTATGGAAATACGTTCAAATAAATCCAGCACAGAGGTGATCTTTGTACAATTCTGAGACACAACAGATGCCTTGCCAAAGAAAGTTTACACGCTAGTGAGAAAAAAAAAAAAAAGCATCAGTTCTTCTATCTATTAACAAAGTACCGTTAGTTGTTCAGGGCTCTTCAGGCCCTTGATCAGTCCAACCTTCAAACCACTTCTCTTCAGGTAGTCACAGCACCTTTATAATATTTAACATTTGAAAGTCAGTAAGGCCTTTGAACCAGGTCACAACACCTTCATGGGCCCCTCTCCTAGGTAACAGCAAAAAAAGTTACATCATCTAGTTGTATGTGAATGCCACTCTCATGAGCTCACTACAGTTGTCCTCAGGCTCCAGGTTCAGGTTCATTCAGTGGTAAACAGGAGCGCCTGTACATGCCGCCTGTTTTCTTCAGAGATACACAGTTCATGAATGTCTGTAAACTAACTAATGTACATTTTCTAAAACCTTGAAGGAAGCCTTTGTGATTTGTTGTTTGAATTTCTTTCTTTTTTAAAAAAAAAAAAAGAAGACATTTGTTAGATAATATTAACCTAAGCATATTAACACATAGCTGTGCATGTTATGTCCAACTGACAGATCTGTCTATGTTGTAAGTCCTAAATCAGTCTCCACTGTATTGTCACCTTTTCCTGTCCTGGTCCAAGTACTTTACACGCTCTTCGATATTTGTTTGTTGTATATCTATAAAGTCTAGACACTGGTAGCATTTTGCAGCCCCGCCCAAAAAGTTGACTGAGGGTTTTCATTGTACATGTCTACATGGTGCAGGACTTGTCCAGAGGGTCCTGAGCAGCTGGAGGCTGTAAGGCCTGGCTGGATTTGGGCAGGACCATGGGCTTGGGCCTCAGGGCGGGGGGTTTGAGTTGCACCCCCATGCGGGGTGCTACCACGGGCTTGAAGGTGCTCATGGTATCGCTGGAGGAGCTGGTGCTGCGGCGGATGGGCGGCTCAGTGTTGGCGGTGGACCTCAGCATGACGCCGTGGATGGGGCTGAGGGACTCGCTGGAGCTGGCCGGCGTGGGCCCCCCGCCACCGCCGGAGGTCTGCCGCTGCTCCAGGGTGTCCAGCACCACGTCGGGGGCGTGCTTGGCGGAGCTCTGCCGCTCCAGCTCGCGCAGCTCATTCAGAGCAGTGTTCATGGTTTCTTCTATGTCCTGCAGGAGACAGAGAGAGTGTGTGTGTGAGAGAGGAGTGGGGATGTGGATGGAATGATAACACTGGTGAGAGAGAAATGGGTGCAAACAGGAAGGTTGGAGTTAAAAAAGGAGAAGGTGGAGTGGGAAAAAAAAAAGATGATATGAACAGCAGAGACGTGAAAGAAGGGAGAAGATAGAGAGTACAGTTTGGTAGGAAACATAAAAAGCGATGTTAACAGGCGACCACAGTGACAGTCTTTCAAGAAAACACCAAGCGTGCATTATACATGCAGAGAGTTAGCAGAGAGTATTACTTTGCTCCAGCACCTCTCCCTCTGCATGCTAATGACTTTGGAAAGCGAAGGACACGCAGAGATGACAAGACATGTTCATCTGAGCATGCTCCCAGTAGGCAGACAGACAGCCGAGCACAGTTTAAAGTGCTCTCTGTGACCTCTGCTTTCTAACTGAGCCTCTATACAAACATCATTTGTGGATTAAGCGTTTGATAACAATCAAATTAGAGCCACCCCTTTCCAAATGAAGCAAACGCAAATTATTACCAGTCGTGTTAGTGTTGAGATATTTTGTGATAGCTTATCACATTACAAAGCTTTTGGTACGCTACAGTAAATATCCTGTGATGAGTCCCAGTGTCGAGCTATGCTCTCTGCTGTCTGCTGCCTGTGAAGCTAGTCTTTTTTGCGTGTATTTAGCACACAGACACAGTTGCAGCCAGAGGAAGCAGAAGACAGGGACTGACTATGTTTTTACAGGGCGGGGCAGGGCTTTGATGGTGGAGGGAGCTGCGGTCGGGTCGCCGCTCGTCCCGCGCTGACCTGTGCGATGGTCTCCGGGTCCAGGGGCTTGCCGCCGTGGTGGTGGTGGGCGTCAGTAAAGCCCGTGTACTGGCCCGAAGAGGTGGAGCGGCGGATCGGGGGGCTCTCCATCTTTTTCAGCGACTCGTGGCGGCTGATGTTGGTCAGGCTGCCGTGGCCGGTGCGGCGCCGACGTTCAGGGCTGTCCATGGGCATGTGGTTGCGACTCCGCAGCATGTCCCGGGGGCTGAAGTGGCCCAGGACTGGGGAGCCCATCTCCGGGGTGCCCCCATGTCCTCCATGACCATGCTGGGAGGGATGCACCATGCAGTGGACATCTGTAGGGCGGGCTGGGGGCCGCCGAGACGGTGGCTCTGATCTTTTCTTGTGCCTGCTGAGATAGACGAGGAAACCACAAAGGTAAACATGTATTCATGGCATTACAGCTTTCACATTTAATATTTTAACATTTTAACACATACCTCTAAAAAAAACACTACACTCTGAGTTAAGAATGTATTATTACAGCCAGTGTTCAACCTTGTATTTCCCAAATGTACATTGTTTACAAAAAAATATTTAAAAAAAAATCAGCCTTGCTTTGTGTAATTTGTGTATTCGTTTAGTTTAGCGTATTTTTAAGGATTATAATGTGGTAACTACATTGTTTCTGCAAAAACCACATCAGACACATATTTTATATTTTTTATGCATGCCTAAATTCCTCCAAACTACTGTAGATCCACAAAGTTTTCTATATCACAGTATGTGGAGGGGCATGCTGCATCATCAATCATCAGTGTTGTAAGAGGAGCTTATTTAGAGAGCAGGTAGCGAGCACCTGGCCTTCAGCCAGAGGATGGAGGCCTGTGGTTCATCAGAGCACCAAAACAGGCTCCCCTCCTGGGAGAAGCTCCAGCTGCTTCAGCAGCACGGCTGCCCTCTATCTGAACCTGGACCAGCACGTCACCATACACACCTAATCTCACACACACACACAGTAGAAACATGCAGAGACAGAGCCGAACAGTGACACACACAGGGACGCATGTTTGCTCAGTTCCCCGTGATGTTTCTCCACGGTAACATCTACCCCCTCGAAGCGGTTCTACTGCTCCATAAAAGGCCAACAGAGCAGCTCATGCTCCTCGGTATGGCTCTGATACGCTCTGCTCTGCATATTTATGACTACCAGCACTACAGTAGCTACACACAGCCTGAGTCAAGAGCTGTAATGATTAATCAAAGCAGCTCTCATCACTTTCTGTCTGGCAGCTACGGCTAGATAAGAGCACGTCTATTTGCACTGACAAACTCAAATTTAATAATACAGTTACCTGATATTTATTATGTGACATCTCAGAAAGTCATATCGTCTTCGGGTGGAAAAGAAAGTCATTTTATTATCATGCAGTCACTTTTTCAGTCGGTGGAACATTTTCCAAATCAGCTACAACTTGAAATATTAAATCAATAACATGTGAGAGCTGACACTACTATAATACTACTACTTAACTATTTTAATTGGCATACTGCCTGCATTATTGGTTTACTGTGATGTGGTGCCTGTGATGAACAAGCACTGAATTACACGTCCTTTAATCACTTCTCTGAGGCGCACGGCTTCATTTGAGAGTTTACGTCTGCCTAATGAACGCCGTCTCAGCTGTTATCATTAAGATTTACTGGCAGCTCCATCACCGCGCTAAACAAAAAGCAATAATGAGCGCGGATATGAAAGACCGTGACGCTCTCAGAGAATGTAATTGCAACTTTGCATCTCCCCAGTCGACTCATTTCATCACAGAGAAAACTCCTCATCAGTGTGAACGAGAGAGTCTCAACAGCTGCGCGTGCTTATGTAAGACTCGTACCGGCTCACACACCGAAATGGAAATGGAAAAAACATGAATTATTGTGCACCCAAAGACATCTTGACGGCATAAATATGCACCGTCGAGAGTTAAAACATAAAAAAAGAAGACTTCTTGGTGGAGTGGTGCAGGCTGGCGAGTCTGGTTGGAGATTTTTTTTTTTTTCCTTCTGACTGCAGTGAGAAATCTGAAATAGTAAACAACTGCAGGGACCACTGACAACCTGCAGGGGGAGCAGTCTACATTCAAAACACCAGTCCCCTGCTGGGACAGTGTATGACAACATGCACTGCAACTTACTGTGCAGGCTGTCGACCAGACAGCTCACGCTCTGTTTGTTGTGGCCTTTTGGCTGATAATAATGCAAAACACAAGACGTTCCATCAGTTTCCGTCCTCAAAATGGAATAGAGACCAACTGAAATACTTGGCGTTATGCATCCTCGCCATTAAAAGACGCACTAACGGTCTCGTTTAGGGACTCTTGCTATAGTTGTGAGAGAGGTCCAGTCTGGTGAGTGTGCGGTTGATTGAGAACGCCAGGAGAGGAAAATATCTAAATAAAGCTCGGGGTATAAATGATTAAACACATATGAGGACTGTCTGAATGGAAGAGCAGAAGAGTGAGTGGGGGCAGGCGACAGGAGATGAAGAGAGACAGGTGGGGGGGGGGTCACCTAGCAGCGGATGACAGGTAGAGATTTTTTGGGGCTTTGGGGGTTAGAACAGCTTCATTAAGGCGAATGTAGATAAAGATGATTCATTCAGATAAATCCTCCGTCCGCATACAAATACCTGCAGCTGGTGTAAATATTGCCCCTAGGATGAATCATCAACATTTCAACAGTGAAGTAGAGGCAGCGAGTGTGGCTCTGAATAAAATAGCATTTGTTCATGTGTTTGGCAAGAGCCAGCAACAGACGTTTCAAGGTCGCTCGCTCACTCCACCACCAGAAACAGCAGTAAAGAGAGGAGCATGAGACACAATATTGGCATGCAACCAGCACAAGCTGCCAAAAAGACTGAGGTGTGTTTGCGTATATATGTGTGTCCTCGTGTGTGTGTGTGTGTGTGTGTGTGTGTGTGTGTGCGAGCCATAACTGTCTATGCAGGCATATGTACAGTATGTTCCAGTGGGAACAGCTGATGACTAACTACCACTGTTAGATGTGTATTTAATACTCATACTTTACAACTGTCTAGTCAGTGGCAATAAAATAGAGTGGGAGAGTAGAAGCCAGAGTGGGAGAGGTTTTTATTTTCTCCAGTGGCCATTAGGCTGAGAGAAGGTGAGCTGAGGATAGAGGATGACAGGAGGAAGCAACATATGTAACAGTGAGGATTGGGTGCATTATCGTACAGGTCTTCCCCGCTTCCTTCAGCCTCGCTCACATAACGGACAGAAATCAGATAAACTGGTCTTGGTGCAGGCTTGCATTGAAGTAAAGGGTTGAAGCAAGGCAACTAAAACTCTTCACAGGGTTCCTACACATTTTCCATTTCAAAATTCTTCACTTTTTTCCAGACTGGATGTTTTTTTTGCAATTCGAAGATATCAATGAAATGATGATGATGATGATGATGAACTGGCTATGGTTAGGGTTTGGGTAAGGCTGTATAAATGAATGGACGTTGGTGTAAGGTTCAAAAAGGACAGCTGTACAATCCTGTGTGTGTGTGTGTGTATGTGTATGTGTGTGTATTGGTATTCACACCTGAATCCGTCTAAGCACCTTGGATGATGCAACAGTGATGCTGCTGCAGACAAGCTGCTGCTAGACTGTCAGTCCTTATTGGATTGGCCACTTCTCATTAGACAAAGCCAATGTGAAGTCTGTGATGTGTTGTGGTCAAATCAGTGTCAGTAGGACCGGCACTAATTAACACTGCAGGATGCGTATTAACCCTAAAGAAAATGTGTCTCAACAGCATTGTTAAAGAAATCCTAAATATTGATCTTTATAATGAACGTAGCTATTCTAAAATACTGTAAGTCTCCTTATGAAATTTGGTAAAATCTTTAGTGTTTCTTATTATGTACTTTGAAATCTTTTCCTTTGGGTTTTCAGGTCATTGAGTCAGTTTATAAAGACAGTGTCTGTCACTTGTTATGATTACATTTTCTTTCTGTACAGTCACAGAATTGATCACTTTTATTACGTCAGATTTTTCGTGGGGGAAAACAAAACATCAAGTGTTAAAAACAGCAAATGTTCAGACTTTTTGTGAATTGTATAGAGACTGCAAAGATTTAAATGCCAGATTCCTTCTAGAAATTGTTCAGTAAAGGTGTTAATATTCCAGTCTGATGCAACCAATTTCAAACCAACCTGGTAATGAAGGCCTCAGAGATCCTGGTGTCAGTGGGCGAGCCGATGTCTTTTCCCGAGCATTTATCCTCTCCAGCGTGGCCGCTGCTGGCCTCGCTGTCAGCTTTCTGACTCAGAGTGTCTGAGAAGTTGTCATCTCTGGGACACGGAGACAGAGTGACATTGAGACATGAAAAGAGCAAGAGGAAGTGACAGAAAAAAAAAAGGAGAAATCAGCAAATCAGTCGATCTTTTATATTTTGCACCGGTCTTCAATGACAGTATTTGATATCAGTTTCCCGCGAGTCAGCACGTCTCCCTCTCTCCCCCAAGGTCCAGAGGGTCGGATGAGTCATATTCCTGGGCCTCTCATTATTCTGGTGGTGCACTGTGGTGGTGACATGCACACACACACACACACACACAAGCCAGCTGTATGGGTTTCAGTGAGATGTGTGACTGGATACTGGGTACAGTTGGTGCCTGTCAGGTGGCAGTAATCAGAGCTACTGAGCTGCGCTGCTGCCTCTGATGGTGTGTATTTTCCGATATAAAACACAGTCAGTGTATCCACAGACAGAGACACAGGCAGGATGAGCCGTAAAAGAAAAACTTACAGACAGACACGAGTGAGTTGGAACACCCTGAAAGTCGAGTCTGAGAGCGACTTCCTGTTCTGAAGTGGCCTCTCAGACATCTCTCTGCATGTTTTATTCTGGGCTCTTTTGTGGGACAAGTGAAGATCACAACCCTGTGTGCTCTTACAACCCTTGGGCTGCTCTGTTTAAGTAGAGAGCAGGATGTAACTGCACTCTGGGACAACCAGTACAGCTGTAAATTCCCCAGCTCTTTCATTAACTAAGAAGACACCCCATCAGCAGTGGCCCTCCTGGTGAATTATTGATACAGGCACACTGACGGGACCGCAGCAGGAGAAAGAGGAGAAGAGGGAAGAGGGAGAGGCATTCTAAATGGCTATTTTGTCGGCCAGCTACTAAGTGATTGGAGTGATTCTTTTCTCGGCCTAATGAGACAGTGAATCCAGTCCATTAAGCACCAACAGTGGCCATGGCAGAGTGTGTGCTGGTTAACGCTGCGAGCGGGAGACAGTGACAGAAGGGCCGGTTGAGGACCCTGGAGATGGAGAATGTTCCACAGCTGAGCGGGGACGACACTGGCGCGCAGAACAAACAAGGCTGAAGGTCCTCTACGCACCACCCTACAGTCAAGGGATGGCCAGCGGCCTCTTATGGAGCAAAGTCAACAAGGACGAGTGTGTTGTTTACAGGGGATATTATCAATGAGAGCTGGGGGATTATCCTTTGAACCACAACTCCAAGGCTCTGAGTGGTGGTGGTTGTAGTTTAGGAGTTGAAAGGAGCATTTCCTCATGTGAACCAATTGTAGAACTATGTGACAAAAACAAGTCTACAGCCATGCGAGCAGTGCTGTGAGGTGCTTACAGCTAAATGCTAACTTCAGCAATGCTAACATGCTCACAGTGACAATATTAGTCAGCTGTGTGTTTAGCATATCAGCATGCTAACATGTGCTAATAGGTAGATATGAGTTTTGATTTTTTGTGGTCAAAACTGAAATAATTTGTTTAAAATATAATAACAGCAACTTATCATCAATTAAATTTTGATCCATTTGGGAAAAACTCTTAAACTCTATTTTTCTATATTTGAGTCAGTGTGTCCCTTCAGAGTTGCTGTATGGCTGCTGTAAGGCAGAATATGTTGGCGGAGTTCTGCTTTTGACACATGTGAGAGAAAAATAAAGAAGCTGTCACTGCTGGACTACGTCTCTGTCTGGATAGTATTCTTTTCACCAAACCAGTTAGCTGGGCAGCGATTCCCCCTTGAGATGTGCGCCAGACACATGCAAGTAGGTCCTGCTTTTGTTTTCGATAGTTGAAACTGAAAGATCATTCACATCGATTTCCAGTTTAAAGTTGAAATCTTGACACCCCTACCAATTAGCAGTAAACGAGTAGAAGCTGATGAGAATTTATTTAGTTTTTTTGACCGGATTTTTGTGCTAGATGAAAGGTTAAGGAATCATTCAAGCTATTACAATTTATCCTGTTGAGACCATGAATGTCAATGTCATTTCACTTTAAACCACCAAATGTCCACCTGCTGGGGTGCTACCTAGCTGAAATCAGGGGATGACCAAAGTTAGTAGGGTTCATGAATGGACAGGATTTCATGACAGTCCATCCAATAGTTGCGGACATGTTTCTGTCATCTTCAACTTAGCCATGCCACTGCTAGCGAGGCTAAAAATACACAAGTTTTGCTTCAAGCTTACAGCAATTTCACACATCTCTGCTCTGTAAGTCACATTGTTAGAGTTAGTGTTTTTGTCTCAGATGTAATGGTATAATAAAAAACTCGGTCAAAGAGGTGATCTAAACATAACAGTCCGAACTTAATTATACATGTCCTCTATCTATATCAGTATGAATGCATCTTGTTGAGCATTAAATCAAACTCTCACAAGCTAGATGCTGATATTATGCATTACTCAGTCTAAAAACACTCACATGTCTTGGACCACAATATACTGGTGCGGCACCAGGCCATCGATGCCGTTGTGCCGTCCCTCCCACCAGTCTTCTGACGCCCTCTGATACAGCAGCAGGGAGGCGCCCTTCTTGAAGGACAACTCTCGGGAGGAGCGCCCAACGTAGTCAAACTTGGCAATGGCTTCAATGGGCTCACCCTCTGTCAACGGAGAGAGGATTACACAGGTCAGGTATGTCAGACGGGGCAAAGACACCAGGTACAGACGGCTATTATCGCACGTCCAGACACTTGTAATGACTGATGCAAGTGGGACAGCTTGTGAAATAAAAATCTTCAGACAAGACATCACATAAATACACTTAAATATATTGTATGCTGGCTTGTGTATGTTTGTGCACATGGATGCTCATGTGTGCCAGTTCAAGTGTGCTGAGCCAGTCTGTTATTTTAGTTGTAGTCAATAGTTACCCAGCTCAACAACAGCAGGCCAGGGCCACAACAGGCCCTGAGGAGCTTTAGCAGGATAATTATAGAAGCTGGTGAGAGGAGATCTATATGACTCAGGGGCATGTCAGTCACTGTATGGATCATTAGACTGGGCTGATATCTGCTCAATAACTGTACAAACAGAGCCCTGGATCAGTGACATGGGAAATACACATTGGAAAGACCAGGAAGGGTTAGAACAGACAGCATGTACCAGTGATAGATTTACTAGATAATGTTATGATTCATTTCAGTTTACCTTTATTGACTGCTCTCCTCAAATCCAGTATTTTTTAAATCACTGGATCAGTCTCCAGCTCCATTTGACTCTCTTATTAAAAAGGTACACGTCTCCAAGCCAATATGCATGCACTACAGCAACACAGGTCTAAAAATAGCTTTTTTATTCCTCCCTCGCTCGCTCCTACCTCTGCTCCCCTCCCATCTCACTTTCTCACTTCAAGTCAGACCGGGGGTCCCTGGACAGACGGAGCCTCACCCTAATACAGACTCTCTCTCTCTCTCTATATATACACCGGGAACAGAGTAAATGGCTGAAGCTTGTATCTGTTGTGAAAAGCCATCATGGTATGTCTTTCACAGGAGCTTGAAAGTAGTTCCCAGATGAGCAGGGAGGCCGTGTGAGACAGGAAATACGTGTGAGATTCTGAGATTCTCCTCTCTGTGTCCTCTTCATCCTCATTTATTTCTATTAGATTTTTTTCCCCCAACCTTTAAATTGCCTTCCTTGCTTGACTTGGTTGTCAGGACTGACGGGGTGGATGTGACGTGTCTCCAGTGAAACGTGACAAGCAGGAATTTACTGCCTGAATTAATTGGGCTGCACTGCAGCGGACAAGGCTGTTAATAAACTTGACGGAGCCTTTATCATTGCGGGGGATTTCTCTTCCTCTCTATTTTCTCCATCTCGTTCTCTCACTTCAACCTCTCCATCCATCTAAAATGTTTTTATCCGAGGCACACACGAACACATACGGATAAACACAGACACACCCACGGTGCAGTGACGCACCTGCGGCTGAAGGCAGCAGGCCGTGAACTCAAATCTCGGTGCTGTTGAGGATCCCCACTGTCATGTTGTGCAATTATAACTGAGAATCTCTTCAGCCACCCAAGGTTATCCACACACACACACTCACTCACACTGCGACTGGAGTTAAAGAAATGTTGGATTGGAGAGTTTGAGGCTGGTGGTGTAAGAGACACGAACTGTCAGATGTCTTACACAAGCCAGTGGAGCGGAGTCAGAGGGGATGTTCACACATACAAACAGAGGAGCAGGAGCCTTTTGCTAGATATGGTTGGGATCAATACAACAGGAGAAGGTATAAAACACTTCTTCTCCAAAGACAAATATTAATCTCACAGGGTAAAAGATGACCCTTCTAGTTAAGTAAAATACACTGCCCTTTTACATGTGCAATCTTGACAACAAGGACATCCTACTGTACTGCTGCAGTGATATATAATCAATGCGCCAGTTAGTTCCCCTTTGACCTTGTGTCGAGTTTACCAGCAGATAACATCAATGTATTGACGGCGTGCGAGAAGTGCCACTCTAAAATCAGGCAGTTAATCTCCAGGCACGACAGCCACCGGCCATGAGGCTGTCATGTGTGTCAGGCCTGAGCAGATATATGATGAGGGACAATGTATGGCTTCTCACTATTCTGAAAAAACTGTATATACCTGGTGGTCTGTGAACAGGACTTCAGGCATGTTTTTTCAGCTGGTTTCCAAAGATTTATTACACTCGATCGTAATGGTAATACAATTAGAGGCACAAACTGGGGCTAAGGTCTTGAAACTCCTAACATGACACCACCTTTATCTTAAAAATTAACAATCCACAGAATTGTCCTCCACTTTCCACTAGCAACCTGATGAAAGCAACAATCACTTAGCCGTGTGTGCTGTGCTCTGTCTAAATCCACCCAGTCCAGATCATTTATCTGAGCTAATGAGCTCTAACACACTCCAGGGGGCCTGCGCCGAACAGATTTCCGGACAGCTACTTAGACCAACACGTGGAAAGACTTTTACTCCACTCTCTCTCTCTCTCTCTCTCTGTCCGTCTTCAGTTCACTTACTTCGAGGGCAAACACATTTTGAGAAGAGAATAAACAAACCGTTTCAGCCTGCAGAATCAAGTGCTGGAAACAGGAAAAGAGGTTTGCCTTTGTGTCTGAAATCCAAATGAGGTCATGGGGATTTAAAAATAACTGATGACAATAACTTGACCACAGTTCAAGACTCCACAGGGAGGGACTCGAGTCAGTGAGGACATCCTCCCCGTCCGCTCCAAGAAGCTTTTGGAACAAAACCATGGTAGCAAGGGATTTCTGGAAAACATAATCCTCCATTAATTACTGAAAGAGTTGATAGCTGCCATCTGTGTTTTACAATGGGAATCCTCACGTACAGAAGTTTCCCCGTCTAATCAGATGTCAGTTTTAGTTAAAAGGGACATCCAGATGATGCCTTTAATTTGGAGGCGGTGTGATTAACAGCTGATGTAATGAGAGGAAATCAACCATACTTCCATACTCCAGAGAATGATGATGAACAGTGTCACGGAGCCCCTAAAATTTATGTCTGGGTGTGAAAAGCAGACAGGATTGGGGTCTTTGCCGTCGCCATGGAAACTGGTTTAGGGAAGTCTGTTCGACTATATGTTGACTCTTTTTCTGCTCACATTGTCTACATCTGGCCAGCTCTCAGTCACGGATATCGATCACTTTTTAATGAGCTGGAAGTTTTATTGTTCTTTTCGGCTTTTTCGCTGGATGTTAACAGCAGCGTCTGACCCCAGCTGATATTTTGGTTTCAACTCACTCGCTCACTCAATATTTGATTTGGACCGGACGGACTGGTATCCATTTCACTCAAACAAAGGACCACATGTATGATCACACAACTCTGCCGTATCCCAGCATGTCTGAAACGAGTCCATTGTATCCTCCAGCGGTCCATGTGGGCCTGGTGTTTTTTTAAATTCTTCATATTTCTCTTGGACACATGGAAATGTAGTTAAACGTAGAGAAAACACAGAGTGTATAATCTTTGAAAAGCTATTAAAACGTGACAATTTTGACACTACCTCCATGTTTTTGCTATTCTTTTACAAATCACTGTTTTCTCCAGGTTATAAAAAATATCACTTTGATTCAAACATTTCAACCCAAGGCTATGACCCATGGGAAAAAAGATCCAGTGGGTGCAGACCACCATGGAGTTTGTAAAAGGGGGATGTGGAAGTGTCCCGAGGCCCCTTGGGAGAAGCAGAACCATTAGAATATGAATGGCCGTCCATCACTGTGAGCCTAGTTCCCCTGGCCCTCCAAGGTTACTGCATTTAGGTGGCTGAAAGGCAGGATTAGCTGCAGAAAGCTGCAGAGAGCTGGGTTTAACCCTCGCAGGACCGCAGACACGAGGGAAAGCTTAAATTTGGATACGTTATATGGACAGGACAGTACAGCTTTTTCCTTCACGTGTGAGTGTGTGTGTTGAGGCAAGACAGTTAAGTTTAATCAGTGATGGAATGTAACTGAGTACATTTACTCAAACACTGTCCTTAGGTATAATTTTGAGGTACTTCAATTCACATTTTCTGCTCAATTATACTTCCACTCCATTACATCTTGGAGGCAAATATTGTACCTTTTACTTAAACTAAAAAAGTACATCTAATATCAGATACTTGAAGATTTTTACTCATGCATCTGTGTGGATGACTTTCACTTTATAAAAGTAATGTCTTTACTTATACAAGTATGACTTTTAGGTACTCGTCACAACACTGGCTTGAATTCATGTGATGTATAAAAAGGGGCAAACTGTTGAAATTTGGGTTAAAAGCAGTTAAAAAATTACATTATATATCAGGATGCAGAGATATCTACTGAAGTTGGCATGCTAATCAGCTAGCCCCTGCCCATCATGGTCCAAAGCTCCGGTGCTAGCAGTGTAAAAAATGAACACTCCCCTGGTCTTTGAGTGTCCAGTCTGAACCACCAGCTGCGGTTTAAAATGCAGTTTGATGAATAAGGAAAAGTGAATAGGGTGAATAAAACAACACATCACACACATAATTACATATAATCACAAGTGTGCCTGTGATTATGTACTGCAAGCATTGGTACTTTTTAATTATCACTCACCGTCCTCGCTGGTGTGTGTCTCTGTCCCTCCCTCATTGTCCACCTCCTCCAGTGCTCCATGCTCACTGTAGGGGCTCTCACTGTGGGGTGACAACATGCAACTGTCAGGGTCACAGCCAAGGTGGGGTCAGAGGTCAACAGACAGTTTCAAAACAGACTAAAATCCCAGTTTTTCCTTTTATTTCCATTTTCTTCAGGAAAAAAAGTAGTTTGAAGTCACATTATCTGCCAATTCATAATGCAATATAAGACTTTTGCTCAAATCTCAACAGTCAAATCTCATTTCAGTGAAGATGACAAGGAAGAAGGGAGGGTTTTTTGGGGGAATTAATAAGACATAGGGGAAGTTCAAATAGCGGTCACTTTATGAGAGGCTTAGATCCTCTATCTTTGGTTCTTTTTCTAATGGTCCTCTTCTGGCACCGTGCTGAGAGAGCTGGCAGTAATGCCACACACACATCCACAGATTACCCCTGCCAGGAAGTGAACTGTCTCCTCCCATGCTAACATGTCACCGGCCACCTCCTCTTCTACGAGAAAGGGAGGCAGCCAAGACAACAAATCTCCCCGGGGCCTCATGTGCTTTGCCGGGGGGGGACATGGTCGTGCTGAGACGGCTGATTAGCTCGATCCAGGGATAAATCCCTGTGAGCCTGTGGTGATGTGAGGGCATTGAACAGGAGCAAGAGAGACGGAGAAAGAGAGGAAGAAACAAATGATAGGTAGTGCTTACAGATGTGAAGCTGGCAAAGGGCCTCAGGTTTGATCTGTTTGACTATGTGCTGCAACTCATCTAATGATCGCCTCACTGCCAGGTGACCTTTCTCTTTCCTCCTGCTGATCGTGGTAATTAAAGTGATTGTTTCAGCCTGTCTCGCCTAGAAGAGTCCACTGTGTAAAGTCAACTCTTAAACATGCCTCTACCTTGTCATGTTTCTCAAACGCAGACACCTAATTGGTGAGTGTAATTACTCACCACCTCCACTGACATACTTCTGACACAGCTGCAGTGCTGAGAGCACACGCATACCTGCATGTTTACCGAGTCCCTAAGGAAGGACGTTTGGCTGCATGCCTTTGTTCCATTCACGGTAATGGAATAAGGAAAGCAACAGCATCTGTTAGACTCACAAACCTACATCTCGCTGTGTAAATCTGTGCAGCTACAGGAGGTGACCTCATCAGAATGCTTTCCATCTTTTAATCCTGGATAACCAACAACTTCACCTTCAGACAACAGTGACAGGGTGGCCTCGGAGCTAGACAGTAACACTGTGTACATCAAAGTGTATTGCAAAGTTTTGCTGAACTTTGCAAACAATCGGCAAAATAACATGCAATTTGAGATGGCTGCTGAACTCTGACCTATCATTTGAGACCTCTTTTGACCAGTTAGGAGCTTCTATGCCTGCCCTGTGGCCTGAAACAGCCAACGAGAGCTATTTTGAGGTCACAAATTGGCCTTCAGTGACACTGACCAACTGTATTTTCCAGCTGGGAGAGGCAGTTACAGGTCATCTGCAGGCTTATTTTAGCATTTAGGTGAGAAAGAACCCAAAATCATGCCTTATTTTGGCTAGACTGGGAGAGGCATTTTTCATATATCTTAACAAATGTTATTAAATGTTTGCAAGTTTTTTCAAATGTTGCCGTTTGTCAACCTGAAAATACTGACCCATGACTTTCAGAATGACTTAATGACTTGATAACTAATCAGTTGCGATAACACATTCACGTATTATTCCTCACCAATAGTCTCCTCCAGCCATACACTTCTCATAGATGGGCCCATCCAGCTCTTTAGCATCAGGAAAGATGGTCTCGTGATGGATGATGATGGTCTTGACGATCTCGTTGACGTGGGCCTGGCAGGACACCTGATCCTGGCTGTCTGGTGTGGGCATGAGTGTGGGGCCGAAGCATATGGCCAGGTTGTACGGGTCCATCATGTTCTCGTCGCTGTACTGGGACAGGCTGGAGGGGCGAGGAAGAGAGAGATGGGGAGACAGAGAAAAGAAAAGGCGGAGTGAGAAGAGGACATAGCACTTGGGACAGTATTTCAGACTTTTCAGCCTTCATTCATTCTTACGAACTGGTTTGTGTCTGTCAACTTACTGGTTGAGGAAGGCGAAGAGATAGCGCATGACGATGAGGACTGATCTTGGAATGGTCAGGAGGATCTTACGAATGTAGAGCGCTCTCTCATACAGGTTCTCTATTCCTAGAGCAGCAAAAAGACAGTATGATGTTAATATGTAAAAAAAAAAAAAAAAAAAAACTGCTTTGTTTCCTTCTTTTAACCTCTGCTTGCAATGATCCATATATTTATATATTCTCGTCTGTCTGATGATGTCCACATAGTGATTATCAGCACACCCCGTCCAAGTATACAAATGCAAGAGTACACTGAAGCTAAGCCAATTACTTATCAGAATAACTGCAAGTCTCATGAGCAAAGATTTACTAATGCAGTGATGTGTAAAGCGTCTGTGTGTATGTGTGTGTGTGTGGTCCACAGGAAATGTCTTAACAGTGATGCTGACCTTCACCAGTATTTTTTCCTGCTCTAAATGAAAACAGAATCACTCTGAAATGATTTTTTCAACTTCCCGATTCTTTTATTTTTTTTCTGCCATGCAGGAATGAGGATATTAGAACAAAGGTGTAACACATTAAAGGCACATTCAGGAAGTCGGTGTGTGACTTGCACACTTTGATGTCATATCTGCAGAAACATGGAAAGGTTTGGTTCATGGGTGAAACCTTTTATTAATGCAAAAAATATCAATTTTATAATTTGTAATCCGGTATTAGGTTGTAGCCCTCAGTTGCTGTCTCAAGATTACTAAGAAAGATAATGTACATTTATACATAAATACAACAGATATTTGTAGTGTATATCTCATTTCCACATTTTAAGCTCACGTACACACCAAAGTTATAAGAAAGACTTCCAAACTCCAGACCTGAGACCAACCGAGGAGCTTTTTGCATAGTTTTTGCAGGAAGATTATCATAAATTTAAAGTATTTAAAATCTGTATCAGATCAGGCAGAGAATGCCAACCTTTGTATCTTTCATTACCATCTCATTTGTTCTGCTGTGACACTTGAAGCAGCCCATTTTATTTGGCTGAGCAGGGGCTCTGCTGCTGCTAAAAATAGCCCTGTCACCCTCCAGCCACTTTGTGCCATCTGGGATTTGGGCTTCTGGGATCTTTGTGATGCATTTCATTTTTCATGAATACCTAACGAGGATTCTGGGAGGCTCCTGAGCACTTCAGAAGCTACTATTTAAAGATCTACGCCAGCGTAAGCTTATACATCACCTACAAACACACGTGTGAGCACTCCCACGCAAAGCATCCCCGCTGCCAAAATGAAAGATAACAGTAGCTGCAGTGAGGAAAAAAAAAAAAAAAACACTCAACCGAGAGCAGTTAAATGGAAAAGTGATCTTGTAGCTGGTCTGAGCTTCTCCATATGGAATAAGCAGAGGGTTTTAATATGGAGCCTGCTGGGCGTTCAGCCCACACTGCAATCACTGGCATGTTGAGCTGGGGAATGTAAACAGGGAATCCCCATCACTCATCCTGCACAAATGTGTAACAGTACACACCCAGGAAACACACACACAGATACACTTCACAACACACTTGTGAGTAGACAAAAGCCTGTGTGTAAAGTACACATGGCACACAGTCTGCACCGGGCATTACAGCACACGCTGTGCCCATGTGACTCTGTGCATGTTCAATTGTTCAGGAACAGAGCCTCAAAGTCCCCCATGTAATGTCTAAAGATCAGAACAAGCCACACAAAGAGCTGACTGATGTGTGAACTGACAACGTGACTATTCTTATGAGGACTTCAGTAAAGATTCAGAGCTGCGGACATTTAACATTCCACCACACTGCTGCAAGCATGGCCAGCTTTGTGCCACTTACGACAGATAGTAATCCTTCTCAGAACTCAACTAAATACCAAAGAGTAGTATCAACACAAAGTGTAAGAGAGAAGGAGGAGTAAGAGCCATTCTGCTGACGAAACACTACAGACAGTTTATTATACTGAGTTTCATCTGAGTACTGTATCTGCTATCTACTATATATACTATAGTCCAAGGACAGTGCTTCAACCACAAAACCTACAATATCCAGCAGGCATTTGCCTCGACGATTATCAGGCATTTTCAATATAAGCAAATAGAGAATCTGCACAGCCTAACACTGTATTACTGACCATAACATGTTGCAGTGCTAGATCTACAGCTGGTAGGTTTAAAGGTTTATGTCTTAGGTTGATTACTAAAAGTTTTTCTATATTCAATACATGTTTTTCATAGTGTCAAACTTTGAGAGTGACCAGTGTTAGTCCATCAAACCTGGTTTAATGTAAGGGTATACTGAGAAATAAAACATGGGCTAAGGGAGAAAAAACACTGCAAAGTGCATCATTTTAAAAGATGATAGCTAAAACTGTGCCCCACAAAAGCTACACACAGTTTGGCAAAATGTTTATTCATATGTGCTGTACACTGCATGTTCAGTTGACAGATGCACTTAAAAAGCATCCATCTGAGTGAGATTAATTTGAATTTTGAATGAAGAAAAAAAAGCGAAGACAAAAAAGATTGAACAGAAAACCACAGCTGTTAGGCTATGATGAACTACAAAGACATGCACTCAGAATAAAACTGCCTCACTGAAGATAAAATGTGTGTGTTCTTACTGATGCAGGCCAGCAGATCATTGAACCTCTCTTTGGGGAAAAGAGGGTTCTCCAGACCACGGAAGTAAAGCTTGAGAACGCCAGCCACCGAGTTGATGTCATGATTATTTTCATCATCCGTCAGAGGGTCGTTTCCTAAGAGACAGACAGGTCAGTTGGACCACCTTGATTATAAAAATGCACATTATACTCAAAAAGCACAATGGCTAAACATGGTCGATATAACGTGTGATGAGTAATTCCTAACATTTGGATCTGATAACAATGGATCAATGTGATAATATGCAATAAATGCAGTTTAAGAAACATCATGTACCTCTTTCAAATGAGTTTTTGATGTCATTGACTTCCAGCTGGGATCCAGATACACGAAATATCCCTTGATGCTGGAGGCCTGAGCAGAGAAAAACAAAGAAAGAGGGTAAGGAAGAAGGAGAAACACAAGGTAAAGGATATAGCACAGACACACTCAACAGTGGCATAAATCCACTGAGACGATCACAGAAAGAAACTCCCTCACTCAGCAATAAAGCCTATTTTAGTTG
This sequence comes from Lagodon rhomboides, assembly GCA_039737535.1. NCBI lineage: Eukaryota > Metazoa > Chordata > Actinopteri > Spariformes > Sparidae > Lagodon > Lagodon rhomboides. The sequence continues at coordinate 11,554,841 of CM077793.1, forward strand.
GACCTCAGAGGCACATCCTCTTCGTTAAGCCCCTTCACTTTTCTAATTAAGGATAATTAATGAGGCAGGGAGTCCGCAATCAAGCTTTACTAAAGTGTCTTCCAGCTGGGATTAGGACTTAATAAGAGGAGAGGTCAAGGGTCAGGAGGAAGCGTGATTAGTCTGCTGTTTGTCTCTTTAAGATTTCTCTTGACGTCATCAGTGGAGGCTGCAAACCAAGAGATCTCACATCTTAAATGCTTAAAGTTCGCATTCCTTCAGAGTGTCTTTTTCAATCTGGTTCAAAACCAAAAATGGTAACTAATCACTTGTGCCAGGCGAAGCTGTGTGCCTGTTTGTCTCACGGTGTGTTTGGTGAAAAGGGCTGCGCTGCTGTAAACAGGATGGAATCTGCATTTTCCCATGACTGCAGCTTAAGTGGAACACACTGAAGCATCGACATGAAACACGATGCACACGCCCAAACAATTAGTGCCTGGAAGTCACTCAAGTGTCACTTTTAACCAAAGTCAGGAAGACTTGGAAATGAAGCAGGTTGCAGTTTTGTGAGAAGAACTAATCACAGAGCATATAAAATACAGTCATCAATTTATGATTGCAGAGCTGAAGTGACAAAATGTCTCAACAACAACAACTGACTCACCATACAAATTGATGTAGCGAATGCAGCTTTCAACCACGCGGGGGATAGCTTGTCCAGAGTCCTTCAGAGGCAAAACAAACAGAAGCTCACAAATGTCACATCATTTATAATTTGATGTTTTAATAACATAATTAATAGCTAGAGCCCGACAGATACTAGAATTTTGAGGACACTATCCATATCGGTAACACTTAATAATAACAACCATCATTAATAAATGGTACATTTATAGTTAATAGTTATTTCATTGTTAAACAATGAAAGGCTTTTAAACCATTTATTAAGCATTTTTTTTTATTGGAAAGCTTTAATAGTCTGTAAATGGTTAATAACTACTGTGTCGTTCATCGATTAACATTATTTGGATGACTGTAATAAAGCTTTACCTGTTGTTAAAACACATTCTATGATAAAGTTATATCAGTGTAAATATAAGATAGCAGTACTTTTGATCAGTATATGGAATTGAAATTTGAATGATTTTAAACAACTATAAATAACAATTATTTATAATTATTTTAAAATGTGCAGCCTCATATGTACACAATATATTTATCATGGCTGTTGACTGCAAACTCTATGCATACATCTAAAAACATAGGTCAATGCAGTGATGTCCCAATAAATACTAATTACATGGGCCTGTTGGTGTATCGGTCGGGCTCTAACAGAAACTAACTAATGTGATACTAACAGTCTACAAACATGCACACCCAGTGTAAGTGGAGCCTGTGGGTTAACATACAAAGTGAGGGTTACCTTTATGAGACCTCACTGAGACAGACTGAGTTCCGGCTGTTTGAATTGTCATGCCCAGTCTCCTATAATAACTCACTGATTATAAAATATACAAGCATGCACAAACCTGTTGTCCAACACATTTCAACCCCGGGCCTCCAGTGCTGCTAAATATACTCTGTGTCTTGTTATGCTGGCAATCAAGTGCACCCTGTGTTTGAATCAACTTATCTACAGAGCCACAGGAGGAGGGCAGAAGTGGTGGGATGATAGGAGCAGCAGCGTCTCCTTCAGAGACACCACATTCCTCTCACGAGCTTTGACGTGGACATGCACTCTCGTCCCGCACTCGGTGCCAGCTGCTCCTGCAGCTCAGTGCTGGACAGGGACTCGGTACATGCTTTTAATGATACAGTGGATCTGTTTACAGCCCTCGGGGGTATACACATGGTCAAAACACAGCCACCATGCCAAAATCGACTATGTATCGCTGGAGTGGAGCTGTGAGGGGTTGAGGCACAGGTTTGGGGCAGCACGATTATGTAATACTATCCCTTTTGATATGTGAGACTGGGCATGACTCTTTTGTGTCACATGAATTCAATACCAATTTTGAAGCTGGAAATGGTCCACGCTGGGAAATAACAGTTGAAACTCAAGATGCAGGCTAGTGCAAGATCTTCAGTTCAGTCTGTCTCAGTCGACTCACTGAGGTCAGGTAACAAACACACACGACATGGAGTGAAAACGTTGTTACGGCAGGACAGGTAAAAGAAAAGAGCGCAGGCAAGCGGCATGGGCCCCCCCAAGATGCTTCAAGGTGTCTACCTGATGTCGAGCGTGTGAGTTCCGTCGTCCGCGGCTACAGAGAAGTGTCGCGAGAGCCAGAGATGGACACAGAGAGACAGAAAGAGAGAGAAAAGGCAAGACCCAGATTAGCACCACAGAAGCTGCCCACCAAAGCTTTCACCAAGAGTGCACCCTCATTCCACTCTGTAAACAACAGGAAGTGGACAGGACCAGGCAGGACTGGACACGGCCACCAGCGAGAGGCAGTGAAGAGGCCCGGAGGAGGGAGGCAGCAACACCTTATCAGTCTGGCATCCGCTCCCTGACTGCCATTTATACTGCTGTTTTTCACTGGCCTCTTCTCTCACCCTGGAGGAGGAGGAGGAGGAGGAGAGTATCTCTACCAGAGTAGCTCAGTGATGCCAGGTCAGCAGTGAGTCAGGGGAGCTGACGGAGGGAGACAAACATTTATCCCTCTGACTGCTGCTCCTCTCCTCCCGATCTATCATTGCCACCCTTTACATCTCAGACGCAGACCGACAGAGCTCACTGACTCATGAGGAGGGTTTCCAGAACCCATCTTAGCACAAATATGGTGTTGTTGTCGTTGGTAAAAGATAAATCAAAGCTAAGATGCTTTGGGGGAACCCACCAAAATGACCAGAAAGCCAGAGCAAGACAGAAAATAGATAGGAGGAGGAGCAATGTCAAGCGGGCAGACTGGTAATCGGTACCTTGATAAATGACTCCAAATTGCCATTAAATAACCTAACATTAAAAACAGAGCGGGGTCTAGCCCGCCGGGTGCCAGTGTGGGTTTTGTACGGCCCGTTGGGATGTCTAGAATACAAAGAATGCATCAGAGTAAGTAAACAATGCAGTTTTCCTCTCAGAGTGGTTCATCTATTCTCCAATAACCTTCTTGTCCTTCAGAAACTTGAAGTTGAGGCTGACTAATCTTCAAAACCTCTCGACTCGAGATGATGGAAAGGTGACTGAGGGTATTTTCAGACACCGCTGAAAACCGTGAATAAACTTTTTCTTTATAATCCTGGCTTTTATTTCACCACAGGCTATCACAGGGCAGTGAAATATCAGACCTGCTGGGAGCTTTGTATGTGTCAGCATCCACCTCATGACAGGCCCTGCGGGGGATTTGGCTCTCTTAGTTTGTGTGGATGTGGATGTCTGTGACTTAATGCAGTTTGGCTTCTTGTGACCAGACGGAATGAGATTAAAAGAGTCCGGGACGATGGTTTCTTCTGCTGCTCAATCACAGCGACAGAATTACTGTCCCTGTGAGAAAGGGCCTGAAGATGTTTTAAATATCTGACCATGCAAACACAAAGGATGGCATCTATGAAATGAGAATAAAACTGTGTCCTTAGACGTCGCCTCAACGGGGGTCAGCTGACAGAGAGCATCGATACTTTACTGATGTTGTACTTGATCACAGATACAGGTGTTAACCTGCGACTAACGTTTATTTTCATCATCAATTAATCTGCCACTAATTTTCTCATTTAGTCTATAAAATGTTGGAAAACAGTTTTGCAGAGCTCAAGGTGACATCAGATAACAGTCCAAAACCCCAACTGAGGGGATAGAAGTAGGGAATTTCTGGTATTCTTGCTTGAAAAATAACTTAAATGGTCGATTCTTTAATCTAAACTGTCTCTAATTGAATTACTTTTTTGTCTATCAATTTTTTGAATAGTACATTAATCCACCAATTTTTATTTTAGCTTTGCTCTGAAATTGCACACTATCCCATTTAAGAGCGTACACAAAGGAACTATTTTAGTTATTTTTTATTAAATCTGACCTTTTCCCTGCAGTTCTATCAGGGCAAAATAAACTTCAACCTAGATTGTTTTAATTATAAACACTATACATAATGAAAAAATTGAAATATGCCACTACACTAAAATTAAATGGTGAAATAAAGTAAAGGGAGTATATTCAAAGTTATTTCCATACTTAAACATAAACAATGAAGAGTTAGACTAAAGAGTCAACAGACCCATCCCTTCCTGTCTGCTCTTCTTTTGTTGTCAAGTGATGCTAAAACACGTCAAGTTCATGCAAATTCTCCTCCCCTCTTGTTTCTTAGGCTAAACACTCTCCACTTTACCACCTCTCACTCCCTTTAAAAGCCATATGGTGACATATGGTGGTGTTGGGAACCGATAAACACGATACCAGGTTGGGCTCAGACAACACGGTGACCTGGCACATCTGCTACCGAGCTCTCCAGGGGCCATTATTCCTCCGCTTTCAACGTCACAAAGGACTTCACATGAGAATTTCCGGAGGCAAACTGTGTGCCGCTACACGTCACGAAACATTTCTGCCGCTGTTGAAAAGAAAGTGGACTGGATGTGCATCTCGAATATGCACAGGTCCTGAAATGTGAGCGTGTACTTTACCTTGTGGTCATGTAGTCAGCTCTGTGGCCTGCGGGCAAAGAGAGGGAAAAGATAAGAGATGTGAGCGGAAGTTAGATGTGAGGACATGCCAGGACCTGTCTCTGAGGTCCCTGCGGTACATTTTGCATCTGCCTAGCGAAGCATTTGAAGCCTGCCATCTGTCCGCAACCGCTGGCCTCTTGAGCAGCACAAATACACACACCTACGCATGCAAACACAGACATAACTTGCACAGAGACTTATACGGGCAACACGTTAGCTACATTGCAATTACAGTACAAGCACAACATCTACCAGGCACATAGTCGTACGATTACATCTGACGTAGAAACACAGTCACACTAATCATTATAGTAACACACAGAGCTACAAGTTGTGACAGGCGGAGAGCACAAAATAGCTTCCAAATGGTTTTGGAGAAACAGGAGTAGTTTTAAATGTGTGGCCATCTGTTCGCATGAACAGGATCTGACCTGTCTGTGTGTCAGAGTGACTCATACTGTACTTCATCTCATTGACAACAATATGATTAAAGAGCACGTGGGAAAAGCAGGAGGCTTTTCTCTTCCTTGTTAGCTCCATTACCCATTAAGTGGACAGTTTGAGCGAGACCACCAGGACTGCTGGGTGGAACAATGACTGACAGACACTCTCTGGGTCGACGGTAGATTAGCTGAGGCCTTGAGGAGATCCCACCAATGTAGAACAAGGCGAGAGCGTCGGTAATGACCACCCCCCGCTAATACAAGGCGGTCCATTAAGTTGGGAGCAAATCAATCACTAAGACGGATAATACAAATTCACAATCCCCCTTAGCTCTGGCTTGCCTGGCTAAAACCTAAATTGCCATCTAAGAGCTTTGACTAGTGGAAAAAGCAGGCAAACAATGGGAAGTTTGCCATGGAAAAGGCTGAAATTGGTCAGCAGGACTGCAGAATAAAACAAGATCAATGAATTAACGGTTATGTTGGATGTTGGGGGACTGATTTGGGGCTGAAATATGTCCTCATTTTGGCTGAAGGAGGGCGACGCACAGACTCTAACAGGAACAGCGCACAGTATAAAAGTAAAGGGATCGTGACTCTACCTTCACCAAGTGTCCTCTTCAGCAAGTCATGTTTGGCCTGCAGTTTGGAGATGAGATTACTGCCCTCCAGAAACTCCCGGAATTTCTGTGGAGAATTGAGAGTAATTACACGGCGGCCCTGAGTGCCAGCCACAGCAGCCGCTCTTAAGACAGCAATCTACGATAAGAAAGCCAAGGGCAAAGGACGCGCTGAGAGTCTTTTTAAAGCTGTTATCAGAGCATGTCCATCTTCAAACTGGAACAGGATAGCAGTTAGCCTTACAAAATGGGAATATCAAAGATTTCAAAGGGGCTTGGTGCATGGGAGTGTTAAAATGTGCATGCACGGATTAAAGCATTTTAAAGTCCAGATAAATCCTTTGAATTTTTTCGTCTCAGATTTTTGCAGTAGCCATTAAACATATTATATAAATCAGACATGAGAAATCTGGTATTTTCACTTTTTTGAAAACATCTAAGTACAGAAAGGCATCAAAGAGAGTCTGTAAGAGACATTTATTTCTGTTTTCCCACAGAAATCTCTGAAGTCATATCCACAAGCGTCCGCTCATGTTAAGCCACACATCTCTCCTCACCATGAAGTAGAATTGCTCCGTCTCCTGCTGGTTGGCCCTCCTCTTGGCAATGCTGGGTTTGCTGAGGTACGTCTCCGACACAGTGGACTTGACCGACTCGGTGGATCGACTGTGGTGGAAACACTCGGACACGTCGTAGTCTTCGATCGTCACCATGTCCTGGATGGTGGTCAGGGTGGCCTCTGACGTCTTTTTGATCTGGAGACACACGAGGGATGAGGGGGGAAGAGTTGAGGAATTAGTCAGAGCAAACACCAGCCTGCTTAAAAGCTAGATGTCATCGCTTCACTATCCCCATGTTACTGTCACAGCAGCATGTTTCATCACACTCCCTAAAACCCCACTTGCTTTCCCATGGCTCTCTAAAAAATTCAGGTGTTTCTGACAAGACCCACGTTCCTCAAAATCCACCAGCCCTTGAACATGACTCCAAGCCAAGGCAATCAATTTGCATGCACTCAGAGGGGCAGAGGTGGACAGTGTCTGCTGGAGACGGTACATTCAGTCGCAGGCTCTTAGGATTCATTTCCATAACCGCCTCGTCCCTGTCAACAGGAGTGCTCTTGCCGCAGCTTATAAACTTCAGGACTTGGGAGGGCAAATGAGTTTGTAACAGCGCTGTTAAAATGTGAGAGATGAAAGCAGTTACAAACCGATTGTGTGGACCATAAATTAAGAGACTTGCTGTATACAGATGTGATGGAGTTTTAAAGCCACCGTTGCGTACAACTGAGACTTTATTCTTAAAGTCTAATTATTAACAGAAGAAAACACAATATTATTTAAAAAAAGTTGTAATTTGCATGTTTGTCATGTGAGAATCAAAATTAAGTTGTTCTTTTTACCCCCAAAATCATATCTTTTGAGAAAAATTAGAAAAAACAAACACCAGAGTCTACAGCTATGCTAAAAGCTCTGTGAAGCTTTACTGACAGTAAGCAAAGCAAAACTTTGAGCTAAATGCTAACATCGACATGCTACCAAATTCATAATAATACTGAAAATAATATTAGGAATACTAAAAACAACAACATGCTGATTTTCAGCAAGTATAATAACCAAATCCGCCACTTTAGTGTAGTGTGTTAACATGCTAACATTGGCTAGTTAGCACTTAAAACAATGTACAACTGAGGCTGCATGAATACATATTCATATCTATTGAGGATTTTTACTTGTTTCCTCCCAAGCCTGGCTTTAGTATACACCCAATTGAGAATTTCAATGTCCTAATTCTGAGGATTAAACATTTCTTTCATTCATTATATTGTACATATGATTTATGATGTAAAAATGTATTGAAACCAGGGTCAGTCAAGGGTCAACAAAGCCACCTCTCTACCTTATGTTTAGTCTGTAAAATTCATTAACCTCCCACCCAGTTTACTTATTTAAAATACAAAGCAACATAAGCTGAGGCCATTTGCAGAACAGGGATAAATAGGAAGAGATAGAGAAAAAGATAAAGGAGACAAACAGACAGGGGAAGAGCCCAGAGGCTGGGAAGTGTGAGCGTGACTCACTGATGTAGAAAAGCTGCAAGGGGGAAAGAGGCCACGCCGATGTAGAAACATCAACAACCGCCTCTCAGGAAAAACTCAGCAAAACGCTCCTCTTCATTCAACAGACACACTCTGGGGCAGAGTGAAGTGCTGTAACCATTGCAGCTTGATTGTGTGTGCTTTTAAAAGGTGGGGGCACCGCAGGTCAACGGGGCCCTGAGTGAGACGCAGCTGGAATACCTCCTAATTATTCTTAATGGCCTGGACCCCCACTCAAAGGTAGTGACCCCATTTCTTAGTTATTAAGTGAGTCTGACCTCAGTGCTAATGAAAGGACAAGGTGGATTCCTGGTGCGCACGCATAGACAACAGTGGATTAGCTTGTTTTGTTTTTTTTTTTAAAACAGCTTGACCTGTGACTCATTTGGCTTTTAAAATACACCTGAAAAGCAAGGTGGACTTTCATGTGGCACACTGATGAATTACAGTGCTGACACACATGCTTAAGGCACGCAACGTGGATGTATCTAGAATCATCAACCCCATCATGAAGTCAAAACATACTGCAGGTTGGCGCACGGCTAATGACAGTGTGGAAAAGGAAATGAGGGTTCCACGATCATGAATCCTGATCATTATCCTCTCTTGGGACAACATTTGGGGACGTCATTTGGTGATATAAGGAGTAATTGTCCTCGAGGGCTGCAACTAATGCTTATGTTGACGATTAATCGTTTGGTCAATGAAATGTCAAAACATTTCACACAGCTCAAAGTGCTTTTTTGTCTAACCAATGGTCCAAAAACCAAAGATTCTTCATTTGCGGTTATTAATGATAAAGAAAAGCAGCAAATGCTTTCATTTTGAGGCTGAAAACAGCAAATTGACTGAAAAATGACTGAAATGATCAACCAATTATCTAAGTAGTTGGCAACTAATGTTTTTTAGAACAACTAATCATTTAGCAGCCCTATTTTGCACACGAGTAAGAAAAAAAACCTTCAGTAGACAGCGAAAATATGAAGAAATCTACACCAACACCATCACTTTGAGGTTATGCGTTCCAGTTTTTTCCACGGCAGGTCCCTATAATAGGTGACCTACTGTGACATACAGTCATGTGTTACAAGTTCGGAGTGTGTTTGCCTGGCAGCCTCGTCCATGGTGGCCCCCGTAGAGGCGAGAGGCCCGGCTGTCATCGCGAAGACAGGACTCATGCATGCGAGAGAATCACTCTCCCGGTGAAAAAAAGCTGTTGAGTTTATCCATTATTCAGCAGACGAAAAGTTACCAGTGTTCACTGCTGGGCTCAATTACAATGGAGCTTTTACTGAGACACGCTGGGTATGCCCATTAGTCCCTGTAGCTGCACAACAGACCTGCAGAGAAGTCCCCGGGACTGAATTAAGTTTGTTTATTTTTAATAAAGAACCATGACTGGTGTTTTTCCTACAGTGCTATACAGGCAGTATGTACGCCAATATGAGGAGCTAAGCTTCAGTCTGGCTTACTTACAGTCGACATTCACTGGACTGAAAATAACTTCTGTTGTGTCAAAATCCCAAATGATTCCACCTATGGGTCGCACTTTAAAATCAGTGTCATTCCGCAGGGCAGCAGTATAGTGTCAGTATCCGTTATTTCGACATCCATCATCACATCTCAAAAGGCAGACTGCTGTCCACAGCTTTCAGCAGACCATGTAGTGAGGCTGTAATCTGCAGATCATCCCGTTATGAGTGCGCACACACACATTCACACACACACACCCCCACACAGGCTTTGATGTGCCTCCCTGAGATTTATCTGAGGAAAAACAAACACACCCTTCAAAAAGAGATGGTATTAGATTGCCAAGAGTTTAGTGTGACACGTCTTGAGAATACGAAAGAGAGCAGGGGAGGGAAATCAGCCTGCGTTAGCTCCTGTTCATATGGAGGCAAATGAGATCTAAATGGCCCGATTATTACATCTGAAAAAGAGATGAACCACGCTGGCTGACTGAGGAGCTGAAATGAGCGATGTCCTCGCAGAGCAGACTTTTTTAATGAAGAAAATTCAATTGTAATTTCTGCAGCGAGGTACCCAGCAGGGCGATGTTAACCCCAACCCTTCATCCAGAGTTTTCTCCTCGCATCGCACCCCACCCACCACTGATGCGGGGTAAATTATTCAGCAATGTTTTCTTTCACCATTTCACGGGAGTCAAAGAGGTTTGAGGAAACAGCTGCACTTCTATTAAGCGCTGCCCTGCAGCTTTTCCTGACCGGATAAAGACAGACTCCCTTTCTTCTCTCTCTTGTACATTTGACAGTCGTGCTTGTAGGTCGTTCGCTGAGCTTTGAAAGTTCGTTTTTTTCAAGGATGTATCTGGCACGATGTTGCCGGGAAGAGAGGCCATCTGGTGATCCTAACACGAGGCAGCAGCGCCCTCCAATTCTGACCCACCAGGACATCCGCTTCAGCGAGGCAGGCGGAAAAGGACACGGTGCAACCGCGGCTTGTCATCATACCCTCACACATACACACATATGCACACACGGGGGGTGCGGGTGTATGTGCCCAGTTGCAGAAATACTGTACACACTGCAGGCAATGTGAACTGCGATAACACCAGCAGGTCCGCGCAGTCGTGACGCACATTTAACAAGACACTGGGCCTGAATGTACTGTAGGGCCACAACTATGGCTTATTTCCATTTTTGAGCAATCTGATGATTTTTTTTCTATTAATAAATCATTGACAGCCCAAAAACGCCTGGTATTAAGATGCAATCCATATCTGGACACATTATCCAGATAAGGAAAAATGTAAAATATAGGTTGTTGTTCAAATTTAGAGCGTGAGCAAGCAAGAAAGCTGAAAGTGTAGTTACTGATTAAACATCTATTCTCTGCCATGAAAGTGCCAAAAGTTGCATTACTAAAAGGCGATAGAGGTGGAAAACAAATGATATACAGTAAGAAATAACTGCGTGTGACTCATCTGTGCAGCGAATCTGCTATTAACAAACCATATATTTTATAGCCAACAAGCCGGCTCTGCAACAAACCAGGACAATCTGACACATTGTTTTTATATAAGAAGACAGGGATAACTTAATGCATTACATATGCCGAATTTACAAGATGAATTTGTCACGGACATCGTTTCACAAAGTTTATAAATCCAAGAATTGTTAAGAGGGTCTCGGGGCTGATTTGCAGCTGCCTCAAATTCCTAACGGAGGACAGGGGTCCAATCTCAATGAGGACAATGAGAACGCAATAAAAATACCAGGTGTAAATGCAAAGGCAAAATCGGATAATTTTTTATCCAGATACAGATCCCTCTTTTAAACTGATGACGTAAATGGGGCGTAAGTCTATAAAAAGTCAAAAGGAAAATCGTACACATATTCAATTTAGAGTGATATACTAAACACATAAACATCTGGCAGGGTGGAACCAGCTAATTATTGGCACTTTCGCTCAATTAAAAGACTAAAAGAATGATCCAAATCCACAGATTCAATTTCAGTAAATCCACCTTTTGATTAATTGACCAGTTATTTCAGGTCTACTAATTAACACTATCAAATATCCCCCCTTCATTTGCTGTCCATCATGTCATTCTAATAGATGTACTTTCAGTCACTGTCGACAATAAGATGAAACAGAATCTGAAGTTACAGTGAATGCAAAGGAAGTTGAGTGACATGCTCCTGTGTTCCTGAGTCTTTGTAGCAGGATGAAAGAAAAGAAGGTGCACCAATGTGGAGGGCGGGAGACAGAGAGAGAGAGAGAGAAAGGATCCAGACAGAAGGCAGTGAGAGCTCACTGAGAGGAAGCAGGTCAGATGCGATACAAAAGCCAGCCTGATGGACGTGATTGCGCTCTGCGTTAGTCATGGCTGTTCGCCTCCATTAGCTTTAGTTTTATAGAAAATGTCGAGTTACTCAAGCATGCCGCAGACAGATTAAAACAATACAGCCTGAGAGGCAGCGATGCACCTCCAATGTCAAAACAGAGAAACGCAGGACAGGTTTGTGCAAATAAAAGCGAGACAGTGAATTCTACCGGTGGGAGCAAAAAATGGAGGCTTCACAGAGAGGGTTTGATGGCTACCTGCAGGGCATGAGAGAGGGAGAGGAAAATACAGAGTGTGCAATGTGTGTGCCTGTGTGTGGTGTGTGTACGCAACCACAAAAACTTTGATTCTTCAGAGATCATCAGAAACTATTCCGCGTCTCACCTTGGATGACTTCTGGCTGAAGTTAACTTTCTTTAGTAGCTTTAACTGTCGGCATCTTGCACCCAACAAATACCAGCATAACTAAATATTTCGACAAAACCGGAGCAGCAGAGAATAGTTTTGACATGTCTGACATCTCTAAACCCCCACACGCCACAAACGCCTGTATAATGAGTTGAATGTATTGCGTCGTTTTACCTCTTCGTTCTCGATCTTCAGAGTGGCCAGGCGAGACTGAAGCTGCTGGAACCTCAGGATGAGCTCCCCGTTCACTGGTGGCTGCACTGAGATCTGAGACACCTTGGGAGGGGAAAAGGAGGAAATACAAAGTCAACGATAAGGGAAAACGAAATGACATCCTACTGAGGGAACGGCGAGGCCACGTAATTTAAACAGGATGCAGGCATCCAAATTCTTCTTCAGCTGCAGAGCAAACCGCAGTGACTTTTGCCAGATGAATGCAGACAGCCACACAACAACAGCTAGTAAAAAGACATGATATCAGTGTAGTCAGTGCCAGCCAAACACTAAAACCCATAACACATGTTGAGCTACATGGCTGCAGGGTGGGAATTAACACATGATTTGTCAAATTCAGTGCCCTATAAAACCTGATCCAGCATCCCAGACGCACTAAAACGCTGCATTTAAGCCACTGAAAATCAGACCTCATTAAGTCTGAGACTTGTTTTAATCAACTCAAAATTCACTTCCATGTTGTTCAGTGTCTTGGAAACAAAACATCATAAACCCCATGATATATAAACCATATCACAAATGCACAACTACCAGAAATGTCATCATCGCTGCTACTGAATTGACCGTAAGTACCTCGTCTCCCATGTGAGGCTGGAACTCAAATTTAGTCGGTGGGCAGAAGGCTGTCGGGTACATCTCCATGAACCTCTGTCGGTCACTCCGGGGGTCCAGACTGTCCACAGCATTCTCTATGATGTCAAGACCCTCGTGGCGCGACGTCTCGAGGTTGTATTCGGCTGACAGGTAGGTCCGCAGGGCCCGGTTCAAACTGGCATGGTACCCCAAATCACAGCACTGGGAGAGAGGACAGAAGAGGGTCGATGTCAGATAGAAAATTTGGCAGACGATCAATTGTATTTAAAGACATTTTTTAAAGCATTCAATTTATAAGCGTATAAAGGCAAAATCATTGATCTGCTACGAGAGATTCTACAGGTCTATTAATAAAAAAAACTAACACGAGACTAAGGCTGCAACTGATGATTATTTTCCTTATTTTCATTCACAACCTACTGACTGTTTTCAGGAATAATTGTTTGGCCTATTGTTTTCTCTGATCAACCAAAATGATGGATTGACTATCACATGACACACGGCAAAAACTGGGATTAGATACTTTTTGGTGTTTTGCTTGAAAAACGATGTTGTTAAAACAGCAGCCTATCCTTTTTCTGTTGATCAGCTAATCATTTCTCTGCAGTAAACAACAGCTGAATCAGTCGATCAGTTTCTAATGTTTTCTGTGGTTTGTTAATAGCATAAATGTCTAAAATCAATCAACAAACACCTTATTTTTTAGAATTTGGTCAAAGTCTTTAAATCTACAGTATATGCAAATACACCTGTAATTGACTGATATATGGTAAAAGAAACATTTTAAAAACACACACAGGCCTTTTAATAAGACAATTTTCACCAGTCAACAGCCTAGCACTGTCTGAGCCTCTCTGCTGTTGGTTGCCTCTGTGTTGCGTAATGTTGCCTTCAGGAACGAGTGCTGATTTTTAATAACAGAACCTTGACCAAGGTCTCTCCTGGGAAGGCATGCAAGTCCCAGGCACCCACAAAAACAGACACACACACACACACAGTTACACACAAACGCGACATGGTGCGATGAGTGATAGGCACCCGAGATACCACTACCAGCCAGCATGCACACATTGTTTTCAACTATAAAAAGTCTCCTTCATCAATAAACAAATGTGTGTCAGCCTGCACGTACAACTCATGCAGAGTGCACCCCCTACACACACACACACACACACACACACTCCCCGGTGAGATGTGAAGGCTTGAGAGCAAAGCGGAGAGAGGGGTAATTTCAGCGCACAGCATGCTGCTGAATGAAGGTTGCATTTCTCTTCGCTTTCAGTCATGTCTAGAATGTAGAAACACCACAGAAAACGGTGCTGTACGTTTATTTCCCTAACAAAATAACAATAACCCAGGTGAGTCAGATCATAAATAAGTCATGTTTATCGGTTTGGTAGCGAATAAGGTCAAACAACCTGCTTGTAAGGCAGTGCTGAGGGAGATGAGTGCTGTAGTGAAAGGATTAATAAACCACAGCTTTATATGGAAAAAAAAGGTTTCAGGTTCAGCACTACTCCCGCTCTCTATTCAAAGATGTTTCAAAACAGTGCCAAAATGTCAGGCAAACACAGTAGAAATGAATATCATATGTGGGTTTTAATAATAGCATGAAGAGAAGGAAAAGTGGAAAGCATAGTTTTTCATCACAAAAGTTAATAAGCTGCTTTAATTCTGTCCTGCACTGTAATTTCCTTCCCACAGTCTGGTGCCCTACGATCTCTTTTATATTAGGCCTGGCTGCTAAAGTCATCAGTCTCTCCTTTGATGATGAACTTAAATCTCCTCTGAAGGTCTCTGAAACATCCCTGAATCTCCTGCATGAGAAGCACAAAGAATCACAATAAAATCTACCTCAGCACACAGCGCACAGAGAGACGACTCCAAAGTGCGTGGTTTGTTTATGTAAGAGTGTCCACAGTAAAAAACTTTTACCCCAGCAGCATCAAACAAGCCTGTGCTGGAGATGAAGATGTTTCAGAGCAGCGCTGACAGAAGCATGTGGTTTTATATACTTACATCAATTAAGTCCGACAAGTCGTGGATGTAGTATTTGAAAACGGAGGAGTTTGACGCTTCCAGTGTCAGCAGGTACTCGTTCCGCGCTTTGATCGACTTCAGCTTGTTCTCGGAGTACTTGGCTTGACGCTGATGAGAGAATTAGAGGCAAGAATGAGTAAACAGAAAAACAACAGAGCCAGTGAGGGGAGGATGAATTTAACGAGTCGAGAATTGCCTTTTTGAAAAGTGATTGTGCTTTAATGTCGCTGCACGCACTGCACGTCTCCGAGCTAAGGCTAGATTACTGGCAAAACAACAGCTTCAATAAACATTAGAGGAGAAATACGTTACATTCTGTTAAAAATAGAAAAAAAGGAACAAGAAGGAAAGAAGACAAAACAACTAAAAACAGCCTGTGTCCTTCACTTCAACTGGGGTGTCTCAGTCAGAGCCATCTGTCTTTGTCCTACACTTCCTCTCTACCAGACAAATATAAGGCTGCTAGTTAGTCACCATCCACTGACCGATGGGCTCTGACTCACACACTTGTAAATCATCCATATTTTAACACTTCCCAAATGCTTTCCAGGAAGAGTCATGCTAAAAAAGGCCATTTAATGGTTTGTCACAGAGATGTAACAGAAAACAGGCCTGTTCTGAGAACAAAGCGCCAGCTCGTCTGACAGTGCTTACAGTGTGTTTTTACTTAAGCTTAACTGTGGCCTAAGGTTGTAACGTATAGTTTGAAACATCATTCATAACGTTGACATGTCTGCTTAAAGGAGGTATTTCCACACAGTTGCAGATAAAAAATAGGGTACAGTAATATAATTACTACTAATTACAAGATTTCAGCTGTGGCTACATAAGTTTGATTCTGACTCGTGTTATCCAAACGTTTTCAATAACTGCAAAGTGTTGTGCAGTCCAAAAGCCACAATTTAGTGAAAAAAGACAGATGTAATCATTTGCTTAATTCACAACATGCTTTATCCAGCAAAATATCCTGCTTCAATCCATATTTGTTGGCATTTCGCCTTTCAAAAACTTTGAAAACTATTTTCACCGCGGCCAGTGTTTGCCACGAGGCCACACCTGTGATAATAATGGGCTGGATAGAAGCAATCCAATAGCATTATAAATCACATACAAATCTGTTTAGGCTGTAACAATATTAAAGTGAGTTGCTTTTTTTTTTTTTTACTTGTTACAAGAACAACAACAACAAAAAAATCATACTATGTACCTGCATTCGCTTGGCACTCCGCACTGCATTTAATCTTATTAATCAATTAATTCAAATTGAGGATTTTTAAGTTTGAGTTTGTTTGTTTTTGTTGGGAGGGGGGGTGATGACGGCATAAAATGTGACAACAGACTTTGAAAGTTCATTAAGAAAATCTCAGCAGGAGCTTAGAATGAAAAAAATAAAGTATCAGTGCAGCCCTGCTGTGGCTTCCTTGTGATAAAACCCTGATCACAAGTTTTGTTAGAAAACACCTAATGGAAAAGTGAAAGGTGCAACTAATTGCTTAAATTTATCACAAAGTGTTCAGGATTGTAAACCCCTGGCGTTCTACCTTCTCTTTCATCTTCTCGATCTTCTTCACAGAGCTACGCCTCTGGTATTTGTCCTCCATTCGGATGCTGAAGACTGGATCTCCCCTGCCGATCTGCTTCTCCTCCTGCTTCTCAGCCTCCTTCAGCTTGCTCTCAGCACTGATGCTCTCCGAGTGGTACATGTGGTAAGTCTTCATCACCTGGAGACAAACAAAAGTCAATAATCTTAAAAGAAAATACATTTTTTAATGCCTGTTTGTCATCATTTCTTTTTTGTTTTTTTGTTGGCAAAGGGCAACATCCTGAGACTTTGCTGTGTGAGTTGATTTTCAGCTCAGTCTCTGTGAGGTCAAAGGTCAGAATAATCCATCTTCATAGTCGAGACTGACCTTCTATAGTCCACAACTAAGGATTCCATGCTTTGACCCGCTCATTCATTACAAATCGATTCAACTCATCTCGCAGCAGGCGCTTCGTCTCTCCCTGAACCACAAACCAAAGACAGATTCTCTCCAGCCTTTTTATATGAGACTATCATTCGACCACTACAACCACAAATCACTGCAGCTAAATCTAACATGCTGCCGTCATTGCTCTGCGTTTTCAAAAATAAAGTCAGAAAGGAGATTTGGGTTTGTCCTTTGATTTTGACATGAGGTTATTAAGAGGGGGGTTGGTTTACTGGGTTAATCAGATGGTTGCAACAAGATCCGATGCATTTTTACCATAAGAAGGACTTCTGAGGATTGAGGGCTAACTTTTTTTGGTAGGCTTACATGTAGCATATGTTTCTTAAAACTGTGAAGCGCAAATCTTCCTCCCATTGTGTCATCACACTGTAGCTATTCAATACAAGGTAAATGCATTACCTTGATGATGACTGACCGATTAGCACTACTTCCTAAAGTGTGAGTCATCATGAGGAGAGGAGGTTGGAGTGGAAGCATTGCTCACATACTCCATGGATTCCATTTAGCGGTGACTCAGTGGTTAAGTAGCAGGTAAACCGCGAAAACACAAACAATGAGTTCTCGAAGAGGGCCGAGTGATTAAGGTCTTATTAACACTGGCTCAGGCCATCAGGAGAACGGGTAACGGAGAGCAAACACACATCTGCTCTGAGGACAGAGAATGAATCACAGGCCGTGGGAGAATAACGTGGCCGAAGTCTGTGACGCCAACGTGGAGTCATCAGCAGAACTCACAGACCCTCACAGATGCATGTTAATTAAGAATGAGAAGGAAAGGAAAGGAAAGGAAGACGGTCCATGTATCATACCCTGACAAATTACCAAAAATGTGGAAAACTCTTGACATTACGAAAAGCAAATAAATCATATTGTGTTAATCTCATCAGGTGATCCATTTAACCACAGTTTAGATTCAATCTGTCTGCTGTTTGTCACAGCAGGCCAAATGTACTGAACTGAGAACAAAGGCAGAAAATACATTCAAACTCCCATGAGAAGGCAGCAATACAGAGCACCGGTGGTGTAACCTGGAATGAACCACCTCCAGCAAATTACAGCCCCACAACCTGTGTATGCAGTACACTTGTCTGCACAAAACCTCAACTGCAGTACGCACACAGAGACTCACCCATCTCTAAATCTAAACATCTGAGTTATTTCTGTACTAGTGGAACAACAGCGCAATGCCTGATTCGTCTGGAGCCCTCTGCATTTGGTGGCCTAACTGGAACCATTTTAAAGATGGGTGACTGACCTTGGGTCCTGTACTCCTCACTTACTGGTCTGGAGTCGGCCGCTGCTGTGTTTACTTTGGTGTTTCTTTTAGAAGGACATATTTAGAGATGGAGCAGACCTGTTATTTCATTGGCGGAGGCTGACATCGGGGACTGAGGCTGTCTGATGCAACAGCTTTACCGTGTGTGTTAGTGAATATGTGTGTGTCCTCCCACAGGGGCTAAACGAGGTCAAATCTGGAGTGTGGACTGTGGTGAGAGTGACACACATCGAGTTTGGAGCTACGCGCTGTTGTGTTTGGAGCAGCACTGCCATCGACTGGAGGTGTAACCACCGGCGTCTTTCTATAGTGTCAGTCAATCTCTTGGGATGCAACATCGACTGCCTCGACTTGTATCTCTATCCGTTTACCTTCCACATTACCATGACGATCAATGAGGATGCTAAAGTGGCTGTAAGTGAGGAATGACATCGTTGACTGAACACAAAAACACAGATGTATATGTTAAAAGGGCTGAAAAATGACTGAATGTATTTGTTTTACTTTGGTTACATTTGATCCTTACTGCCTGATCAGTGTTCATCGTTGTTGATGCCTGTGAGCGACCTCAAGTAGCTTATACGACACTATAAACCCACAGCAATCATATAAACAACATAACTTATAAGTAACACAATAAAATCAAGCCTCCAGTCATCCTGTCTAAGAATACACCAGCTTCTAATCGTCCAACAACATGTGGCATTAAAGTAAGCCAGCAGTCTAGCAGAGCTGACTGGGGCAATTAAGGCAGTGGAATTAGCTATTGATTCATGATTTAAGTACCCTTCTCCTCCAAGGTCGCAGATACACGCGGACAAACTACTTACAGCAAAGTCGTTGAACAGAGGGGATGAAGTGGCCTTTATAGAAACCAGACTCTGCAGCGTGTTTGATGCAGAAGTTTGATGGTCTGGTGAAATGTTACTAAGAGAATACTGAACCTCTGGGTTCAAAAGTCTATGTTTATCATTTACTCAAAATATAGATGACGGGTGTCCCTGTACATTAGCGGTCTGAGGCGCATACCATGTAATCGCAAACATCCCTGATTCGATTCAGACTGCATGTAATCTCTCTCTCGCTCTCTCCCCAGGCTTCCCATCTGTCTCTGCTGTCAACGATTGCATAAAGTCAACAATGCACAAAATAAATCACCTTAAAAGACGAGACAGAAAATGTATTCAGAGAGTTTCTATTTGCCTCCAGCCCCCTGGTGTGGCTTTGCATGAATCTGTTTAGAAGAGCAGCTGATAAGAGCCATTAAAAACAGAGAAGATGAACTCAGATGAGTCGAGCAAGCATCAAGTCAATCCTTCACGGTTTGAATCACCAGTTCATGAGATTGTGTTTCAGTTTTGCTATAAATGAAATTAGACAGACTTTCCCTACAGCTTGAGCAATCTTTGGTATTCGTCTATTTGCTTAAATGTTTAATATTTGATCCCTTAGACATGTTTAAGCCACAGGGTTTAAGACTTCAACCTGTTACAAGCAGTTAGACGCTAGTTAGCTCAATGCTGTAAACCAGTCTGGACCACAGGGAAGACCAATGTACTTAAGTGCATTTGTGAGAGAAAAAGAGGGCGGTCATTACTACTTACTGTGTAAAGCTCATTTAGGACCTTCATTAAGTCTTCCTGGAGCTGAAAGGCTATTTCCTTACTCTGAAAAAGAAACAGAAGAAAAAACACAATTGGATCGTTACAACAAAATAGATACAATTAAAAGCACAAAACAACTTTTCCTAAACTATAATCATAGTTAATACAAAGCAACACAGTAGCACCAATGTGTCAGTCTTGTCTACCAAGATGAATTGACATTATAGACACTGCAGCAACTACTTATTGAAATAAAACTGGAAAAGTCTGTTCAGCAATTGCACACCATTTGCTGGATATTACAATTAAAGGAGCACCATGTAGTTTTGGAGAAGAAATTCATACTCGGAATTTTAACATTCACAATTAAATTAATGAGGAAATAATACAAACTCTCTCCATATCTAATCGAGTTGTTCTCAAAGGAAAATAAGGTCCCCAGAACACAGTTTGAAGCTAGAAAGGTGGCAGGGTCGGGCAAATATAAACAAACTAAAACGGAATGAAATTCTGTTGTCCTTTAAGATTAGTTTGTTTAGGCATAAATAAATCCTTCACTAAAGATCTTTCTTCTTTGATTAAAATGTATTTCCAAAACAGCGTAATGCACCGTTAACATGAATAGTGGACAACCACCAGACATTGACCTGTGGTTTGAAGGGTACCAACACAAAACAGAACCATGATTTATCATCCTGCTTCTACTACAGGTTTGTGTTTCTGTGTGAAAGTGGTATCAGTGTCACGGCGGCTTTTCCACTCAAATCACCGAACACAGCTCGAGTTTCACCGTCCACATGCTCAACACATTATCTGCCTTCTACGCCTCAATGTGAAAGATTTTTCCCAAATATGTTAACTCAATCAGTCGTGCCACAAGGCTGAGTCAGTAATACTATCACACACACACACACGCATTAATGCATCTCACGGCCGTGGGATACAGTCTAACTGTGATGCCGTGATGGATTTAGAGGGGCTTTTCACTATTAATTCAACTATGAAGCTCCCATATTTCCTTCACACTGACTCATATACTGTATCACATGTTAATGGGATTATGAGTCATGACAATGAATGTTTGATCTGTCTCTACTACGCTGATACCACGCGCTGCTACCTGGATGATGTTACAGCCTTGGCCTGCACTCCGGGTCTTTCTTTAACCCAATTATCCTCAGACAAATCTCATTCTGGGAGTCGCTCCCAGCAAAAGGCTGGAAGAGTGTTCTGAGATGGTATTGAACCAGCTAGTGTAGTGGGATAGAGTGGTGATTCACATCTGATCAAGAATGGAGTGCACTGCAGATTTTTTTAAAGGGCAATGGTGGTCAAAAATAAATTAAATCTACAACTGAAATCAAAAGGAACAGTATTGAGTGATGTTTTTATGAGTATGTCCCTTTTTCATTTTTGACATTAACATGCGCACACAGGCTCTGGTGTCAAGCTATTACGCTGATTAGTGTTGAGCAGCATTGGAAAAAAACTGACATAGCAATATTTTTACTTTCTGTGATATATATTGCAATATGAAAGAAATCAGGAATTTTCAGTCATACTCATGTCTGACAAATAATTACAGACATCACCAAAAAACTGATTTTTGGAAGCAACAACATCAGCTCTGCTAAGATGGGCGACTTCTGCAGAATTGCAGATTAACCCTTAAATTGGAGTGAAAATATGAGTTATCTTGTAATCAGTCACGGAAAATGAGAATAGTGCGAATCACAATGCGCGATTTAAAAATGTGAAAAAAATTGGTTTTGCAAATGTTTAATGAGAACAGAAATGAATTTGGTGCATTTTTAAACCTTGGAGTAACACACCTTGGTGAGATATACTGAATGTAAACATATTTTTTATTTGTTCACAAGAAAACTCTACAGGGAATACGTTGTTTTCCACGGTGCAGAAAGTTGAGACATTTCTGAGACATGTTTTTATGTTTGTTGCAATTCATAACAACCAGAATTTGTGAGTAGGTGTCTGCTGGTAGTAGCTTCAGGGTCCAGAGCACACAGTCAGGTAAGCTGAAACTTACTGCTTTGTTACAGTGTGTGCATTGGTCCGTGCTGGAGTTGTTTACAAGAAACTTCTACCACCAGTAGTTATCAAATCCTGAAGCAGTGTCCTTGGCAATAATGCCCCAACGTCGAACAATGATGGGATTTCCTGATTGAGATTAGATGAGTCACGCATCCTCTGTTACCTCGCACACATGTGACCTCGTATGGTTGTTGGCAACAGGTAAGGGGCTCTATTGAGGTCAGACACCTAATTGATTTAGGTGAGTTCCTTCTGACACACAACTACACAGTTTTCTAGCTCTAAAAGGACGCTGCTGACCTGTCGACACCCATATGAAGACGGAAGCAACGTTGTGAAAACTAGTGTGAACAAACACCCAAACCCTCCCTCTTCAGTTCCTCACCAGTCACTGACAGGTCAAGCTGCACGATGTCCAAGGATGTGAATAGATAGCAAAGAGGATTATGCTCTCTGTCACCGGCTGCCAGGCCGGTGAAATAAGAGAGTCGTGCTGGGTGACCTGGCTGATTGGCATCGTCCCAACCAGCACCTTGTCTGTCAGTTCCCCGTTTTGTAACTCTTACCTAATCAGAGGGCACACAGCTTGCGAGCCTGGATAACTAGAGCTTTAGAAGCACCAAACTTGGCAAGAGTCAAACACAGGCACGAGAACGGCGGTTAGATAAGGGAGCGACGGAGAGGTCTCGAGTTAAATTACACTTATAATCGAGGTAAATTATAGGATGATTTTGTGCTTGAGTGTATAGTGGATCCGTAATTGTATCTTGCAAAAGATGACAGTAGCATATTTTGAGTAAACTGACTATCAATTGTGGATTCTTACATATTACAGGGATCATAAAGACATATGCCTTCTCCTGTGGGAAAATCCATTAGCAACCTTCAGTTCAGAGGACAGAACCTTTGACTATCTGTCAGATTCAACACCAGTTAGCGCTTCTCCATTGAGAAGGCTGGGAAGTGATCCAGAGCTCAATGAAAAGCCTTCTCATGGATCACATGAGCTGTGAGAGAGTGTGTGTGAGAAAAGTAAAGACAGAGATGAAAGTAAAGGGGCGCTGCATTCAAGACATGATTAGAGCGCTTTCACCAGAACAGCTACACGTAGCATAACGCTTTAAAGAATTGCTAAATAATCTCTCCTTTTCATTGCTAAATGTAACACAGACACTGTACACCTCAAATTACAAGCAATAAAGGCTCTTCACTAAACGCTGTGTTGTGTAACTGATGTTACTGATTTCATTTGCACAGCTGACTCCCTATCACGGTGAAGGAATCTCAGCTGGGGGGTTTCCAATTTGGTTTAAATTCATTAAAAAGATCCTCCGCATGGGTTTCCCCTTTAAAGCACATACCATCTGTATTCTAACCACATCAGAAAGATGAAACAACCCGAGAGAGGGGAAACCATGTCAGCCTTTGGGGAGTGGTGGGTTTCTTATTGCCACTGACATTAATCATGGTACAGAGGTGGCAGTTGTATACCCTGTGGGGCCCCGTGTGCTGGTGCTTAGCTTAGATCTAAGTGCCTTGTCACTATGACAAAGACACACAATTAAGGTACACAGGAGAAAGTCTGACAAGTTCTTAGCTGACGTGTATTTTTTTTTAAGATAAGCTTCGACCAAGTTACATAAATATGTGATCCTGTTATGTAAATGTCAAAAGAATAGTGGAACATTTTGGGGGAATTAAAATAATTTATTTTGAGATAAGCAGATCAATGTTTGTTCATTGAGTACGGAGCTGAAGTCAGGAAGACTGAGCAGGCTAGAAACGGGGGAAAACAGCTAGCCTGGCTTTGTGCAACGACAAACACCTATCTTATTTACACAGACCATCTTGTTTGTTTAGCCTGCACATGAACAGAAATGCAGAAAACAACAATTAGCGGTTTTAGGGTGCGTTACATGTTTAAGCTCACAGTTTATCCATCTGTCAGCACATCTATGCTGGGTCTTTGGCTATAGCACAGTTTTCCACATGCAGTTGATGGCCACTGGTTTTGGTTGAAACAAAAAGGGAAAACTGTACCAAACCTGGCAACCTCGTGATGACAAAAAGACACAAAAAGAGGAGGCTGTGCACACTCACTGCACCAGGCTGATAAAAAAAATGAATAAATAATTCTACGACAACACTCCCTTTAAAACCCACAGACTGATGATGTCAAAATTCTCTTTGTGTAAAGGTTGAGTGTGTTAATTAGCATGAGGTGTCAGGAGTGGCTAGCCGGCTAAACAAGCCTTGACTTAAGCTCTGCACAGAGATTGAAAGCAGTTCTGATCATCTCATCTCACTCCCCCCACTACTCCTTTAAGACACTTCAAAATCATGTGTCATCCTCACCTGATTAACACCTGGTGTAGGCATCATGTAAGTCATAAATGCACGACAGGCCACAGCACTACTCTAAACACAGGTGTTACTGATAACATTAACGATAGCTCTGTTCTGCTCAAGTGTCCCAGTAAATCTTGACAGTGTGAGACAGCATGAGCAATACCAGGACCCTGAAACTGGAGCAGCTAAATGGAGCTCTGCCGTAATATGTTTTATTACAACTGTGCCTTTCCTACCATGAAATGTCAAACTGTTTTCTGTAAGAATGCATGTTAAATAAACACTATCCGGCACAAGCTTTGCCTGTGGAAAAGTTCAAAACTGCCCCTGGAAATTCACCTCGTAGCTGCAGCCACAGAACGTGACTTCCATAAATAAAACAGGGCAGAGTAAAACAAAGAGCCGGTTGTATGAATAATGAAAACTGAATGCATGTGATAAGATCTATTCAAGCGTAAGGACAGTAAGAAAGTGAGGTCCACTACCCGACTCTTGTATTCAAACAAAAAAAAATCCCAAAAAAGGGGTGTTTTCTAAAAGAAGTTTGCAGCTGTTTGAAGAAGTGACCACAATGCAGCACTGAAGAAACAAATGCACATGCCAAACGGCAAACAGGTCGACCGGAGGATGTTGACGAAGACAACAGGGCTACTCTGGGGTCCTCCTCTGCTGTTACACGTCGCAGCGGGAGACTTAAACACACAAGGAAATAAAAACACAGGTCTTTGATGTGCTGGAAGGATGACAACAGTACAGCTGTCTCGTCAAAGCTGCGAGGGAGCCCACGTAACATGGGAGACTTCTCTGTTGTTTGTGCCTCGTTACTGAAGCTCTGCTGAGATCAAAGGCTCAGGGAAGCTTTAATTAGAGGGCGAGTGGTGTCTCGGGTCTCCTATGAACCAGGACCTCCCACCAGTCTGCCGTTTGTCTGCACAATGTCACCTGATACACTGAAAAACTGCAAAGCAAACTTTAAGGGAAGAGCCCTGCAGACTGTGAGGATTTGGCAGAGTGTATTCAGCATTGCACTACGAACTGTAAATCAGCATTGAAGGTAGTCTATCAATATGATCATTTAAGCGTTGAGTCAGGGGAGGCCACGAGAGTAACATCTGAAAAATGACTCTTTCACATCTGGCCTCATTAGCAGAACCATAAGCCTTTAAACACTATCAAAAGGAAATGACTGCTGCAGCTTCCTGTTTGTGTGTTAGGGGTTTGGGTGAGCATTAGAAGACCACGCCCCCCCATACAATCAGATGAACCCACAACCATTAAGAGATGTAAATTAGTCTGAGAAGGAGTAACTTTTACTTTTAGTAACTGTGGGAGTTTTAAAGTGAAGTGGCGCAAAAAGAGAAAGAAAAAGAGGAAAGTCAGGGACAGAAAAAGTCGCACAAGCTAAACTGACACAAAGGCGCTCCGCTGAAGAAAAGCCACTTTGTAATTTAGGCCTGTGGTGAGTTCATGTGTCTCCTGCAGCATAGGAGCTCATAATCTTCTAGGGAGTTGTCGTCTTTGTGGTGGAAAAGGCAGCAGAGGCCCGGTTTCAGCCATAAAGCCGCAGTCTTCAGACGGGAGAGTGAAGGCATACTGATCTGAAACTGTGGTGACCAAGGTTCCTCTGCTCTGATTCTCAAAACTGAACCACAGGAGCCCAACAGAGTTTCATCCCATCAAACGTAAAGCTGAATACATACTGTACATGTCCTGCATGCATATCATGCAACTAAATATACTTTGTTGTCAAATGAATGGGTTAATTGAAAGTGAAAGACTGTTTGCATAACACGAGTGACTGGAGACTCTGCTGCCCGATCTGACCGCTGAAAAAAATCTGGATCGCGTTAGTGGTGAGTTCAAACTCCTGTTTTTGATGATCAAAGAAGAGTTACATCTGACCTCTCCTAGCAGAGGTCAAACATCAGAACAGTAGAAAGAAAAAAAGTTTGAAGGAGTCAAAACGAGACTTCAGGAACACATAGACTCAGGGAAATGGTAACAACAGTAGGCTACACTGACTGTGTATAAAACTGCTTTCACTAATGAAAATTATTTTTTGTTATAATCCTACACATTAAAGAGAAAAAATATAAAAAATGTTTTAATGTGTATACAGAGTCTATATATTATAGACTTTTCGGTGTATAAACATGACCTGGATAATTATTTCTGATCACAATATTACCCGTAGTGTTTACATCGGTAATAAAGAATGTCACCAACACAGCCCACATGATGTCAGAATAACTAACAGGGTCTTCCCAACCATTATTTGACTTAACGTTTTATTCATTATTTTAGTTGCAAAAGTTCAGCTGCTCTCTTAAAGGGTGTACCTGCATTATTATGCACCATTTCAGTACCAGTGGAATAAAATAGTCTTGTAATGACAACCATACCGTGTATTGCAGTTATTTTTGGGACAATATATTGCCCAACAAAAGCGTTGCATCATCTCTGACCACTAATTACCTTTATTTTCAGCCATAATGGGAAATGACTTAACAACCTCAAACATTGCATCACACCAACTGTTACATCACATAATCTCCACTGTGGTTTTGGTGGCCATAAGAATCGCCACTGAAACGCTTCCATTGCAGAATACAGTTGTTCTATTTTATGAAAGAAATGTGGGTTAAGTGTGTATAAAGGCCGTCCTCAGAGGCACCGTGACAATCATATTTAGCTTTACTGCGATCACAGCCTGCGCGTGTTTTCCACTCTCACCTTCTTGAGTAGCCTCGTAGAGTCTTCACTGATCTGCATGAACCTCATGATGACGTTGTTGAGGTAGATGTCGCTCAGCGTGGCGTGGTCCTTGCTCTCCCTCCTCACCTGGTTCAGCAGCAGGTACCAACAGTTGACTGGGGACAGCAGGTTCTGGTCTTTCCTAAATAAACCAGGGAAAGAGGAAGGCGTCAGATCAGTTTTAAAGATCTGTGTGGAAAATGAATACTCTGATTCCTCTTTTATTTCCGTGTTACTAATGAAAATTAGAAAGAATGACTCGGTGTGTACGACAGAAAAGGGAAGGTGAAGGTTTTTATAATGACTCGTGATTTTCTTTGATACCCTGTCCACATTTATACACAAGAGCAGACATGATCACAGACTTTAAACCCACTCCACAGTTTTGCAGTATTACCTCCATGTGTTTATGGTTTGCGTCAGCGCATTCAAACATTCCCTGCGTGTTTGTATCACCGTAAATGTCTCAGCCCTAATTTTTGTAGACAATATCTGTCAGTTTCACAAGGAGATTGTGGCAGTTCCTCCACTGGCAGGATGACTACAAACACCTCAAGTGCACTAGAGCCAATTATAGAAGCAGAAGAGAGATGCGTCATAGGCCTCCCTTGGTGTTAAATGTCCCATATACTGCTGGTTCTGGACCTAAAAAGCTCTCCGTATATTACATGGCCACCGCAGTTAGGTTAGAAATACTTTGTATTAGTGACATTTCTGGGGCAGAGCTCTTGCAATGCTATAAGCCAAAATGACTTCCTACAACCAGGGAAGAGTGTATCACAGGCTTTAAATACGCTGAGTGGAATGAATTGGAACTGGAGAAGCTATGGGTGTATTTTAAGTAAGGTTGAAAAGTAGAAATGTGTATGAATTGTGACAGCAGAAGACAGACAAGCAAGGGAAGAGCGATCGCAGCAATGAGGGATGATTGAGATCTGAGGCCAAACAGTAACATAGTGGAGCCTGAGAGCTGTTTCCTGTGCTGTGCGCTGGCTGCTTCCAAGCTAACTGTAGGACATTGTCCAGGCCAGAGCAAGCTGAGGCCCTGCGTAAGCACAGGCCTACATGCTGACTTCCTCTGGGTTAATCTATAACATTCCTCCTGCCTGCTAAGAACAGCATAGAATATGAGCGTGTGTGTGATTGGGAGAGGTTTTATGGTTGGGTCTGGGGTCAAGTCTTGCAGGAACCATATGGAGACTCGCCTCTGCTCTCCTCATACAACTCTAGTTTGCGCAGACAGGCAGCGCTTGTCAACACAACAGGTGAAACTCTGCACTCGGCAAGTGACCCTGCCCTGAACTAGCCTTGAGCCCAGCGCAACATCTGCTGTAGGAGCAAAAAGCGAAGCATTTCCCCAAATGAATAACTGATACACACATTCCAACCAGCTGATATGTTCCCTGAGAATCTGCAAAAACAGGAAGCAAACTACATTTGATAAAGGCAGAGCCAAACATGCCGACATGAATAACATCTGAGAGTGTTTTTCAAAGGCGCAGAGAAATCTGTGAATGAAAAAAAAAATATTTTAGCTAAAAACTGAGTGATGTGCTGGTGCCACATGCCCAGGCTACAGGACACGTGCAAAAGGGGTATAAAGCTAGAAAAAGAGAAAATAATTGAGGCAGTCCCAGAGCTATAGCAGCAGGACTGCTGGACAGCATCACACAGGGACATGCTGTCA
This sequence comes from Lagodon rhomboides, assembly GCA_039737535.1. NCBI lineage: Eukaryota > Metazoa > Chordata > Actinopteri > Spariformes > Sparidae > Lagodon > Lagodon rhomboides. The sequence continues at coordinate 11,583,443 of CM077793.1, forward strand.
TAGAGCAATTACCATAAATCCTTTCTGCATTATGTATCAGCAGGGTGCAGTACTTCCATTCTACAGCACAGAATCTAGATACGTGACGGTGGCACGCGTGTATGTGTTTATTAATTCATGCTGACTTTTGCATGTGCTGATGCATAATGTCCAGGTGTCCACTGACATGGAGCTGAACATGGTACTTCGTGAGTCTCTGCAAAACTGCATACAATAATCTTCAACTGTAGATTTCCAAAGCGGTAATTTTCTCTTCCCCGATGCCCTTCTGCCTATCTCTGACCATTCTGTCCAGGCAGTGCCAAAATTAAGTTAATTTGATTGGAGATGCAAAGCAACTTAAGCCTATTGGCAGGATTAGCCAGAGAATTTTCGGTCAGGACTTGAATTGCCAGACCCGCTCTGCTTCATCCCACCTTATTGCTCAAAGCACAGCAGGAGTCCTCACTGTGAAAAATTTGACGTAATTCAGCATCAGTACATGCACAGGTCCTCAGCATGCCACACAATAGTCAACAAAAGCAGCACTCTTTTTTCACAGTTTTTCAAGTGAATTTTTTCAAATGAATGGCTACTTCAAACACAGGAATGACCCAGAATTCATAAGAAGTCAGTCTAAGAATATAATAAAGAAGCTGTGTCACATGCCAGATTTGTAAAAGTTACAAATGTCACTGAGGTAACAAAGACTTCCTACAAACACATTATCACTTCTCAAAGTACCTTGTGTGTTTGTTAATGGGCTGACAAACTAAATCCAACTCGAAGGCCTGAACGAGGAAACAAGGGGGATACTGACATCGGCCGTGACGACAAAATAACCTCTGGGAGTTGTGCTTACCCTACATAATGGCAGGAAAACGCTCAATGTCATCATTTCCCCCTCAGCCGGGGCAGGAACTGGGTCAGACAGACTCACAGACAGATAGACGGCCCCCCGAGGGTCTGACACACAGGTATGAAAGGGGAAACTAATGTCCAGGACAGGCAGGAAGGGACATAAGTGAATTAGCAACTTACAGCCTATCAACTTACTTTCGTATCAGTATCTGTGTGCTGCACACCATTCCTGTAGTTAAAATCCAGGAGTCACCGAGTCAACATCAACATGCTTGCAATCTCATACAGTAGCAGGATGCTGACAATGATGGATAATTACCACTTGAGTATGCAGGGCATTGAAACAGGAGCCCTTATCAGCATCAGAGGCAATAGGTCCTCCAGTGCAATACTGATAAAATCTTTCATTAAAGAACTGCCGCCTTCATAGCTGCAGCATAGTGACCTGTTATGTAAGCGTGTAGCTGCTACCAAAAGAAAGTGATCACTGAAAGTCCAATGTGGAGCAAGCCTCTTATGTAAAGTGAAAGTTTGAAATTTAAAAGCAACACGGTGCAAAAACTACTGAATAATTCCAGTTTCATCTAGTTCGGTGAATGAGTGCAAACCCTAATAGTGTCAAACTTGAGTCAAACAGGTTGTCAACAGGTTTCTCCTCTTTGCCACAGCTGAATGATCTACAGATAGTAATGCCTTGCAGCATATACAGTTTGCAGTGGCAGCATGTTGTACACCTTCTTTTTATCCTCACAGACAAAGCGAGGAAGTCCCTTAACCAGAAACTTAATTCTGGATAAAGCACCCTATTTAAAATGATCCCAGCTGTGGCATTGGTTTTATAAATAATTCAATGATTCCTCTGGTAACCATCTCCGTGTCCCTCCCTGAACAAACTTTGCATAATACTGTATCTGGTTTGTGCATGTGTGTTTGTGCGCGTGTGTGTTTAAGAAAGAGCGGGGGCGATAGAGGAGAATGTTAGCTCTTATTTGTTCATTTGTATGTGTGTGTGCGTCTGTGCGTGCGTGTGTGTGTTCTGCAAACAGACACAGAAGCACAAATGGACTGGGCAGGCAGGACTCAATGGCGCTTCCACAGACTGTTGCTGTGGGCAGGACACCGGGATGTTGGTCTGTTGTTTTGTTTTCTCACAGGAAGGAAAAAAAGGAAAAAGGAAGACTCTAGTGGAACTTTTTCCTCATAGTCATTAATGGCCATTTAATGTCTAAACCCACAGATGCATCTCATACAATCGCTTGCGGCTGCCGTCTTTTCTGCTGCTGACATCCTGGAAGCTAAAAGCACCAAATGTTTTCAAGAAGCCATTATAAAACAGCTCACAGAGACGTGTTGCTCTTTTGACCAACATCGTGTTGAACAGCCTGCATTCTGTAGAGTTAGCTAACTCGATTTTATTACACCTATTATCAAGTTTAACTAGAACTTCTCTGCTGTTTTTTTTCCATTACTGTGTGTTGCATTTAGAGTTTTCTAATGGAAATAAAGAGGAAGAACTAAACTTGCAGAAGTTCTCTTCATATGTAATTCTGGACCAAGAAAACCATGTTTGATTGAAGTATAATTTTAGGCAATGTAGTGTTACACAATCTGGCTAGTAGACCACCACTCTAAATAGTGAAAATCGCTGTTAAACTGCTTTTTTCTCTTTAAAGTGGTGCAGATAAGTCTTGGTTGTGTGTCCTGATGAATGTTTCTAAAGGTGCCGTAGTTCCAGTCACCCAAAACTTAAAGTCATATGTCTTTAAAAACATCCATCTTTACTTTAGAGTTGACATCATCAGTCTTCCAGTGCTGTCTTGCCACCAGTTTTGTCAGACTGAGAAACAGAAGTACAGCTCGACACAGGGCACATTCCCTGGAGCAAGATGGATTCCTCTCCAGCAAGGAGCTGGTGCAATAGTTTCACAGGTGACACAAAGTCTGCGGTTCCTGTTGAACACTAACTTTATTTCACTCCCATAGAGAATTCAGGACTGAACTCTTACTGTGCCAAAACTTTTTCCTCACTCAGAGAAACCTGAGACAGGCAGATTTAGTCCTGAATAGGATATAACACATTTGTGCTGCAAGACAGACACCTAGATCCGATGCCTAGTAGGGATAGCGGGAGCTTGGTCATGAATACCAACAAACACAATAAATGGCTATGTTTGCAGCTTGTTGGGAAGCCAGTGTGGGATCATGTCTGTGTTGCTTCAATTGCAACACGGCCTGTGCAGAGTGGGTTGAACCGTGGAGATAAAGCATCTAATGCTGCAACTAAAGTCCACCAATACTCAATTTAATAGTAGGAGTGAAAAAAATAAAGCAGATAAGAGCCCGACCAACTGGTCAATCTATAATCATGTTCATTGTCATAATGTTGACCAGTGTTTCCCAAAGCCAAAGAAGATGTCCTCAAATGTCTTGTTTTGTCCACAACCCAAAGGTACTTAGATTTCTGTCAAAGGTGAAGAAACTACAAAATATTCACATTTAAGAAGCTGGAATCAGGGAATCTAAAAATGTTTTCCTATAATTTGCCCAAACCAATTAGTAGACTGCAAAAATATAGGAAAAATAAGGTGCGGTCTAATAGCATCAACCTTCACCTGTGTTTCTTAGTGGCAGCAGAAACATTACCTACAAACTGTCTTCCAAACAACCTACACTAACGACTGTCAGAATTACAAATTGTCAACTTGTCTCAACATCAGTTATGTACACCTGACAGCCACGGCAGTGGCCCCCTGTTGAATGCTGCTTGTCTGGACTAATTACCATCAGATTTAGCTGCTCATTTTAAAGACACTTAAGCATTTTGCAGCTCCGCCAAGCTTACCTTTTATATGAATGGTGGCTTCAGGCTACATACAGAATAAAAACACCACAGACAAGCCTGCCCAATGAAAACAACCTAAAGAATATGGAGAACACAGAGGGCTTACTGTACGTGTGTTGTTTATGTGAATACAAAAATATAGGCCACATGATTTAAAACCCACAGGAAAGTCTTTAATGTTATTCATACGTCTTGTATTTACTTAAGAAATATGCTCCTTGGCACTTGCCAAATGTTCAACCTGTGAATGAAGTGACCAGACTGTACATCACGCGATGAAAACCACAGAGCGCCATACCAGACTGCCTCCACCAGTCACACACACGGGCACACACAGCTGCTAGAGCCATCGGAGCTGCAGACAGAGAGCGGGGGCTATTTGCGGACGGCGAGGACAAACATACGTTTTATTTTCGTTCCCACCACAAGTTCAAACAATATGCTAATGTCTGCTTTTTCCATGAGGAGACTCCTACAGTGTAATAAGGCCAAAGTCTACAGCATGCTTAACTATCTCAAAAAGTCTCCAAGTCAAACTGTGATGATGGAGACAGACAGAGAAATTAAAAGGTGACGGACACATACTTGTTCCAAACTGTTTTATAAAGTCTCTCATTTCCATCAGATCCTTTTTTCCTTATGTACTTCCACAGCCAAGTTAACTCTCTATTTGCTCTATCAAGACTGGATGAAATTCAAGGTTTATTTTCTTCTTTTTTACTTCTCTAAGCTTTTTCATAAGAGTTACAGTCACACTGTTCTGTTGTCAGAAAGCATGTACAAGTAGGGCCAGGTATTGAGACTAATTACCCTTTCAGTATTGATCTGAAATATGTGAAATATTTGAATAGTAAAAATTTGGCGTCAAGTGATTGTTTAAATTAATAGTCTTGTTTATCACATCTTTCACAAAATTAAAAGCTAAACTTAGTTTTGGACTTAGACCCTCAGAGGTGTGGCACATTTGTTGAAAAGGAAGAGGTTTTAGAGAACTATAGCATTAAATTTCACATATTTAACACCTGATTGTTCATGCCTTGTGAGTGGGTTGCATATAGTATATGTCAAAAAGTTAGCGAATCGTCACCACTGTGATGCTTTTCCGTTTCCTTTGACCATGAAATAAAGATGGATATAGCTCATCTTCACAGTAATCCCATTAGAACATTATAGATCATTCCAACATTGCATTGAAATCCAGTATGACAGGCTGTCACAATAAAAGTAACATCTTATCATAAATTAGACCAGCAAACTATGAATGACTCATTTTGAGAAGACATAAACAAATTGAACACAAATAAACAACAGGACTTGGTCTTTTTACTTGTACTGCTGGTGGTCCTTGGTGCTGCGTGTCTTTGCCATGAAGCGTTCGGCCAGTTTCTCCAGATTTCTGGAATACTCCATCTCGATCTCAGCCTTCTTCCTGAAGAAGTCCTGGAGGTCCTGCAGCAGCTGGACCCTCATCTCTGTCTGCTGGTCCAGACATTTCTGCTGCTCCACCAGCTGCGCCCGAATCTCTGAGAAGACCCGAGAAGAGAACAAATAGATAAGGATGGAGCAGGAACCTGAAGACTGAGGTTTATACATTCTAGAAATGTGGATGGGTTGACATAGTAAACACTCTGTCCAACTTTATGGCATTTGTTTCACAAGGACTCCATCTTTGACCGAGCATTGTTACTGTAGTATAGACACCATGACACATAGCCAGACAACCGGACAAAAGATGAGGGTTTCATGTTTTTGTTTGGCCAAAGTCGCAAACGTTTACCTCTTAAAACCTTTCGACATGACCACAGTTCTTGCCATTTGAAAAAATGCTTCATTTTCAAATCTTAATATAAAGAAAAATCTTAAGGTGCACAACTCAGAGATACAAATCAGCATGCCAACATTATACATCTAAAAATCTATCAGTTTTAAAAGGGAAAAAGAACGGGTGAGTATACAGCACATGTACACATCTACTACTACAGAACAGCCAAATGCAGCTTATTATCCTTTAGTTATCTCCTAGAGATGTGAGGTTGGCAAAACTGGTCTCAGGTGTTTCATTAAGGCTGAAAATAACTCCAGGATGAATGGAACCTGATCCCCAACACAGCAAGAGTTACAGCACAGAGCAGCCACACACACACACACACACAAAACCCAGGGCACTTAAGAAAGCAGAGGGGCGACAGCAGGCCTCGCTTAAACAAGTTGTATGTGAAGGTAAATTACCCTCTGAGGTGCCTTCTGAGGATTCATGCCTGTCAGTGCAGCCCTCATTTAAATTTTACATCCTCAACAGGACAACTGGGATCTAACACACACACACACACACACACGCATATACACATACATGCACACAACGACAGCCACACACAAATTGTTTCCTCTGTGTGTCCTCTCTGGCCAGGGCCATGTATAATGGATTTCTCCTAATGGAAGGCAGCCTGGGCCAGACATCTTCAGCAGAGGAAACAGATTAATGAGGTGATTTAGAGCCATGTGGACAACAATGGAGAGGGGCACGGAGTGATCCCTCATAATAAAAGACTAAAAAAGGCTGCGACATGCCTTCACAAATTATTTGTACAGCTCACTGGACTGGGCGGCATTATAAAAGGCAACAGCACGCAAGGTGTTATTGGCCGTTTCTTGGCAGAACAGCAAAATATGGGAAATAAGATCAGCTGAGCACGGCGCAGAAAACTGTTTTAGGGCAAAGTTTGATGTGCATCACGTTGTCCCTGCTTACAGTTAATGCGGCAACGTTAATGCAAACATGAATATATAAAGGTCAGGTAATCAACAGAGGGTATTGAGTAAATCATAAACCTTTAATAAATCATATCACGAAAGTTGAAGAGGCAAGATGATTGGGATACTGCATGAATACACACAAATAAAAATTCAACAGTGTTTATTATCATATGACTCATGTCTGGGTTGAAGTAAACACATTTATATAACAGAAAAAGTAGACTGTGCACCCTGAGACACAGAGATACTTTATACTGCAGCTCTAATGAATTATAAATCTGTGTCAGTCTGATCCGTGCTGTCTGGATCACTTGTTGATCAGAAACCATGATCTTCCCACCCTGAGACATGCTGTATTTTCTTTACTCTCAAGTTAATGTCAGCTATAAACAAATTTGTTTTGCTGTTTTCTTGATAAAAGCATGAATACAAAGTGTCACCGAAGACATATTTTGGAACATATGAATACATGTGCTGCTCAAGTTGTGTGGTAATATTACAGTTAGCCAATATGAACACGTTCTACTCATATTGCACAGTCTTATTTTTTTTTTCCACTGCTCCTTATGGCAGGTGTTGCATTTCAGCCCAGATTCACAGTCCTGATTAGCAGCTCTGCCACGAGTACCAGCTTTCTGAATGCATCAGTTTTGCTTTTTGTTAGTAAACACTTCCTGTGTCTACTCAGTCCCTGGCAGGAGGTTCAACTGGTTACTTGGCCACAGAAACAACCACCAAATTAATTTATTTCGCAAATAGACTGTAATTTGGGCACTTGCTTTTTTCACTCCTCTGATGATTTCATAAGATCTGTGTCACTGCTGACACTTACACTTTCCAGCTTACTGTATTGTACTCTGCTTGTGAAGCAGTGGTTTACTGTAGTCATTGCAACTTTAGAAATCCTTACTGTGGAGCTGCTCCTTGTAATTGTCTGCGTCCCTGTTTGTGGAAATATCGCTCTGGCCCCCTAATGAGTTGTGAAGATAAAAGGAAAAATGTTCTCTTTATTTCCAAGACAAGCTCAGCTGTTGTAGTCACTTGATCTAGAGACTAAAGTAAACCAGAGTGAGGGGAACCACAACATGCTTAGCCAAGAGTCTAAAACTGGCCAACCTGTGGCTTAATGAATACACTCATTAATATGGAAGTAAAATGGACTAAAACAGAGACAAGTACTTGATGAGACGATTAGACAGCAACAAATATTGTTGCAAAGAAGCCAAAAGATCCCTAAGAGCCTTTAAGGTACACAATCAATAGCTCAGTACGTCAAGCTTCTTAATGGCCAATCAACTGCTGACTCGATTAGAAAGCTTCCAGTCAAAGAGTGAAAGCAGCACCGTTCTGTATGTGTGGGTGTGTATGTGCATGTGCATGTGTCCTGAATGCGATAATCAAATTACTAAAAGGCTCCGCTCCATTCATTCAGAATCTTCTCACAAACTTGATAAATGAGCGATTTACATCAAGTTGATTAGTAACTGTTGATTATTCTTTTTGCATTTCCAAGTAGCATATCTTCCTTCGGGCACTCACAAGGAAATAAACCACTTTGATAGAGACAGACGCGGCACAAGGGAGGCGTTTCAGCTATTCTAAATCTGAATGAATGCCTATCACAGCAGTTACTCTAGAAAAGTGAACCACACACATCATTAACATGGATGATGGGCTTTTTCAACAGCAGACGAGAGGTTTGGAGGTTTGACTGCAATAAAGAACTCAAAACTTCAATGTAAAGAGCATCAGGCCATTGACAAAACTGGGAGACCACCAATGAGCACTAAGGAAGAAGTTGGTTTTAAATGTGACTGCATTAAAGTCCACCAGGCCTTTTTGATGAATGGGTAAATCTTGCAATTGCTTCCATCTCCAGAGGATGTGGGGATTAAAACAAAGCTGCCATGGCACTGACACAAAGGAGCGTACTGGATCATTTAACACAATTACATTCATGACTGCACAGGGAAACTCATTAAATCATTCATTTTCCGAGTCAAACATTGGCCACTGAAGCTGTAGTACCAAGTTGAAGTATCGAGGAATTCATGTTTAAAGGCAAGCGCCTGTCAGAGGAAATTACAGGTTTGGCACTTCGTGAAACTAGGACGCGCTGCGAAAACTTGCTTTCTCGTTTAGGAAAATTCAGCTGTTACAAGAAGAGGAAGAAGAAGAAGAGACAAAAAAGGTTCATGACCACAGAAAGGCAGATATATTTGAGAATGGATCCATTTTTCTTTTTTTGGTCTACCTTCCACACCAAGCTGGTGGTTTTCAACCCGAAATCATTGTTTTTTATTACTGCTTTCCATATGCATGAACCCGCATGTTGAGAAGACAACAATCTGTCGGCTACATCTGTCTGATGTAGGATACTGACTTTATATGCAGCACTCAACACAGCTCATGTATCAGCTAATCTATCGTTTTGTTACAGTTATCAGATAAATGTGCAAACATAAAAGAGTTTTTAATCAATTGTTACATTTCAGATACTAAGGAACCACTGACCATCTTGACTATCAGGTAGCATTTATTATCCAAATGCAAAAACAGAGTAACACTGGAATTTTGCTTACATAAAGAGGTGTTGTGGGAAACTGTAGGTCACAGAGGTTTGCAGAGGAGCTGATGCAGACGCCTCCCAAATGTCTACAGGTTGCTGTAGAGGAAAACCATATCAAGCCAGCTAAATGGTTGATGCACCTCCTTGTGCGAGGTAAGGTTCATAAGGTGAAGAAAATAAACATGAGGTGTCGAATTTACTGTACATTCAAGTAAAATAGGAGTTATGCAAATATTTCTGAATGACCACTACATACTTTTGCCAGGAGGAGCATGCTTAAGCTATAACTGAGGCAAATCAGTCTCTGCTCTCACCAGGTGATGGATGTTATACACAAAACTGCCAACCAAATGAAAGATTGAGATGAACTGAAAGTAAAATAAAAACAATCATAAAACAATTCAAAAAAAGTGTTGTCTACCCAGCTTTGTGTTGACATTACCTTAGATTATTACATAAGAGAAGTTATCTCATCCCATTGGCAAATATTTGAAAAGGATAACCTTTCCCACTTGGTTGTTTAAGGACCGCCAAACGGCTCCTTTTGATCATGCCGATGCTTGATATGGATCCACTCCTGCAGGCATCATTAGCTGTCTGACATGGCACATGCAACCACTGTTTTTTTTCTTGTTTTTTTTTCAAGTTAGAGGAAGACTTGCCTCGACAGTAAGATGGATCTATTACATGGCGCATTCCTCTCGTTCTGAGGTCATCTGTATGGTAAACACGTGTGGAGGCTGCAGTGCCGAGGGATTTGGGTGTGGGTAAAGTGTAAGGGGGGGCATCAAAGCCCTCTGTGATCCCTTTCAAACTGGGGTGCTGAAGGGAGATGAGAGCACCTGTGCACAGTGTTGAGAAATGACACAACAGCATACAGGAAATAAACAAGGGTGTAATGTTGCAGAAAGATAATAACTGACTGTCACTCTGTTTCTCTCTCTGAATCTATCGAGCAAGCACAATCTGCCAAAGCTCTAGAGGCTTTTATATGCATATCCAGGTACATGTTTACATGAGTGGATGGTGGCTTGCAGAATTAAAACAGGGCCTATAAAGTTGTCAGCAACAATTCCAGCTGACTGAAGGACATCCAGTCAATGTGGCCCAGAATGCACATGATGATATGGACAATGAGAGAGCGCTGTTTGGTCTTTGTGGCGATCAGTTTGGACCAAAGCCCTTTTGTTTCTGTACTGGATGTTATCCAAGTGTTCCTTTGGAGGCCACATCACATACTTCCCATAACCCCATTCATGGCGACAAATATGTCCAAAGTTGCAGTTCAGAATGGCTTTTGATTTGCCAGATAGGCCTGTTCTATTGTGAAAGAAACTGCCTTGTAAGCAGGATGGGTACTGACCCACACTGTTGACCCCAGAGAGAAACTGGGCTTCGGTAAAAACAACTCACACACTGTCAGAGGGCCACAGAGATAAGTTCTTTCTTTCTCCCTTGAACCTAACAACATGCTCTCTTCTGATGCTCTCAATTAACCTTGCTATGAATCAATCTGTCTCAAATGCATCTGTTACTTTGCTGAGTGCAGCAGCATATTCCTCAGACTGCAAACTCTCAGAGAGTTTCTGCAGTTCCTCCTAGTTGATTACAGTCTCCACCAACAGCTATCTGGGGCATGGCGTACCACATCAGTCCCAGTGCTGCATTTCCACATACAGAGTGGTTCATCAGCAGCACCTGAAATAGCAGCTAAGGGCCTAGGGAGGGACGGTACAGGAGGGTGCCCAGCCCCACCATCTGCTTCAGATCTAGGGTTTGGGACTAGGGGAGTTGTCCATGCTTCTTCTGGAGGCTGGAAACAAGATGGGATAAATACCATCAAAGGTAATTACGAAATGGTCGATCAGTTTTTTAAAACGGAGCACAAGCTTTCAATTACAGCTGGAGTGGGATCACATGCCACAAAAAGCGGAGCATCTACAGTTCATCTTCTTCTGACATTTTTTTGACTATTTTGATGTTCCAACAAGGCTCTTCAGCCATACTTAATTACAGCGGAGCTATCATTCATGTTCTTGCTTCTTTGATAAATGTATACCATATGGCAAAAATTATAGAGAAAGTAGTTTCATTCGAGCAATTATACGGGTAAAAGATGTGCATGCCTACCACGTTGTTAATTAGTGTGACTCACTGTTGAGTCTTGTGGTAACCAGGGATCTGTTGTGTGATCTGGTTTACCTCCTTATGTCTGTGCTCCTTTTGTTAGTTCAAACAATGGACTATACACTCATATGTATTCCTGCCTGAGTAGAATGCCCTCTTTTTATTAATCATAAGCGCACCAGCTGAACAGAAGATCTTGGCTTTGAATAAACAGTTCAAACCATGTAACACGGCCATGTTTAGATGAGATATTAAAACAGGAATCACGAGGGAAGGATCATGGATAAGAATGTGGGAAATATTAAGTTGGACACGTGGCACACACCTGTGCCAATAAAGCTACCAGCACAACCCTTGCAGTCCCTGTGTTCAAGAGATTCCATCTGATGAAAACTGATGAGGCTCATTCCCTTTTGGTTGGATGTAAAATACACTACTGTGAGCACTCTGAACCTCCATCCACCTCTCATCATCTCTCTCCACCTGTGCCTTCTCTCTCCACACCATTAACCAGAAGAAGATGGATTAGAATTGAAAGGCCCACAGGATGAGTGACTTTTCACCAACACTGTTCCACTGCTGCCATGGGGTGTTTCATCACCACCACGTGGCATTCCAGGCCCTCGACCAGATGGGAAGACACATAAGGGACTGGTACAACGAGCACTGACAAGTTTCCAAAAGTCCACAAGAAGTTCTTTTATCAGTTTAGTTTTCAATACTTGTTTTGTCAAATTCTACTGTTAAATTTTTGTTCCTCAGCAACAGTAAAAATGGAGGTTCAGACAAAGCACTTAAAGACGACCATTGTAATTTTTTAGTATTTGTTTTACTCACTAATTATGTAAACTGAAAAAGAACATTGAGTCGAAACCCTCAGCCAGTGGTGGCCTTGTAAGCTGGCACCTCACCAGCACTGGTGTTGGCTCGGCTGCACCCACTTTACCATATCATATTTGCTTTAGAGTCTCCCGGATGGGAGCAGTTTCTACATTTGACATCCTGACTCATTTTGGCCACTAAGTCATGACCAACAGAGTCACACACAAAACACTTATGAACAGTGACTAAAGCTACCGACATTACATGGTGCCCTTTGAAGGTGGCCTTAAGAAATGACTATTACGTTGTTGGGATCAGTAAGAAATGCATCATGTGTTTGGTATGTCAGACATTGTTTGACCCAAACAGCCCCTCTGCTTTACATCTTGGCATGACTGCTGCGATGAGCAAATTTTTTTTTTAACTGAGATTACATCACTGCTGAGATTAAATTACTGATATCAAAGGCTCCTTCTATTCACCAACATGTGTCATACCCATTGATCAAATCCCATTTTTGGTCAGGGACACAGTAACAACCTGAGGAATAGCCAGATGTCTCCATAGTACTAGAGACTTGCCAACCAGGGTGAACAGAATCTCTCCAATCACATAAGGCACAGCCAAACTACACAGAACTACATATAACTGCCAACTTTACTCAAGTGTTTTATCTCAAAATATTACACAACTGGCAATGTGGGTCCCATTACAACATCTGACTGACATGTTAGCAGCTTCCAAAACCACAAAGAGAGTTCCAATGGAAGTACTGTAGGCTACTGTGATCCAGAGAATGACTTAAATCAGTGGAAAAGAGCCTGCACCATAATCATCTGCTTCTTTGAAACACAGCGGGCTGAAGCGATGTCCTTTGAGATGTTTTATGATCCAGTAGGAATATAGTGCTACTCATGTGAAGTGACTTACAAGAGCTATGCTTGGCAACTTTGTTTGCTGGTCACTGCTGCCACATCCATACTGCTGATAAGAAGAGGACTATATGTTGCTATTTATGAAAGGTAAATTAGGATTTCCTCTGACATGGATAGACACACGTAAGCGCTACTTCTCGTAACAATTCCGACACACACACAGGAAATGCAGTAGTGGCTGTGATTGGAGTTCTTGTGTTTTCTCTTGGGCCCGGGAGCATTGTGGGCGGCAGACCCAAAGAGCTCAGGTTCCTTCCTGCGCTCTGGGTTTTATAGTCTGATTCAGAAACAGCTCAGCCGTGGCAGCTAACTGCACTTACTGTTCAAACACAATACACTCCGGCAGTCAAAAAACAGATGTTGGACTAGACGATTCTGACTGAGCAAAGTAAACACTAAAATCTGTGTCAGTTCCATTGAAAGAGGTAATATTTAAATGTGTAATTTCAGTAAGTGAAATGAAATAATCTCTGCCAATTAGATTCAGCTCTGCCAAATGGCATTTGAGCCAAAAAGCCACAGTTGCTAAGGTGACGCCCCCACAGACGAGAGGCCTGCAGCGAGCAGGAGGGAGATCAATCACCGCTGACATTACGGTGGCCTGTGAGGACCATCGTTTTGATCCAAACAAAATAAGAGAGTGAATGCTGGGAGAAGTAAGCACACTTTAGAGGCAGAGCTGTTTGTTCAGCTGCTGGTTAACATCTAGACATTCTGTTTGATCTGGACAATAGTCTGATGTGTGTTTGGTTTGTCAGATGGACTGGCCGTGAGTCCGGGCTGGATGTGAGCTTGTGTGTAGGTTTGTTTCTGAGTGTTTGTGCGTTGATATGTGCATGCATGTTTATGTGTTTACACTACAAGGTATACTTCACCTGTAGAGTGTCAAAGCATCTCAAAAGGTACAAAGAAACTTCTCATGTCACTTCTGCTAAATAATCTACTTCACTTTTGGTCAGTACGTTAAGTATCTTCTCAGTCACAAGTAATCTATTTTGAGATTTGTAGGCAATGCTAAGATTTAAGAGGACATTATAACCATATGGATCAAAGAGATCGGATAAGATCGCCTGTTCACACCAAAGAGTGGCACACTCACATGAAATTCACTCACACATCTTTACAAAATATGTTGCTCTGGAAACTTGGTGACTTCTCACAGGGCAAGCTGCTGAACCAACGTAGTTAGCTGGTATGCTAACTGATAACTTCTCCTGCCTGGCAATTTGCTCTCGGGACTCTACACTAGCCCTTTCAATTAAGAGATACTGAAATACCATCAACTCCTGTCTTGTAACTTTCTGCAACCAGTCATATTTTGTGGAGCAGTGTATTTCCTGACAGAGAAGGTAACATAGTAAAAGTGAATGCTGCATCACATCTGATAAGCAATGAAAGCTTTCTCCAGTTTCCTCCAGCTCTCTGTTCCCTCATAGGTCAGCACTGTCGAGATGGCTTGCTTTTGGTGCCAAAAATGTGTTAATCAAAAGTTCACCAATGTTGAATTTAACATGAAAGATGTGTACAAATGTACTTTACCTGCACAATTAAAATGGTGTGCCAAGGCCTTTATTTATACACCAGAAGCTGTTTGGAAAGTTTCTCTGGACAATTTGCTTCTTCTTTGTGTTGCTGTAACTCTGGGTCACCAGTGGAATCCTTTTGTAATTGCTGAGAATCAAAGCAGTCCACAGCTGCATGCCTCCGCAAAGAAGCAAGCTGCAAACCTTTCAGAGACACCCTCAAGATTGCTGGGCAAGAGAATTTAAAGCTCAAAACATGGATTTTCAGCAAAGTATCCCAAACAAAACAAGGGACCAAGTAATTGATGCTGCTTCACTTTAGCGTTTTATGCTAAGGATGATAAGAATGTGGACAAGGAAGCAGTTACATCTGTGTGGCTCAACATGAGAGAAAAGAGAATCTGAGACAAATACATTGATCTCTTTCAGTCTCTTGGCCAGACTTCACCCACTTTTCTCATTCATCTGTAGACAGTACCCAGCTGCTCTGCCCTAGAGGGACCAATGTGGATGCTTGTGTGTGAAAGAAAGTCAAAGAGATGCAGATACTTTGCATACTGAAAGCCCATCTAGGCAAAGGACCTCAGCTTGTTTGAATTCAAAGGCCATAAAAACAGTTAAGAAAATCACACTGGACATACAATGTCTGGACCTTGGATGTACTGATTTTTTCTGTTTTTTACCAAATGTAACATGACACCTCACCTTGTATCTGGCCTGCCTTTGTCCTTTTGTTTGGGGATATTAGTGATGGGAGAGATAAAGGGGCTAAAGCTCATATGTCAAGGCAGCCACTCAGCCTCTCATTCCCAACAAAGCTAACCTCAGGCAAAAGACTTGGCTGGGCAGGCCCACAGCTCTTACAGTTGGGATGTTTGTTTGGGGTAACAATACTATGAAAATTCTGCGGTCGGACAGCTGTAGAGATAAATGCCTTTAAAAAGGGGTGTTGCACGAGAAACATCTGGAACTTTGGCGCATACGCTTTCATCTATAGGACTATTTACTTCCCCTTGCAGTAAACAAACTGATAATGAAGAATGCCTGCAGAGACTCGAATAATACAAAGATTAACTTAAAAATGGCCGAGCAGTTATGTGGCCTGCGGTGATAAGCGTTTGAAGGAGGGGTTGTTTCTGAGAGACTGTGGATATTTTACCTCCTCATGGGCCCCAAGGAGGTGGGACAGAGGGAGAAAGCATATAAATGAATAACACAATGTGGCTCCTCACCCACGCACACGCACACAACAGGTAGAGGGGGACCGACCGTGTGCACCTGCGTGGGGAATGAGTACATCACACTGCAGGTATGCATACCAGAAATTTCTAGTGGGGGAGGTGAATCAAAGTGACAGCTTTGTTACCAACAAGCTCCCTGGCTTCAGGTCCCAGGCTCTCCTGTGCATCTCCTGACGCCGTCTTTCCACCTGTCTCTCTCCACTGCACACTGGACAGTTCGGTCACAGGTCAGGTTTGTCAACGACCTCTGAAGGCACTCAGAGCTGCCGAGGTATGCGCTCTAATTCTACTGCTCATTTCTGTCTGAAGCACGTCTGTGAATAATTTACTCTGTTTATTGGTGTCTAATAACGTGTATTTAACTCCATTTATAGATTTGAAGCAAGTGCTAAAAAAAGTTAAGTGCAGCAACCATTGATGAGTTACATATTTGTTTTATTAATTTATTTTGACTTTTAATTAAGTTATAAATCTAAAAAATGCCAGTAAATACAGAGAAAATGTCTTTTAAAGCCATCTACCTGCTTCTGCTGTCCATCCATCCGTTTCTCTCTATCCAGACCATCTACATAGTTGCCCTCCTCTGCATTCTGTCTGTCACTCCGTCCAGCTGTCTATTCACTGAGGTGTTTGTACATCTGCCTCCCTTCGCAGTATATACGCCTTTATTTTAAAGGCTTTTTTCTTTTGTCTGTCTTCCCACACAGCCACGTGGAGACACCAGAGCTGGGCAGGGACACCGGGATCCATGGCCCGGAGCCAGCTGGAGCCGCTGCCAGCTTGGGTTGACAACGTGTTCCCACAGTCGGGACACTGTGGCACCGATGGGCCAAAGGAAAGTATGGGGGAGGAAGAGGAGATGACTGTACATAGCTGCAGCTGAGGTGTCACTGACAAAGCAGGACCGCCCAGCCAACATACAACCAAGAAGATGAATGAACTTGGTAACAAAATCATGGACTCAGATAATTTGTAAGTTCTGAATTTGTTGTTAATTTCTCGCCAAACACTGCACAACAATACAGACATAACCATGTTTTTATTGACAATATGTGAGTTTTGAAAGTGTGCATTCAACTATCGATGAACTTTGACACAGTGAAAACTGCACCCAACTTTTAAAGTCACAGAAATGACTTCAGTTCTTCTTCAGTACACATTCAATGTTTTGGCTGAGCCTAATGCAGGAGATCTGTTTACCACTGCTGACAGCAAAGCAGAAAAGCGGTAAATAATGCAGGATGTCATGCAAGACATTATGAAGCCTAAGTATTATTGCTGACTGATTTCTAACATCCAGGGTACAAGAGCCTGCTCGCTCTGGTGTTAGAGAAACTAGTCCTATTCTCACAGAGATCTCTGTTAAAGCCACCCAGTCCCAATTATTACACACTCCATCTCCATAAACAACTGCTTTTATGTGTCCCTTCAGACACATTAAGGTCCTTAATGTAATCTTAGTGGACAGCACTCTTAGATGAATTCTACATGTAACCGCAGCAGAGGAAGGGGAAACACACCTGGAGGCTATTTTTCATTCTCTTTTCTCATGTTCAAATGTTTCTCCTTTGACTTAATGAAAACAAATACCAGCAAAAAGATTGGCCTGTGCTTCGCTTAATCCATCTTTTAATGACTCCAAGAAAAGATCAGTAGATGCAGAGAGGCTATGGACTTCAAAAATATGTTAATGCAGGAGCAAGTTCAAACCTGGGCTGTAAAACACAAACAATACGCAAACAACACAAGACAGCAATAAAGTAAGGAACAAGCTCCCAGTGGTTTGAGCTTTAATCAAGGTTTGTCCTGCAGCCTCAGCCTGCAATAATATTACATATTACAATGTAAGGCTGGATTCATCCGGATGAAAACTGTATTTCCAAATGTTCCTGGCTAGTTCTGAAGTATTCCCCTTAAAATTTGAATTTAAAATCTCATAACAAGACTTAGAGCCTCCAGTCACAGTTGTGCTTTGAGCTATATGCTAAGGTCCCCAGTCAAAGTTTCATTCATGGTCTCATGTGATAATTTGCTGCTCTCCCTGTTCTTACATCAAGCCAAATGGCTGATCAATTAATTGTTAAGTAATCTGCAATTTAATCAATGATGACAATAATTATCAGGTGCAGCCCTTACAACGTTCACCATCTTAGTATAGCGTATTAGCATGGCAAAGTTTGGTAATTACCAATAAAATCAAACTGTATCTGATCTGAACTCTGATAAGCATTTTTTATTTAACTTTTTTAAACAAAGTATTGGACAATTGCGCTGGTTGAAAAGTGTGAGGATTGCCAAAGTGAACTACCATCCTAAGGGTAACATGAGTGTTTGTATCAAACTTCATGGCAATCTATTAATTGCTCCCATTGTCATTAGGTTGCACTGAACAACGAATGTCTGGACAACATGTTTTGCTAATCCAACCCACAGAGGTTGAGATATTCCATTGGATAAGTTAAATCGTACGATCTGCTTGTGGCACTAGACTAAAAGTCAATGGATCAACAAAGTCATTTGGATTCACCCTCTGGGCACCATGGATATAAGTGCCAAAT
Source organism: Lagodon rhomboides (assembly GCA_039737535.1). Taxonomy (NCBI): domain Eukaryota; kingdom Metazoa; phylum Chordata; class Actinopteri; order Spariformes; family Sparidae; genus Lagodon; species Lagodon rhomboides. The sequence continues at coordinate 11,601,654 of CM077793.1, forward strand.
TTCATGCCAGTCCATTCAACATATGTTATGTCGGCACTCGGCAACAAAGTGGTGGACAAACAGGTCAAGAGGCCAACTAACACTTCCATGCTGCGAGTTTGGCAAATAAAAAAGGATTACTCTGAATTAGTCCATAATGTATCGTTGCATCTACTGTTTTAAATGCAGAATAGTTCCTCACAACAAAATGTTAACACACATATTTCTTCCAAAAAATCCACAACAGCAAATGTACAGTGAATAAAAAGTAAATCACTGTTAGACAGAAAGTGTTATGTGGTCATTTTCCTACAGTAGGGAGGGAAAAGATTTATCTCCACTGATATGTTGTTTGATTCCTCCTTATTTCTTTCTGCGGTTGGGTCAGTGATTGATGACACCTTCGGGAGAGCAGGCGGCCAGCCATCACGTGTGCCAAAGACGAGCAACGTCCAACCACAAACTTTCACAGCAGAGTACATTAAGGCCAACATCAGAGGGGCTCACAAATATCCTGAATTCAGAGCAAAAACGCACATGGGAAACATCAGCCATTCCTTCACTATTTGTCCTGTATTCACTAAACAGCAAGGAAAAACACCATCCTCTGCCCGTGTGTTTTCTCTCCCGTTACTGACCACCCCTCCCTTCACCACACCACAAAAAACCAACACCCCGCAGGATGTGTGGTTTCTGGGCCTTTGATAGGGTTAAGCCAGCAGGGCTGCTGGAGGGACCAAGGAGGAACAACCCTACCATTCAGGACTAGGCCTGTAATTCCAGAGGCAAAGATATGCGCTGCAGGCCCAATGGGGAGATACAAGGAGCAAGAGAAACAGAGAGAGGATGAAGAAATGGTAAGAGGCTGGTTATTAGTTGAAAAAGTATCAGGGAAGAGGCCAGAGGACAGAAAGCTCCAGTAAATTCTCAGACTACAAAGAACTGAGAAGCACAGTTTTCTGGAGGCTGAATATATTTTTCTAACAAGAGAAATGTTACAGAAAGCTCAACACTAAGGTGACCTCTCCCATATTTATCTTAATTAAACTGATTAAAAATAAGCTAAAAGTGGTCTAGGACAGAAATACATCTGAAGACACTTCATTGAATAATCCGTACAACAATAAAGACAATGCAAATAGACTAAAATATAATACCGAAAAGTTGTCAATGGACAGAAAGTTTCAGTGATGGGAAAGAATTCAGTAGAAAGTCAGTATGCACATGTTGATGTACAGTCCAAAACAAACAATGGAGTGTTTTCTCAACTGTACGTAAACACTTCCATCGGTTTCTCTCTTTCAATTAATCTGTAAATCTGAGGATTGCTTCAGTAGACTTTCTTCCTCATCCTACTTATCTCGCACCTCAAAACTAATTTTTGGAGAAAAAAAATGTCAATGCCAAATTCAATTTGAGCTATACATTACACAAAGATGGACCCTGTGACGACTTTCAAAACTTGTAATTAGCTCCAGGCTCCTATAGATCTTCTTGGGACAAGTTTAAATAGACAATGCTACTTTCAAGGTCGGAGAAGATGGATAAGACGTCTTATCTGCAAAGGAGCAGCTGGCTGAGACAAAGCACAGCCGAAGTTTGTGCTGTCACGCACACTCTATGCACACATCGTGCACAGATACACATGCTCATTCAGCCTTTATAGAAATGCTTTTACAAACCCCACTGTGTCTACACACAGCCAGTATTGATTACGCGGGTAATGCCTTTAAATTAAACTCTAAGTAGCGCACAGCGTCCTTGTGTAGTAGCCTTGTGAGTGTAAATAGGATACATTAATGTTTGTTTAGTGATGTGTTGTGTCTGTATACCATTTGTCAGTCTTCTTCTCTGCCTGTTTAGTCGTGTTTGTCATCTTTTCAATCATTCCAAGTGAATAAATTATGGGACATTTGAAAAGAAGAATTTGCAGGTCATGAGTTTGATGAACAGCAAATACATGTATTCATTAATCACATAGTGATGTCAGTCCGATAATGTGTTATCTATGAAAATAATGCATAAATACGCCGAAATACTGCAGGAAAAAAACAGTGTAATGGCCTCAACTGACTCTGGGAAAACACAGTTGAAATTACGACATGTAAAGCAGCCAAAATTAAGTAAACTGTTGGCCGTGTAACTGTATTTTATAGGTAGCTGACCACAAAGAGCATTTCAAAGAAATCACATAAAGATAAAACTTAAACTGCTACTGGCTCTGGTTCTAGCTATTAGTGGCAACATGGACGGGGGGGGGGGGCACTCCAGCATTAACAACTAAAAGGCATTTATCCTCCTATTTTAAACTTTTCTGTAGTGGTGATGGGCTGAAAACTTTGTACAATAAGCAGAAACGTCCCCCAAACTCCTCTGAGGAAAAACAGTTCATCTTTCTCCCACCTGGTGCTCAGAGTTGTGACAGCTGAAATAATCCACTCGTGGTGACGGCTTCAGCCTCATGTAAACAGATTCACTTTGGGGAATGTGGAGTCTGATCTCTGGCAGGATGGGTAGAGCGACACACCGTCTTTCAACTCGGCTAAAAAAACATCCAGTCTTCATTAAACTGCTCGGCGTGTTTGAGATATCGGAGTGAGAATTAATTTTGTTATTGAGGTTATAATGAAGCAAACTCTCACGGATCAGCGCTGTGAAATGTTCTAAATAAATCTCAACAGTGTCTCAAAGTTAGAATCTGTCTGGCTGAAAATGTCCACAGGGCTGAATGAAACACTCGAGTCAGCATCAGAATATTCAACCCTCTATTTACTATTTGTTGCTAAATGTCCTGGCTATTAACACCTTATCAGCTGCCTGAACACATCCCAAGAACCATAAGAAACAAGCTCAACTAACTGAGGTACTTAGCTAATAAACTATTTCTACACTGGTTCCCAGTTATATGATCATCTCTGTGGACAGTGGATGACATCACCTCAGTGGGACGTCAGGATCAAAGTAGATTACACACCTGATGTATCTGGACAGCTGGTGTCCCATGAGGAGAATGGGTGAGCTGGAGCGAACTGAGTCAAATAAAGTCTGCCTGCTATGTTCTCTGACTGGCTGTCTGCCACACTTACCAGTATGCAAAGCTATGACAGTATACCTCACTTTGACTAAAAGGGAAAATTATACTACACACTGCGATTATTATAACTGCCATGCGAGAAATTGGTTTGCTCTAGTCGAATTTGCCTGTAGTTGGTGGGGTGGGCAATTTGGCAAAAAAAAATTACATCAGAAATCACAATCTTGTAAATGCAGTCATGATTCACAATCTGATATTGTGTTCTTTTTTCTCAATTTTGAAATGCCCTGTGGATTACCAGACTTGAAATAGTCTATGAATTTCTCCATTTGCACCATTAAATCACAATGTTGCATTGTAGATAGTTCTCTTTTGGCACAAGCTCCTCATCCACCATGTTGCTAGCCATTATTCGCATTGCATTGTCAGGAAGCAATTCCTCCAATGAGCCTTGCTATCTAGTTTGCTTCATCACTTTATTGGTTGACTGATTTTAGAACAAGCCTTAAAAAAAAACATAAATAGATCACACAACCATAGTAGTGTGATTAAATGCAGATCACTGAACTGATGCCGTCTACAAATGTGCAACAAGTTGGGACTATCACCCAACTATCCTTTGCACGGATCCACTACAGACATTTCAAACAAGCAGTATTGATGATGAGCACAGCCTGTTGAGCTGAGTCTCATCTACCATCACAGCTACATGTTGCAGCAAACCACCCTCAAATGTCCGAACAGATAATGTTTGATTTCAGAACATCTCGAGAAGAGTGACAAGACCCGAGCGGCTGCTCCATCCAAACTAAATGAGGCCTGATCACAAACTAACGACAATCATATTATGACCTCTATATATAATTACATGGGTGTATTGACAACTCAGCCCTTTCTGAATGTCCGAAGAGGAGCATCCACATGACTTTGGCCTTCAGTGTGGCTGGTCACAGGCTGGGGATTGAGGGCACAGGGGTTGAGGCTATAAGAGGGGCCGGTTGGGGGTTAGAGTAATGAGGTGCATGGATGGGTGAGCTAAAGCTGGGATTGAGGATTGAGGGTAGAGAATTAAGGGCAGGTGGAGGATAGTGGGGGGACTTTGCCTTAGAGCTGGGGGTTTAAGATGGGCGAAGAATCGTTTCACATACGCAAGAGGAAAGGTCTCCCCCAACACTGAATCCACCTGTGCATAGACCCAAATCTGATTAACCGATAATGATATCACGGACAAATTGATCCATAACACTCGTTCACAAGAACATGTACAAATATATTGTTTATTTTAAAAAAGGTACTATAATTAGCCCAGTATGTTTACATTAAATGAAAACTATTTTTTGCATATATTTTTTGCTCACAGACATTAGTGAAGGGTCTTTTCCTACAGCCACAGGAAAATGCCACTGAAATTTTGCCTAGAGCCAAACTTCAAAGCAAAAGCATAATCTAAAATCAAAGAGATCTAATTATGCTGATATTATACACTTCAGAGCTCCAACCAAATATGCACACATGCATTTTTAATGGCTGTTTAAGGGCTGTGAATGAATCATCAAAACCCCAAGAAAGAGGGGCCATCTGATACGCCTACAATCATTATCATTCAAGTTTCATACGTTCCAAGAATCGAACAAAACTACTTACCAGAGCCTCATGTTTCAGGAGCTGATACTAACCAAACTGATAGCTCAAAGCAAACTTTAAAAGAGAGGGGGAAATTAATGCTGTACCGGAGGATTTTAATTTTTTCTCTCCGTCTGATGCAACAACATCTCTAAGGCCAAAGCTGCACTGCAAGGGCATAATAATGAGGCTGCCGTGATCGAGACAGTTCACTGCAGTGCAGTTGAATTTGGTGGTTCGAACTGAGGCACAGATAAATATTTGCTCTACGTTCCTGTTCTCAAACTTCAAGATCACCTGTGGAGATCCTCACCCTACAACGGACTCTAAAGTAGATGGGGAGCTTAAACAGGCAGGATAATTATAAGCTTATGTCAGGTTACTGACACACACAAGCAAAGGAGTACATTTCTCATGAGAAACTCTTAGTTGTACCAACATAAAATAAAAACAGAGATTTACTTTTTTACCCCAAAACCTTAATTTGCACTAACAAGCTCCTTGTGCAGTAGGAGTGGCTGAAACCAGTTCCAAATACATTTTTACCGTATGGTTTATCACACATCTTTTGATTTTAGTACCTAAAAAATGAAATACATTCCTATCAGTGTTTAGTGCTAATCAGCATGACATTTGCCTGTGTGTGCATGTTGCTGACGTTAGCATTTAGCTGAAAGCATCACCATGTTTACTTACAGCCTCACAGAGCTGCTAACATTGCTGTAAAGGCTTCTCTAACTTAGAGCGATAAATGTATAGGCCTTGTTGTTTTTTTGGGGGGGACACAGGAAAAATCAAATGAATGAATGAACAAAGCTGATGTTTAGCCATGTTTGTCTGCAATATGTTGAGCTTTGCTTTTCTTTTGTTTCTATGTTAAGCCATTGTCAATGTTTCTAAAACTACTTGGCTATTTTCCAGGCCCGAGTTAATGACAAAGTCTGATGTTACTGAAACCCCGTTATAATATTACAGGGAGATTTGTGCATGCACGTACACAAGATCACACAAATCATTCATTTTGATGCTTATTTTTCTTTTATTTCAGTTATTTTCTGAACATTATAACCAAATGTGTGCATTTCTTTTTTACTTATAGGTCTTTTTCTGTGCACAACTTTGCTGAAAAAAAGACATAGCTTAAGTTCAAATCACATCCCAATCTTTCCCATCACTCAGGTTTCAGACTGAGAGCGCCCTTACCCCGTCCTGCCCTGCAGCCTGAGGCCCAATCAGTCCCCTTGTCACAGCCAGCAGGGATTGATTTCTCACAAAGCATCTGCAGTGAAACCAAGCCGTGGAGAATGAGGAAGTCCACACTGACACCCACAGCCCCCTTCCTCACAGGGCACCAGAGGCCAAGACAGAATAACATGTTCAACACACACACACACAGGCGAGAAAATGAGGAGGCTTCACAAGGACCTAATTTCCAGATAATTATAGTGGAAGCCAATATAGAGGAAGTGACAGAGAGTTACGTGCTGTTATCTCCTCCGACCTACCCTCCAGGAGGCTTTAACTGCCAATCCTCTCCCATTTTTCTAAGTACCAGTGGCCGAGTCTGAGAGCAGGCTCTCAGTCTGGCTCTCAGGCGCTGAGATGACTTGTCTTCCCATGAAAAAATGTCTGTCAGAATATCTCAAATTAAAGCCTTTGTCATCATCCCTGCGTGAACACAAACTTGACAAGACTGGACAGGTGAAACTGGATGCCAGTTTTGCCTGCGGCGGGCAACACCACACAGATCCACCCAATGCTTTCGGATTACCGCATGAGATCTGAGCCGAGCGCAGCCACAGAATGTGATCGACCTCAGGGCAGCTGCTCAGAGTGCGGGAGCGAGGGACAAAGAGGGAGGAAGAAGAAAAGAACAGACAGATCAGCTTTCACTGCTCTTTGTTTCTCTATACTATAGCGAGCAAGACTGGAGCTTTCTCTTTTCTGTCTCCCACAGAGCTGGGAGATAGAGGCCATCCTTTCTGCATGTGTGTGAGACCACAGTCCAGTCATGCATGTGCCACACACCCAGCCAGGTTGCCATGCATCACGCCCCTGTGACACGCCATTAACCAGGACAAATCACAGAACCCCAGGGGAGACGGTAGCTGCCTCCACACTGCCTGATTAAAAAGTGAGATATATGAGGCCACAATGTCTGTGTCCGTACGAGGCAGCTGACTGTGCAAGTGTATGCAGACACACATAAGCACACACACACACAAAGCGTGCTGATATTTTTGAATTGTACTAAACAATCTTACTCGCCCCGTTATAATGGTGCTTCAGCAATTTCTGTCATCTCGGAGCAGATCACAATCTATAATTGAGGAGATAAAAAGTACCCTCACTACTATTTTCTTCATGACCATTTGTGTCACACAGGCTTTGCTCTACTTACAGTTATGAGAAAAGGGGCAGACCAAGAGAGCATCCTCACGCTCGATCTATTTCCAGACCAGTATGATCTAAAAAACTTTGCGGCTCATGCCACTCCTATTAAACTATAATAAAATGGGCTGTCAGTAGTCTGCAGGGAATTCAGTCTAACCTAAAAGAAAAAAGAAAAATCTACCAGAAAGACATGACAAGACAAAGATTTTGGTGAACTGAGCTGATGCTACTAAGCTCTGTCGGGCCAGGTCTTTCTTAGGTTTAACTCATACAGACCGTAAAAACAATTGGTAGACGGAATTGTGGTAGAAGAGGCTTTGAATTACACTGTAAGGCTAAAGACCAGCCTCTTACTCCTCTGTCAAAAAGCACCAACAGCCAATGAAGGAACCTTTCTAGTCACACAGAAATCATTAGAATCTCAGGAACTTTACCTTCCTTTTGAATTGAGTAATCAAACTACATTTAGTTTCAGATGACACTGGCATCAGACTGGAGAGGGACTGATGATTGTTGATGGTAAAAGCAAAGCTAATTCATCACCGTCTGACTACTAGTCTAAAGAAATAGAGAGGGCATTTGCGAACGAGGTAAGAGCATGCACGAACTGAAGAGAGGGAGCAGTGATCTAGAGAGCTAGTGGGTGGAAAAAAGACACAAAACTTTATTTGCCAATTGTTTCCACTCAGTACATTCATCCAAAAATCAAGGTTGTAAATACAATGAATGAACAACCCAATCATTACTAGTTGCTTTGCAGTTAAGTTGCATTTAAGAGAATGAATCTTTAACTGAAAAATTGTTAACAAACTATTCATTTGAATGACTAACGAGCTTCCATGATCCCTGCAATCAGTACAACAGACACACTCATCTAATTGTACAGAGTTGGCACCGTATTGCGAGGATTCAGGTCAAGGAGCAGAGGTCACTGGTTTGGTGATCAGAGGGTCAAGTTGTCCTGGACAGAGGGCTGCCAGCAGGGGGTTCAGGGAGAGGACAGAGACAAAGGACTCAACAGACTCACACTGAACAGCAAATACGTTGTATGTCAGTAGTTAACTTTTACCATGAATTAGTCTGCTGTGTGTAATAGTGTACATTTTCTAGAAATAGTTGATGACTCAGTTGGATTATTCTCTTTCATGTGACTGTAAACCATAGGCAAGAAGAGGAGGAGAACTCAGCTGCTTCATCTATTGCATAATAACCACATGACATGACGTCTTATGACAATAACATCATTTATCGTTATTTAAGGAAAATCTTGACCAAAGTTACATAGCGGCTAGTTTCAAGGAATGTAAAGGCTTCACAAATGCTTTAAAGGATAAAAGAACTATAAATACATAAACTCCCCTTTTAGCTTATTTTACTATTGAACATTAGCTGTCAGTCAAAGTCTTTGAAGCTTAGGAACCGAGCGAGTCGGATGAGATACGACACAGCCAAAGAAGGGCTGTGACTTTCTCCATGTGTGACCACTGGCCGTGGGACACAATGAGCAGTGGTGGAACATGGCTGACAGATCTTTATCCGTAAATGGCTCTTTTTTATTTTTTTTTTATTTCTAAGCACCCCACATATCCGTGGCTTGAACCACAACTATGGCTCCAGTTTCCATCTCGGGGGGAGGGTGGAGGAGGGTTCATACCAGAACACACAAGACCTGCCTGGGGCTGCTCCGACACCAGCCACGGCTGCACACTCAGCTCGGGCCTCCTTCTGCTGCAACCCACAATGAGCCTTTATAGTGAGACTGATAAGCCCAAGAACTGAGACCATGGGAAACTCTTTCCAGCTCCAACCATTAAAAGCAGACCGAGCGCATTGGAACCAGAGACAGAGGGGGAAGTGACCACATATAACAGTGTAGACATTTTGGGGTGTCCGCAGCAGTTAGACTGTATTATATTTTCAAATAAAAGACAGGGCTGCCTTCTTTGCTTTAAGCTTTAATCAATCAAGCTTACAGAGACAAAGGGAATGAAGCCTTTAGTCGAAATTGCATTGACCGCTTCTTTTTATAACACTATTTCCCCCTCAAACTTCTCCTCAGGGCAGCAGCCCAACATGGCAGCCGTGCCTTAAGGGGTGGTCTTTGGCTATTGATTGGGAGGGCAGCTAGCTTCCCTCGGGTCATGAGGTCAAGGTAGAATAAAGGAAAGGGGGGGAGGGGATCAGGAGGAGTCGCATGATCAGTAAATTAAACTTCTGTTCATCACTGTTAAGGGTGGATGGGAAAGACAGTCTAGGCCAGAGGGTGTTGGGGGGGTAGATTTGGAGAAAGGTTGTGTGTGTGACTTTACACTTCATTGAAATAGTGTGTGTGTGTGTACAAGGTACAACATTTTGACTTTAACTCTGGCATTTTACATTAGACTTGAAAGGCACCAATTGGGGGTTATACACTGCCTGGACATTAGCTTTGCCTGAACACAACTTCTGTGTGTTAAAGTCATAATGTTTTGGTCCAGGATGGAATTACTTCTACAGATCATTTCTCCAATATGAACTTTTGTTGCAGAAACACTAGAAGATTAGACAAAAATTGCTTACTATTATATATTGCGTTTTTGAATGTCTGCATATATTAATATAGGTTTATTTTACAATGGAATGGATATAGGAACATGTATTTATTCTACAACACAGCAAGTCGTTAATGTAATTAAAGCTGTTGTTATTTCTTGAAAACATTTAATCGTTTTGGATTGCATTTTTTTTCAGAAAAGCCCACCAGCTTGAGCCAGTAAGAAGTAGAGAAACATAAAGGCACAAGTGACGGCCCAGGATCAGATAATGTGCTTTAGCTGTACCAAGAGAGGATACATCTTTTAGTTATTAAATCAGGCATTTCTTATCACTTTGGGTTTGGACTGGTTACATCTCACTACTCTAACAAAGTTAAAATATTGCAAAGAGGAAGAACATTGTCTCATTTTAGACAGAAGGGTGGAACCAGTGAAATCACAATATTCAACTGATCTACAGGTGGCAGTAATGCAACATGGTGTGTAGAAACGCAGCAGCAAAGGCAGAGAAGAAGATGACTCCTCCTCTTATGACACATCTCTCTGAGCACATCAGTAGTGGATCTGATGACTATTGACTAATGATGAGTTTACATCATTTCACAAAAGCATGACAGCTTTGTGTTACAGAGTTACAGGAAGAAAGTGTTCACCTATCTGTGAGCCATGATTATGGATCATTGCTTTTCTTGCTATGACCCACCCGACTCTGCCTCTGATTAGCTTAACCTGATATTCTTACCCTAACCCAAACATAGCCAACAACGGCAACCAATCACAGGGAGAGTAGGGCACGTTTTAGCCAGAAAAAGCAATGGAATCCATAATCATGCATTCATGAATCCAAAGTTAATGTAGCCAGGAGCAGTCGCATATGGAGTTATGGTAAAATCTTGAGCATAGAGAGGCTTTGCCGGGGAAAGTCTAGGGCTAGAATAAAAAAAATATTGATTCTCAGATTCGCTGCCATTCTCTCCTGAAAGGTTATGTCGCGATGCAAAAAAAGTCAATAATTGAACAATTTAAAACCAAATTCTCAACATTACGATTGCCTGCAACAATTCAGCAAGACCAGGCTATACTTAAATTTCAGCTGTATAAACTGCATGGTAAAAATGTAACAGACGTAAAACATGTTCCTCACTGTTTCAAGTATACGTTTCTTACAGCTGAATTGGATCCAATTGGATGGTGAATTGAATGGACGTTAAGGTGCACAAGATGATTACATTCTAAGCAGGCGACTTCTTGAGTTTTGGTAAGAAGGCTGAGCATAAGCAAAAATAATCGAGGTAAATTAATCTGTTTATCTAAATTATAGCTCATTACAAATACTTTTGTTTTTAAAAGCAGCAAGTTGTCACACAGTAAGGGAAAAAAAGTCAAATAATGTATAGACATTGTTTTATTAAGGCATCATAGCTCATTTAAATCAGTATAAAATCAGGACGTCCCCACTCCTCAGACATTCCCACACCTAGATGAGACCCTATAGAGCTCAGCTTCAGTTTGAAAAGGGGTTGATAGGTCGGGTACCTGAGCCAAGAACCAAGCCACAGCTTGTCAACAGATTGTCATGGTCCGTACAAGCTTTGACATGGAAAAGAAAAAGCCAAAGCAACAGATGTCACATTGTTTAAGTGAACACAGGAAATAAAGACCAACAAGAGACTTCACTTGTAGCATGTTTGCACTCATCTTGAAAAGCTTTCGCCACCGCTAAACACATAAACGGCTTACATTTCGGAAGATGAATCGGCTGAACACACACACAGACGCAGATTAAAACAAGTCAAGCAAGGCAGAGCTTATGACCTCCGCCTTCACTTATTCCTGCCTGACCTCGTACTGTTCCTTCCCATCCCCCAATCTCCTTCGCCCTAATCCAGCCCTACTGGGTGGCAGACAGCAGCATGGCCTGATGGTCAAACTGTGTCTGTCTGCCTTCCTGTCTGTCCATCTGCTGGGCCCCAGTAGTGGTTCAAAGGAATTAAAGTTGTCTAGAAAGTTGCCAAAAAAATCTCTCCAAATCCCCCTTCAACTCTCCCTTTCATTGCACTTTTTCTCCATCAGTTGAATTCCTCTGTTTCACTTTCTTTAAGCGTGGTCCAATTCCATTAACACCCTGTACCTCCTATCAGCTAATGCAGTACAGCTACACACCGGATCTCATCCAGCTCATTACCAGCACTCCAGTCCCACACAGGGATTCTTCGCTATGCCCCAATACCACCAACAGAGATGGGGGGACTAGCAGCATGGTTTGACTTGATCCTTTCTTGGAATAAATTTAATTTACCAGTGTTGGCTACAACTGGAGACAATACACCAGACTTAGTGTTCTGCCTTTTTTCGCAACAGTGCCACTTCAATTGAAACCTTTTTGTTTGTTTTAGGGTTGCAGGGGCATGGACATGGCTTGGTTTGCATGTTGTGGGCAGAGTCGGGGGTCAGGGGGGGCTGCACTAATGTCCCGGTGGCCTTTATGGCTACAATGAAAAGCACAGCAGGGAAAGTGTAGCCTTGCTTGAGCTCAGCAGAGTTTATTAAAACTGCAAAAAGGGTGAGTGGCCACAGATGGTGCTGTCAATAACCATTCACCCACCCATGCAAACGCAAGCTCATGCACAAAAGACACACCAATGCCTCACCCAATGCCATACCACTGGGTGGAAACGCACACACAGTTATGGAGGGTAAACAGATGGTAAGTGTGTGGATGGATGTGTGATGTTGTGGAGAAGTGTTCCAGGGGGCGATTCCATTAGTCTTTCAACCTCTAAACTCCATCAACACCTCTGAGAAGCTGTTAGGATGGTGCTAGAGTATTAGCTACAACTTAACTCCTGTGTGTAAAATAGCAAAAACTGCTCACTGAAGCAGCAAATTCAGACTAATAAGATTCATTAAAGGCCAGAAAATGTGCAGATTTTTTTCCACACCGGATGTATCAGTGTGCCTAACTTTTTTAACTTAGGTGCACCCAGTAATCCATAAAATATCAATTTCTTTTCACATTATGTAGCATCAAATGCATCATTTCAATAGACTTTAGGAGCTTATAATGGAAATGGTTCCTGAGTTGCCATTCACTCTTAGGTATCCTGTTAGATTTCTGGATGACTTCATATGCAGAAGAAAAGCACTTCATCTCGTGGCTCCAGCATGGTGTTAATGGGTCAAAATTTGACCAGTGCAAGAGGTCAGGTTTTAGCAACAGCTGGCTTCAGATCCACTCACGCTCCCAAACTCACAATTGATAGTATTTACCACTCAAGAAAAGGTCAAAGGGGTGTAAGGACACAGGGTTCTGACAGCTGTTCTAATTTTCATAATCACTGAATTTCAAAGCGTACCCATTCATAAAAATGGAACCTAAGCAAAGAATATTGTAAAGCATCAGTTAGCAATCAACCGTTGGTTCATCATTCTATCAGTGATGGGGAAAAAAATCATTGACAACAAGTAAAAACACTGGTTGAAGCTAAGCAAGAAATTTTAGGAGACAATTTTGGACTCATTGTGTATTTTTACTGATCATCAATATGATATGATTAAAGAGGTAACTCAACCAAAACATGAAATAATTGAAAAGGCAGGTATCTGTGGTAAATGTTGCGATATTGCTTCAAAAAACTTTTGATGTGAAATGGCTGTTGGCTGTTGTTTGAATAGAATACTGACTGTTAAGCTGCAGTGAATTAAAGAATCAAGGACACATTCTGGGTTCTATTTTCTGTGTAAAGCACTGTGAAAGTGACTGTTTGTATTCATTACCCTGAAGAGACTATTTGCTTAAGCATTCCTATTTTTTTATATTCCAGCATAAAACCTTTCTATATAAAGAAAAAAGGCACACCGCGCTCTCCACATCATCACATGCTGAAATCTGGTGACAAACTAGATGTACTTCCCTAAAAAAAAATGCAAACTTACAGTTTTTACTGCATGATCCAGAGGTAACATATGTGTGGCATCTGGATTGAGGAACGGACAGTGATCAACACATACTGTACAAGTTCATCCTCTGCCGCACACTAGGACAACAACAACTCCCATTTTTACTTATGTAAATATGCTAATGGCTTTTAACCACAACACAAATCCTATTAATTTGAAAGATTATACCACCTCTGAGCAGTTTCCTGCCTCTAATCCCCCTACATACAAACATAGGCAGACCTCTCTCTTTGAGTACGCAGAGGACCAGGGCTCTGATTTCAAACAGCAGAGAAGGCAGGTCAAAGGGGGCGGCCTTTATGATGATGTGGGAGAGGACCCCTGACAGGGGCTCAAGGGGTCCTGCCATCAGAGTCACGACCCTTGAGCAACAAACAGCAAGCCACGCTCTGACATCAGACCAACACTTTGCCCAAGAGAAGACACGACAGTGTTGCTATGCTTCACAGAAACAGAGGCCCACAGAGAATACCAAAGTACCCACAACCTTTCCTTAGCCTGTTTAAATCGACTGCAACTGATGTGCGCTGTAGAGCACAAACAAATTCCACTGTCTTAACCCAATCTTCTTAATGTTTTTTTTTTTCCAAAACAAGCTGAGTCTTGATGCAGATGCCGATGTTGGCAATTAGCAAAAATTTAATCCCCATGCTGCAGAGCTTTTTCAATAAAAGGCTAATTTCCTTGAATTGCCTAAATGACATCCATTTTCATTTCATCTGTGGGAGGGTTAAAAAGAAAGGCTGGTGGAGGGTACTTAAGAAGTGAATGTCAACTGAATGACAAGTCAGGACTGAGAACAGTAGTGTCAGCCTTCGTAGGGAGGCTTTCAGCTGGACAGTCACCATAAAAAACTACATTGAATACATACTGACTTGAATAAAAATGCCACTCAGCACACCGTTGAAAAATACTGTAGCCTAAATCTTTGCATATAAAAATGATTCTAAGAAAAAAAGGGGAATTGTTGGTGTAAATCTGCATGACTGCTGGCTAAATGGATAACAGCAGACCACCACATGCACATGTCATTTGTTAAAATTGGGACAGAGAGCTTCAGGCCACAGATCAATGTTACATAAGATGAGGCAAAAATTGCCATCAGATATCTGTCGAGCTATTGTGAGAATTAAAACACTTTTTTTCGAGAGTGACACAGAGAGGATGCAGACCAACACGATCAAACATTGGCTCCGGCTGTTTTCTGAGCTGCTTGTTGATCTACTTCGTGAGTAATCAATGTCTGTTCACGAGAATCTGCCTCTGGCGATCACAGCTCCACTGCAGATGTGATCCTACTCATTATCACGGCAAACTCTTAACTCATAAAACGCTTTACAGCTGCAAAATCAGGGGCTGCTCTCAAACTGAATACTTAATGTTGACTGAATGCATTTTCTTCCACTCCTGACTACTCACATCCTAATGAGCCTGGCAGCTATTATTCCTAAACAAACAGTGGGCTGCATTTGCAGGAGTCATCTGACCTACTAAAGACTCTCATTGTCATGCCTTACAACTAGCGTAAACATATTAGAAGAGATGGAACAGTGTGTCTGAATATACTGGCCGTGAAAATGTGTAGCATGAAATCCCTCTATGGTTTATTAGAGAGAGTGGGATTTATAAAAAATAAAAAATGTGATATATTGTCAGTATCCTCTTTGCCCAAAAATAAACTGATGAATGATACGAAACAAACTCTCAAATTAAATACTCGCAGGGCATTTGCAATGCAAAATGAACCGGTGCTTTACGCAAATAGCTCGGCAGTACCTGTGATGTGGAATATATTTACAATGCATGATAGGCCGCAGAGCATTACCCTCACAAATGAATTCCGCATCTTGAACAAAACAATACACCTTAAAACCGATTTATTCCATCTCTGGTGGTCCTATGTGGCAACAGCTATTCACAGCAGCATCAGGTTGTTGTTATTACCCCGCTGGGTTCTGCATGACAAATGAGAGGCTTCGTCATCTCTTGTTCAGCATCCCCTATGACTGTGCATCATCCTCTGTTATAGGCTGAAAGCCCTTAGTCACTCTTGCAAGGAGAAGAAAGGGTGCTGAGCATTCCATCCAAATGAGGGCTTGTGCCCAACCTCATGCAATCTTTTAATTCGTCAAGCAGCAGTGGTCCCCTCTTTGGTCTGCCCCCTCTGAAGCCACCCCCCTAACCTCCCTTCTTTTTCTGGATTTAAGGTTGGATACAGGGAAGTGAATAGGTGGTATTTGAGCATGCTAAAGGCACTGAGGAACAGAGCAGGTTGGCTGGGGGCCAAATCCCCATGGTTACCCTGGAGTAGCAACTGCCTCTTTCCTGTGCTGGTCTGTCTGGGAATAAACTACCTCTGCTCTGCATGCACAGAAGGGCTTGAAGGAGACAGAGGAGACCAGATAAGTTAGGGTGGCATCATTATGGTGCCTTGCACACCTTTAAATCACCCACCTAAATCAGGGCGAAATGCAGTTTTATGCTTTAGACTGAGTGTGTGGGCTTGTAACTAAAAGAGAATAGTGAGAAAGGACCCAAGCACGGGCAACCGGCTCTTCTGAGGTGCAACACACTGAGTTGTAAGACAGGTGTGCTGCCTGAACTTGTGCTCCTCTTCAGGTGCATTATCATGCTCTAATGCTGTGGGATCAATGTGGTGACTACAAAGTCTCACACCAGCTCTGCATGGTGAGAATAAAGCTCAGTCACTTGCCTGGACAGTAACAGGTTGGTGAGCATGTTTACATTATAACATTATCAACATGATAAAATGCACCAGACTAAGAAGAAGTAAAACAATAACGTGTTTGAGCAGATAAAAGTTGCAAGACTACTTGATAGGTCACCTGCTGTGATAGATAGGGATCTCCTCTTTGGACCAGCAGTTAATCTGCTGAGCACTTTCATTGGCTTTCAGATGCAAAACTACCAAAATAAAAGCCCCTCCGGACCCCAGCTACCAATCTTTTATTTTGCTAATTAAGATGACCCTCTTGTATTGCTTACATAAATACCATTACATTGTGCTAGGCCTGTGAGTCATTTACAGATAAATGAAGATCTAACACCAACAGGAGGTCATATTTCACCAACTTTTTCTCATTCACCACACACCACTGGCCATGATACAGGTTGTGATGAACTAACGTTAGCCTGCTCCCAATTAATCCTTCAGCGGCTCCAACAAGCACATTTCCCGGCGAAACATGTCCCTCTCCCTTACCTTTCACTTGGCTCTCGTACTCCGCGATGATTTCTTTATCCTTTTTGAACCTCGGCGTAGACATTTTCCTTCTTCTCGTGTCCGAAGCTTGTCGTAAACTTCTTGTAAAAACTGTTTGTCAAGAAGCGGGATCCTAAAGCTGCCGACGCATCCCACACAGGACGAGAAAATGACCGCGAGAGAAGAAGAAGAAGAAGCTCGAGGCAAAATGACACTTGGAAAGGATTTCACTCAAAAAAGAGGAAAAGGTTTAGCTCTTCATGGTTCCCCTTCCTCTCTGGATAAGCAGTGGATACACGGCAGAGCCAATGCGCAATCCTGCTCCCACCAATGAATCCAGTCAAGTAGCAGAGTAGTCCGCGCGGCGCAACAGCGCTGCTGCCACCACCGAAGAAGAAGAAGGGAAAAAAAAAAACAATCACGCAAGTTTCAGGGTCTCCCGAACAGCAACAACCCGCCCGGAGGGCTTCAAAGTCCGCCCGAATTGTGAGTGTGTGTGCCTTTTTCTTTTTTCGTAGTGATTTCCAGTTTGGGACCCGCGCACACACTCTCACACACACACACTCACACACACATACATACACTCTTCCCCCCTGCTCGCTCTCCCTCGACGGTTTCTCCCTCCAACTCCCAGCAGGCTCAGAGGCAGACAGGGCATGCCGACTGCAGCACACAGCAGCTGGAGCCAGGCAGGGAGAGGAGAGGGAGGGATCTACACTCGCGCACGCGCGCACACACACTCGCGCACACACACACTCTTACACACACACACACAGCTAGCGGACACCAGTGGACCGACACTCCCAGATCTCAAGGCTTTCTTTTATTTGTCCATAGTTGTCAACTCCCAACGTCAGTAAATGCATCTGGATTTATACGTAATGGTTTTCCCATCACCATTATATGTGTTTTCAACTTTTAACTATGGAAGCATTCCAACTAAATTCACATAAAAACACTAAGACGTTGGTTTTGCAGTTACATTCAAAAGAAAGATCCCATAGATCTTTTTAAAATATACAGGAATCCAGTGGCCTGTGCAAGGTGGATTACCAGGTATATATAGAGGCTCACAGCTGCTTTTCTCCCATAAAAAGGTGCCGTTAAAAAACACTCAGGGGCTCCACATTGCCTAGCTTCACCCATTCACTCCTGTAGGCTACAGCTACTAAAGGTGTCTGTCCCTAAAAGTGATATATTACACGTATTTTAAATAAGCTATTTGTTGAATATTTCAAAAAGACTGTACATACTTTGTCTGAGAAGTTTACAACCCCTAAAAGAACTTAAGACACTACCATGCTTTTGCCCCATTATTTGATCTGTATTGATGTGATCAGGTCAAAAGTTTAACTTTTTCCCTGCATTTCTGCCATACTACAACAAGTTTTACCTCACAGAGGGTGATCACTGTATACGCTGAAAAGTAACTGGTACACAGCGCCATCTGCAGAGCAAATAGAGGCACAGAACACGCACATCCACTTAACTTCTCTTCAGTTTATTTCATTGCACTTTCTTACAAAATCCATGCAGCACAGCACAGAAATAAATAGAACAAAGAATAGATGTTTTTCTAGTTACGTTGTTGTTTTTAAAAATTATTTTTGGGGTCCTTTCATGCCTTCATTAGACAGGACAGCTTAGGAGAGAGATGACAGGAAATGGGATGGGGGGGGTTGACATGCAGCAAAGGGTCACAGGTCAGACTCGAACCCGATGAAACAGCCGCCACACATGGGACACTGCTCCGCCAAGCGAGCCACCGGGTCGCCCTTGTTGTTATGTTTTGAACAGAAAAGCGACTCATGCCACAGCAACAACATCCATTTTGAAGCTGCTCACAATACAAAACAGCTCTATGTTCCACTTTCAAACAAGGCCTATATCACATTATTGTCGCATTCTACACCTAGTGTTTAGGGTTTCCTAAAAATCACAATACTAAGAGCATACAAACAAAGATATAAAACACAGTTCAAATAATATGAAGACTTTAAAATGCAAAGGCAATTTATTATTTCTAAAACACCTGGACTTTCCACCATTGTAAACATTAAGATGATAAATACATATCAATTAATTATAAATGGCAGCTTTAACACTGTTTTATAATCACCTGCACAGGAATATTACACTGAACATAATCATGTTCACTTCACCAGTAGTGTGTCACATTTCTCCACAAACCACAAAATAAATAAAATCAATATTGAACATCTACCCCTGTTTGTCTTTTAAAGTTTTGTTATTGAAGCACCGCGGTCAGCCGCTTTTGAAGAAAGTCTCCTCGATGACCTCTGTGAACCTCTCCTTCATCTGCTGACGGAAGCTCGCGTACCACTCCAGCAGCCTCCTCCTCCTGTCCACCCTCTGCTCCTGGCTCATCCCTCTCTCCCTCTCCAAAATGGCCGGCAGTTCTTTCCAGTCACTGATGAAGATGAAGGGCGCACCTGCAGCTTTGAGCAGACGTAGCGGGGAGCTGGGCCCGGCCGCACAGGTCCCAGGTGTCAGTACATCTTCCACCACAGGCACTGAACCGTAAGAGCAGGCCTCATAGATGCGGTAACACTCCGTGTTGATCCCGACCGGGCAGAGAGTGAGCTCGCTCTGGGCCAAAGCTGTCTGATAGCGTCTCAGACTATCTGATGTCTCCTGAGGGAGCCACCTGAGGCAAGGAGGGAGAAAGGCTGTGATAAATATATGCTAGATATATTCCAGTACTGTTCCAGTGAGACAGTTCATGTTGTAGATATCTCACCTCAACTCCATTTATAATTCAATAAGTAAAAAAAACAAATTCTTAAGTTCAGATGAAGCTAATACGAAGCAGACTGACTTAGCAAGAAAGTAGTTTTTTTTCAAAAGTTAGTCTTTCTAGTCCAAAATCTTTCTTTTTTTGTGCTACTGTCCCTCCACTGAAGCTCAGCAAAGTAACACAACCTATGAAAACACAAAGGAATTACACACTTGACAGACTATAGTTTGATACTTGATTTGATTAACTCAAGCTGTTGAAGCATTTCTGCACAGAACAAGGACTGTGGATTTTGGACTCCAGTAACCTCAGAATTACTTTATTATTTTTTTTGGCCTTTATGGCTTTTTTATTGATAGAACAGCTTGAAGACATGACAGGAAACAGGTTGAGAGAGAGGGGAAGTGACACACAGCAAAGGGCACGAGGCTGGGACTCGAACCCGGGTCCGCTGCAGCGAGGACAAAGCCTCTGTACATGGGACTCCCGCTCAACCAACTGAGCTAAACGGCGCCCCAGAATTCCTTTATAAGGGGATCTGTTTGCAACCACTATGAACAGGATGATACAGTGACCAGTAACTCTTTCAGTGTACATATGGTAAGTTGTGTTTCAGGATAGACCTGGTTCTCAGGGGACTTGGATATCTGACAGTTTATGTAATAAGGCTTAAACTTGATTACTTATAACCACGTAAAGATTACCATGCCTTAGCCGAGTACAGGCCACCAAGAACACATCACAACTAAACCTGATTAATGATTGTTTGTACTGATTGAACAGCTGTTATTTATTACACCAGGGCTTTTTTACTTAATAAGATAAGGGCTATACTCCTCAGCCTCTGTGATGTCTGTCAGTCCCTGAAATGTAATCTAAGTATTTAAATTTCACCACAAGATCTTGAAAATAATTTGAAAGCCCTTGATGTCTCAGTAAGTGTCAGAACCCCAATGACTGCTAAAAAAAAAGTTCATAAACCTAAATAAATACATTATCGCTGATGTTAAAATAAAAGCTACAATAGGGAGGTCAGAGTGAGATGGTCCTGATGTTAATATTCTCAATCTCAATATCTCATTTTATGTAACAAATCAAGGCATTCACTACAACAAAATATGAACGTTTCACTCTTATATATAATTGCTTGGCAATCAAATATTAACTTACTTCTCCCTGGCGGCGGTGATGCATTCCTTATCCAGGCCAGATTGTTTCAGCACCTGCATGAGAGTTTCTCTGGAGGAATTTTTGTAAACAGTTCCCAGGAAATTGCAGAGGTATGGTCTGTTGGAGGTTATTAGTTGGGCATTAGGCCTGATCATAGGAAACTGCCTGTATCTGCACAGAGACAGGCAAAACAGAACAACTTGTTAGACAGTGTTATTCAAAACCAACCTGCTAAAAGTTCAATGTTAATGAGCACCAATGACGCACACAAACACACACACACACACACACACACACACGTAGGACTACTAAGAAAAGACATACGTGGCGACACCAAGAGGCCACTGGAAAACATCCTTGTCATTGACCCACGGGCTGTCGTACACCAGAAACATCAGATCCACAAAGCCACCGTTTCTCTTTAAGTACGGGCTGATCCAGTTGTTGTTGCAATGCTCATTGCCCAGCAGGACAATTGCCACATGTGATACTGTGTGGGACTGCACCATAGCCTGAACATGTTCCAGCCACCGTGTGGAGTAAGACACCTTCTGCTGCTCCCGGCCGTTCAGAACCAGAATCAGACTGTTCATGTCCTGAGGGACGTGACCCTGGACCACAGCTGGCCCTGTATAGAAACTAAAGACAGAGAGGCGAGAAGAGGGGCTATTATATGGTGTGGTGTACTTCACAGACTCCAAAAACACAACTATAAGGTTGGATTTTGCAGTTTTTCAGAGCTTCATCTTTGAATCGTTACCTGAAATCAATCTTTCCTGACTGCAGCTCTCCCTCTCTCCATTGTGCGACCTTGTCAGTCGGATTAAGGGGTCCCTCTAAAATATGCTCCCAAAGGTAAAGCCCTGAGGAGAAGAGAGTAGTTCAATGCAATTCGCAACCAGAGTTAAAATGTCAACATGTGCAGTGCCATTATGTTGTACTACTGCCAGTACTTTACTAAGAAATGTTTACATTTGAAGCCTTATTTATTATTCATTAATAGAATGATGTAATTTTCTCAAAGGGACCATTCCAGTTGTATTCTCCTGTCTAAGAAAGAGAACACTTATATCAAATAAGAATGTATTACTATGAGTAATGTGTGTTTGATGTTGTTTCTAATATTTGCTCTTTAAAATCTGGTTGATTTAATTTTATTTGTGATACACAAAGATAAATAATATAGAACTACATCTATTTTATTTATGGATAATACAACTTGATTCTGGACATTAACACCCACTAATTAACAATTCATGAACTTTTATTGGTGTTAACAGTGTCTTGTAATTTATTTAAATCATTTCCTTAATATATTTAATTGTGATCTTAATGTTAATGTTCTTTATTTATACAGCCCTTTACAACAACCCTTTCGGTGAACCAAAGTGCTTTACAATTCATAGTAAAATAAAAACAATAAAAACATTAAAGTAGAATAATATAATACTAATGATAAAAACAATAAAATGAAATTAAAAGCCATCCTAAATAAATACGTTTTTAATTTAGATTTATTACTGTATATAATTTTTAATGTATGTTGATTTTCACCATGCACATACATCAAATCATCTAATCTCTGTGAGGTTACACGATGCATGCGCACATCAGGTTTGATTTTCACACTCAGACTGTTTCTAATGTTGTAGTATTTCTGTATTTCTTGCACCTCGGATTCAGTGAGTAACATTCTCTTCAATTGTATAAATCTATCAGAAATAATATTCTATTATATTTTAATCATCTGAACTCAGAAACATGGCATGACCACACTAAATTGATACTTTGGCCATGTGCCAAAGTATCAATCAAGTCATCATTCAGAAGACTTGAAACAGCATTTTCTAATTCGATTTTATTCAATATATTACACAGCTCATAATATCATGACTTACCTATGGCAGCTTTACCCCAGATCTGGACCTTGTATCTTTTGGGTTTGTTCTTGTCAATTCGAGACAGGTGCTGTTTGAAAGCCTCTCTCTTTTTGTTCAGAGCAGAGTTGTACTCCACTTGCTCATCCTCCCACGGATTCCAATCCTCGGCTAGAAATGGAGCAGCACCGCCATCTCTCCCACCACCTGCAAACACGTCACACCATTCCCATTCAGTTTAAGGGCAGGGGTTTCCTTAACATAAAAAAAAGTCCTTAACTGTAAATATATGGAAATTTTAGGCATCTTATCTGCAACAGAGGTTTTATAACGGTGGTGTGAAGCGTAAAATTACCAAAGGGTGCTCCGGTCTCTTTCTTCACTACCCTGTGAACACGGGATATTACTTTGGTGCTGAAGAAAACATTGTATGCAGCGTAGAGTGAAAAAGCCACGTACGCAAAAATAATTAAAAGAAATAGCTTTCTTTTTGGTATTTTCATTTTTCTTTTCCTTTTTTTTCTCTCAGGTTACCATTGTGCAGCTCGTCTCCAGATTTTGTGAGAGGACCCTTGTTTACATCACGAGGACCTCTGAATACTGCCCACGTCGAGAAACGCCTGTACCAAATTCCCCTTTATTTCAAAAGTATGTCTGGTTTCGACCATTGTTGATTTAAAAAATATCATACCAACATAAAATATATCACGTGTAATTTTAGCATGTATTGACAACAATAAAGCTGAATAATAACGTGATTTACTAGAAAAAACGACAGGAACACTTCGGTCAGACCAGCGCGGAACGTTGTGCAAGGTGGGAGTGTGTTTCTGGTAAGGCAGACCAGAGAAGAGCGCAGTCGGTATAGTGAGGGCAAGGTCGTGCCTGTTTCTCCAGGTGGAGTTCTATTTTATTTTGGGCAAAAATGATGACCATGGCCGCTCGCCCCGGGGTTCTATCCCCGTACTTGCGGGCAACAAAACACACAGTTAAAAGCCTGCTGTGCCCTGGAGCTATGGAGGTGGTGCCTGCTGCTGGTAAGGGCGAGGACGGACGTGTGGCTAGTAACATTAGCCAGAGATCGTATTGCACTACGTAATGTAACGATAAAAAGTATATAGTATAGTGTAGTATAGTGGCAGCTGACTGATAATGTACCGTTTACATGTTAGACAACAAGTACAGTTTTGTTTCCTTCATTTTTACTGTTTTAATGTACAAACTGACAGTACTGTTATCACCTTGCTGAGGCTAGCAGGACGTAACAGGTTTTGTAACTGAAATCTGACCCGAGAAAAAGGGTCAGTAATGGATAAAAGAAAAACAACTCTGATCGAAACACCATATCGCACCAGTTTGCATTGACATCGATTTTGATGTATGACCTTTTATAAATATGTTTGTATAACATACGTAACATTATTACATGTGGCTTACCAAACCACGGTACGTAACCATGGTCGGCCAGGTTTGCGTTGGTGTGCCAGTACAAGTAGTGACAGTACAGATCTGAGGTCAAAAACTATGATTTAATCGTCAACAATTATGACAATCTATTTATTGTGTAATTTAGTTATTGTGTAAAAGCAGATTTAGCTCTAATGCTAATATTTTTGGTAGCATAACAGCTGACAGTATCAAAGTTTCTAGATCCAAAGATGATGTGTTTTCTATTATGTGTGTAAAACTTTCAAATTTAGATTTTGACTGCTATGATGTTTTTAAAAATTACTTCTCTGGTTTAAGTAGTCAATAATTATCAATATTTAATGGTACAGTATACAGATGACTATTGATTTCAATTCAGAATATTATTTTCTAAAATGCCACTACCATGCATTAAGTGAAATCCTCTAGTTTCCAAAGTCACTTAAATGCACCACAAATCATTTCATCTGTATTTTTTAAACAGTATTAGATCTACGCTTAATTAAGCCTTGAAAAGGACAAATGTCTCCAGTGTGATTATGTTGAAAATTCACAAATGACATCCAACATTTCTAAGGAGAAGTGTGGTAATTAAATGTTATAAATGCTGACAATGAAACAATGACAGTTAAATGTTTCTGTAAGATACTGTGTAGTTCCCATCTGATGCTTTTGTCTTTAAACACTTCTTCCATTGTCTAATTTTAAGCTCCTGCCGCAGTCCGCCTCGCCCACACAGACATCAAGATTCCCGACTTCACAGACTACCGTCGCCCTGAGGTCACCGACCCCAACAAGTCCTCCCAGGATAGCAGTGAGGGAAGAAGAGTTTTCTCTTACCTCATGACAGGAGCCACCACTGTCGTCGGTGTCTATGCCGCCAAGACAGTGGTCTACCAGTTTGTCTCCTCGATGAGTGCATCAGCAGACGTCCTGGCCTTATCCAAGATCGAGATCAAGCTCGGTGACATCCCCGAAGGCAAAAACATGACCTTCAAATGGAGAGGAAAGCCCCTGTTTGTCCGTCACCGCACAGACAAGGAAGTCGCAGCAGAGGAGGCTGTGGATATCGGGGAGCTTCGTGACCCCCAGCATGATAAGGATAGAGTGGTTAACCCACGCTGGGTCATCGTCCTTGGTGTGTGCACCCATCTGGGTTGTGTGCCCATCGCCAACGCCGGAGACTACGGAGGCTACTACTGTCCTTGCCACGGCTCCCACTACGATGCTTCAGGAAGGATAAGAAAGGGCCCTGCTCCTCTTAACCTGGAGGTTCCCTTCTATGAATTTCCTGATGAGGACACAGTGGTGGTGGGATAAATACTGCAGCTCTGTCTCAGTTCCTCTCTGTAAAATGTATTTTTAGATGGCTTTATTTGAGAATTGGGGGTGGTTTGAAATGTTATAATTTCCTTATAAAGATATTTCCAACTCTATGATTGAGTTATTTTGTTGTTGATTCATATCCATTTTTCCAAATTATTGTATTTATCTCAACAGATATTATTCAAACTACTTTAAGCATTTAGTATTTAGCAAATAAAATCACGTAACACACAAACGTTGCATGTTAGTGTCTTACATGAAAATAAAGAAATATAGAACTTATGTCACACAAACGTTGAGGCCAGAAGACGCTAAGAACAGAAGAGGACTAAATGAAAGGCAGAAGCAAAAATGCAGAACCGATCCACGACCTGAGCAGGTGAATGAAACAACATTTTTTTCTTTAGTGCAAATCAATAACTCGTTTCACCAGCCTGAGGTCTGCTTTGTGGACTTTTTCACAGCATTTGTTTATCAATTTTTCCACCTCCAACAGAAAAACTTGCACGGGGATTTTTACTCAACACACACAATATAGTTGTTATTCATTAACGGTTCAGGAACACCGAAAGTGTTTTCACAATGTCAGCCATGTTGTGATATCTTGAGGTACAGTACTTAAGGTTGTTGGGCTACATTCAGGCCCATATGGGGTTATTAAAAATTCAGTTGGGGTCAAAGTCTTAAAACTCATACACAAGTCACACACAAAACAAGCTAACATACTAGTAAAACATCTCTTAGTCGCATTTATAAGACTGGCTAGATAGGATAGCTTTCTGTTTTTCTACCCCTTTTTTCATGGGCTGGATGGAGCCTTTTTCATGGTTACATAAAGTTCAGTTGCTGTCAAAGCTCATTCACACATGAATTACAAGAAACCACGTAGTCTTATTTCCATTTAATAGGTTTGTGTCAGAAAATATGACAATTTAAACCAGTAATGGCAGTGGCCATGGGTGTCTCAGACTAAGCATTCGTGTTCTGTATTTCACATTTTGTAATCCAGAGGAATAAAGTGTGCCATGTTTGTACAACTCGATGAACTAGTGAAACGCAAACTTCTTTTTATTGATGCAATAATTTAAAGCAATAAAGAGCTTGATTTGAATCAGTGATGGCAATACAATATGCTATACACAGATGCTGGTGAATTCCTACTCTTTAACTTCATAATTTACTGTGAACATTGTACCTTAACTGTTTGTCCAAGCCTCAATTCTGAATAACTGTGAAAGTCAGACATGATTATCAGCGCTATTACAGGCTTAATGAATAAATAACTCCTTCAAGTGCACTTCAAGTAATAAATTAATCCAGTTATAGAGCTGTTTTCATTCATAGCAATGCTTTGACCTCATACTGACCAGTGTAACCTGTTACAACCTGCTGTCCGAGTCATTTCACAATATATGAGGAGTCCCTTCAGCCTCACTAAAACAGTTCACATTCTTCTCAAGGACCCCGTCCTCCTCAGCATATGGGCCCCTGTGTCAGTTTTGTCCACCAACACTAGTCCACGTAGTGCACCTCTCCCTGGAGCTCCTTGGTGATGTACCCGAGCAGGGCGCCTGTGAGCTGTTGCTTCAGGGTGGCGTTGCCCATTACTAGAGCGGTGAGCTGGGCCAAATCAGTCCACTGGATGTCTCCCAGGATGGCAACGAGATCATTGTAAAGCTTCTGCTGCTGCTGGGGAGTGAGCTCCATGATGATCTGAGGCAGCGGTTTGAATTGTCCACTGGTCAGCCAGCAGCCCAGCAGGCCTCCTACAGCACCGCCTACAGGGGAGGAGGGTTTAAGCAACGGTATTGATTGGTCTTACAGAGTTATATATATTTGCAAGACAGCATGTGGTTCTGTACATGCTGTACATTTATAGACTGAGGTGAAGTCGAGAAAAAAGAGTTGAGTTTTGTCATTTTTAACTTACCGACTGCAATACCAAGAGGACCCCCAACCAGCCCTCCAGCGAAGGCCAGGCCCCCGGCTGCTGCTGCCCCCTTCCCTGAGCCCTTCACTGTGGTCTGGATTTGCTGATTGGCAGATAACTCGCAACACAGCTTCATGACATCATCAATTCGATGACCCATACTGTGGATCACATTTATGGTTTAAGGACACTTGGCAGAAATTGTAACTAAAAGCTACATAACAATCTAATAGCAACCACAGGAGAAGAAGTCAGGGGAACACTGTATGCTATAATAGTTAGCTGTTCACAAATCAACAAGTTACAACAATCACATAAGATGGAGGACTGAACATAGTCCGACTGAGCCCCTAAAGTCCCTGAAGGGGACATTCTTTATCTTGTGCTATAAAGATAACAACGTGCTATCATCAGGAGGGCTTGTTGCTCAAATTCCCTCCCTGTAACTCAGAGAAAATATACTAAAGTATCTGCTACTATTGTTTATTAGTCTACAGTGGAGACAAATCATATTTAAGAATCAATCTCGGGTATTTTATAGTTACTTAACAGTCTTCAAACGAACAAGTTATCATCTTATGTATATTTTAACAAGGAATCAAAAATTATTTCTGCGCACAAGATCAAAATGTCGTTGAGATGCTCCGTGTGGTCCCGCATGTATTTGATATTGTGGCACACATTCATCCTCTATGACATGTTGTCTACAGATATTAATAGTGCGATAGATATGATTGCATCAGAAAGCATCATAAGACATAAGCTAACGTTACACAGCGTTATCTTTGGTGTTTTCTAGCTGCCGCCCATTTCTACCAAACATCCCCCGATAACTTTAGTGACAGACCTGTCTGCGTCATGAAATCCTCATCAATAATCTTCCTGGGATTGTTATTATATCGTTATTATGATGTCGATTGCTCCCCCGCCCGCTTCAGCCGGTCGCTCCTGATTTCTGCGCTTGTGTGACTCCGGCCGCAATGCCTGATGGTAGCGAAACACAATGCTGCGTTCAGGGACAGTCGGCCAATAACAACAACCAATAGGTGTCAGACACAGCCAACATAGTTTTAGGATAGTGCTGTCATTCATAGGTCATGAGACAGGCAGTCATTTAAAATGGTCGCCACAGTGATTTCATGTTTTTTTTTTAACCGTTTTTGAGACAGTATAATAATATTTATGTATGGTTTGTGCTTCTGTAGGCTATATATTTGTAGTGTAGGCTATGTCATGTATATAGTATAATGTGTACACAGATATACCTAATATAACATTTTATCTTTAGTATTTTATATAGTATTTTTTACTTTAGTATTTTCCAGTTTTCTGTTATTTCCAGTTTCCTTTTAGCTTTAAGCTCATCTCTGGAAAAGGGCTGCGAAATTAATCGCAAAATAAGCAGAAATTGCAACAATAAGTGCAATATCCAAATCACAAAATCTGCAGTTATTTTATTCAGGTAAAATGTGTCACAAAACAGTGTTTTAATGAAATTGTGTGGTGCTGCAGAGATGCTCTGGTCTACAAAGCTTGTTCTCCAGATGTAATAAAACATGTTTGTTTGGCAGAGACTGGGAGAAATGCCACATTATCGTGGTTTTACTACTTTTTCAATGACGACGAAAATTGTGATGTGAAATTTAATCATCCATAATAATCATGAATTATATCGCAGTCGCAATATCTGTCAAAATAATGGCAATATGACTTTTTGACCATATCGTGTAGCCCTACTCAGAAAGGCCTAAAGTGCAGATCACCTCACATTGAGTTTCACTTCACATTGTACTGTTTGTTCTGTGTATGTGGCAAATAAAGAACCTTGAACCTTAAAGTAGAGGATAAGGATAACATTGTTCCTCTAGTAGAGCAGCAACAAATCAAATCTACTTTATCTGTTAATGAATTCATTTTCAAAGTGTGTTTTCTCTGGGGATTTCTTTTTGCTGATGAGCTTAACAACCTGGCTACAACACGAGTTCACTCACACTTTCTCATATTGTGAGTAAACTGAACTATATAGACAAGTTTTAAATATATATATTTAACAGTTTTAATATTGGTGGCCTTAAAATATATATATGATTTTTGTTTAAATATGTCAATTGTCACAATAAAACTCCAGATTAGATACAAAAACAGAAGGTCCTTATTTTCTGTTAATTTAACCTTAAACAAACACGGTATAGATGCATGGGTGATTGCATTGCTGCTACTTCTTCTTCTTCACGAGGTCTGAGTAGGTAAATTTCCCCAAACGTGAAGAGTAGCTACTTACTCTGTGAGAGTCATCACATCGTGCTTTTTATCATGAGTATTTCAACATTTTAGAGTTATGCATTGTCTGAAATGTGCAATAAGCAGGGCTCGTCCGGGATTTGAACCCGGGACCTCTCGCACCCTAAGCGAGAATCATACCCCTAGACCAACGAGCCTTCTTTCCTGATGGAAAATCAAGGGTTTAAATCTCCTCCCCTGTACTTTCCAAATCTGCAGCCAAGTTTCAAACTAGTGATGTGGCAGCTCGAAGCCCCACATCTCATCTGGCCAAAGAGCGCCCTCTGCTGTACATTCGGCACCTTTCCTCCTAAATCTTGACAGCATTCTCCAGTACAGCTGTGCCTCATCTTTAGAGATCTGACGTTAGACTTTGTGACGTTCCCACATACTCTTATTAATATAAAATCCAATTGGCAGATTTGTTCAGAGGTGAATGACGACCTCTTTGACAGAGTCTACAGAATCAAGCGTAATACATTGCTCAGTGTTAGTATTTTTTTCAGGGTATCTGTATTAAAACTATCACAGGGGGCCATATTCAGTCATTACTCTGACCTTTAAATGTGGATAAAAATCAGGAGCTCCCACAATCCCTTTTTAAACAAGCTGTAGTAAGGTCTCTGTCAGCTAGTATTTGACTACAGGGTCTCTGTTAAAGATGATTTTGATTGCAGTATGGCAACGATACACAAAGACTATCCTTCCTGTAGTATGATTCAGTCACACAATGTGACCATTTGCAGCTTTGGGAAAAATAATATGCTGCATGCAACATCTGCTGCAGGTCTCATGGTACCAGTGGGCCGGCCTCAAGTAGAAAACTGATATGTGATATGACTGTGACTTGCACCTTTTCCACTGTTGTAGGTTTTAAAAACATGATGATAGGCGCTCATTAGCTCAGTTGGTAGAGCGGGCGTGCCATGTACAGAGGCTTTGCTGCAGCGGCCCAGGGTTCAAAGTGGGTAAATTAGCTTCAGCTGAAACTAGTTGGCCATGTAATCACCTGGGATTCAGACCACAGATTGTTCGATGCAAAGGCAAGTGTTTGTTGGTTCACCGCAGGATGGCTGTTGGTAAATGTGGCGTGCCGTGGGTGCCATCTTCAGTTCCTGACTCGCTCTACTTCAGTTCTTCTCTCAGTCATGAACAGGAACCACAGATAGAGATGGACAAATGCATCTAACTGTACAATTCTCACTGTGTGTAAGCTCCTTTCTAGCAACGTGGTCCTCCACTTTAGTGAGACTTTTCTCAACCTGTCTGTAATTGTTTGTCTTCTGCTGATATGAACTGTACGTCTTTACAGTACAATCCAAGCTTTTTTCAGAGAATCCTATGCACAGATGGCAGAAAGGCTCAACTTTGAAATTGGTTAGTAACCAAAAACCTGTTGGTGGTCGTAGATTTGGACGCCTTGTAAATTAAATTTTACGTACATTAAATCCACTGTTACCTTTAAACTTTACTTGGACAAAATCTTATACATTTGACCAGGAAATTACTCCTTTGAGTAAACTTGTGGATTTCTCTGCTTTGAACACTCATGAGTTGAGTTTATAACTCAATAAAAAAATAACAGGTCTTGTTGTATACTTGTTGGATTAAAACCTTAATCAATCCAAAACTCCACCTATTCTCTGTTGCTATCTTTCCCAGTGTGAGGATTTGATGCTCATCTCATTTGTATCACAATAGGTACAAGCAAACTCAAAAGAAACGAGAAGCCAGCGGCCGAGTGTGGGTGACTTTCTTCTCTTTATTTTTAAGAATTGAGATGTGAGATGGAAGTTCTCCTGTGAGGTGTCAGGATGTGAATCTATGATCATGTAACATTGTCTACAGGGAAGATTAGTGTGTCTTTACTATCTTCTCCATTAATTGTTGCCTTCCTGTGAGACAATAAAATGGTGTAGTCTGTAGTCCTAAAACACAGAAATCAGTTAGCAGTTTTAGCACATCCAGTTCCCTCGTCTATGATTTTTTTGCCTGAAATAATGTCTGTGGTTACTAAAGTTTTAAGATATTCACATGTTTCGTTGTGCAACGTAAAATACATCATTAAATGTCCAACAATTTAATTATAAAGCACTTACATGTCTTAAAAACAGCAGTTGCCAACAAGTGACTAAATAAGACTAGAGAGGCTGTCGACTCATCTACTCACTAGTCCGTCTTTACAGTTCGACTTAAGCTGCAAACTATTCTAACTCTAACTTTAAAACTTTTAAATGGTTGATCGGTTTATACAAAACGTGTATATTAACTGTGTAGTAAGACGCTTAGTGGTGGTGACGTTTAAGTCATGCGAGCGTGATGTCGTCTGTTTAAAGCCTAACAGTAGCTTTTTACCTCTAGATATTTAATCTATGCTTCAAAAATCACAAAGAGGTGTTCATCTCTGAAGATCATCTTGCTGAACAAACTTTGTTCAGTATCATAAACTTATTATTTTAGTTTTTATTAAAAAATCCAATTAAATTCTCATAGGCTTTTTGAAGAGGGAACCAGGGCGATGCTAACTTCAGGGTTAGCCTACAGAAATACGTCATCACTACAGGACTCTATGAAGTTGCTCCAAGGTTTGTGCCACTGAACAGATTCTCCCTCAGAAAATCCAGCATCTTCCTCCAGGCGTCTTCCTGAGCACGAGAATGTGCCACCATCTCTCCGCCCCACAGAGCCATCACTGCAAAGACAACAGGAAACGGAAACAGCCGTCATAGCTGAAGTCTGAAGTCCTGATTTTTGTATGTAAACGTCCAACCATTCAGTTTCAGTCACCGTCCACAGGTTCCCGGTCTGAAGATGAACCTACCGCTCTCAGCTGATTGGACTGAGCGAAAGGAGCAGGCTCGGAAGTGTGGCGTATACGGAGGTTCAATCAGGTGACCAGCGTTTGGGTATAACAGGATGGTGAGCAGGTGGCTATTCCCCGCTCGCTCCATCATTTGCTTCATCTGGGAACAGGAAGTAAAAATAATAATTTCATATTTGTCTGGACTCCTTAAAAAAAAATGAAATAGTTCAGTCTTAAAAAGCGCTTGAATTATTTCACATGAAAAGTGTTGGTCAATTTACATAAACTCTTTTTATCCGTATGACGAGCTTATTTTATGTGTCCTACTTTTCATTTAATATTAACCTGTTTTGAATTCCTTTTTTATACATTTAGTCTCCTCTCAGTTTCAGCTAAGTTTAATCCTGCGACTTCAAACCTTCGGACAAAACATGTTAGTCACACAGGATGTTGTCGTGTCAGTAAACTCACGTCCAGCGCGGACTCGTGGGCGGGCCAGTTCTGATCGTCGTCACCCAGAACCAGCAACAGAGGACACTTGAGTCGTCCCACCTGCTCAGAGACAAACAGCAATAGGACAAAATCTACTTTGATCACAGTCATCATATTACAGTTATTAATCAAAAAGTCACAAATAGATCCATTACCTCATCATCACCATGTATCCTGCAAACAGCTGTGTTTCAAATCTCAACTAGAGACTTCCTCACAGCCCCCGTTATTTCAATCAAGCCTGATGCAGCATCAAACTAGCCCTGTATCACTCTAAAGTTTAAACCACCCATAACTACTGAACTATAATTTTAGCTCACTAGATCAAGGATCCACATCAAGTTGTTCTCACTCAGGTACCAGACACCTAAATACACCAGACTGGTCTTCATCAACTTCCATGCATTATTTGAAAAAACACATTTTCTCGCAATGTTAAAGTGAGAAAGAATTCCTGGATCCGAGACCCGTCCTCCAGCCAAGTTTCGTGAAAATCATTCAGTAGTTTTAGTGTAATCCTGCTGACAAACCAACCAAACAACAAACCAACCATGGATCAAACTATTGCAGTCTGGATACAGCTTCAGAGGTGAAGCCCGTTCGTGTCTGTGAAAGCTGCTCAGTGGCACATGAAGACTAAAAATCTCGATCTCCTGGGTGTAAAATTACACAGATCTTCCGTATTTGTGTGGCTCATAGAGCGTACGCACCAAGACGTCCGCTGGATAACTTCCGGTTTAACGACTGCTAACTTGAATGGGAATGAAATGATTTAATCTTGATGCTCTTCTAGACTTTTACAAATGTTATCTGACCAAATGCTGCATTTATCTGTAGACCTCAGAAATGGGTTTAAACTAGAAATAAATCATAGGGGTTTAGTGGTTAAGACACATACCATGCAGCCACAATATTCCCAGTTTCCTTCTTTGGGAGATATTCTACAGGTAGATTAAAACAAAAATGCCATTAAAACAAGATTACTAAACTGATAAACTAACTGCACAATGAAAAGACGTGTGGTGGCTGTTGGTACTCACATCCACTTTGAGTTTGGGGTCAGTGGGGATGGGCAGCAGCAGATCTCTGGTTATCATCTCGTTGTTCTTATTGATGCGTATCTTCCCCGCGTTTCTGTATATTATACATACGTATACGTCATAAGTCAGGTTTGACTCTCTGAGTTACTGAACAAAAATCATCAAGCGAATAATGAAAGAAAAACGTACTCGCGGCAGAAATTCAGCAGTTGCTCCAGAGATCCGTCAATGGGCTGCACATGACTCCCACTAATACACACTGCACACCTGAGCTGGGACCCCACACACACACACACACACACACACACACACACACACACACACACTTACACAATTACTTATTCTCCTTTTTGCCTTTTAGTTGCGAGTTTCTGCTTCTCTGCCTTAGGTTCCATGGATTTTGGACCTCATATCAGCTTATTATGAAAGCTTGATTTTTGTTATGTCTTCCTGCCTGCCTCTGTGTCTGTATTTGGGTCCTCACCATTTTTGCAAACCTTAACACAAACATGTGGAAGATCCAATAAGTGACGCAGGACAGAATAACTACACAATATGACAAAGTAGAAATGTGTTTTTTCTTTTCTTTTCAGCTTTGGTGAACTTTGACATGCAAATGTACAACACAGATCAACGAAAACTTTTCCTTCTTTTCCTCATGTTTGAGTCCCTCCCACATAAGTGAGACACGCAAGGGAAAATGCAGAACTCCCCTGAGGTGTCACTGAAAACATGTGACACTGACGACGACAGCACAGATTAATCATCTGTCAGTTAACAGGTATAAACAGCTCTGAGGCGCCTTTTCACAAGATTGAACCTGCACAGATAATGCGATTTACTGTTTGAATAATGTTCTGACGTAGACGTTACCATTTTATATTACCCTAACAATTAAAAGTAGGGCCCCATAGGTCTCATTGTTGGACCAATGCAAGCAACAGTGCCTGAAGCTCAGTTTTAAACCCTTACCTTCCACTAACATTCATTAGGGTAGTGGAGCTAAGTTAAGCTACGCCAAGATGATGAAAGTAACTTTCAGCTTTAGCAGTCTTACCTTTATAACTTGGGAGTAAACAGCCATTTTGAGAGTCACACTGGCGCCCAGCGAAAGACCCAACATGCCGATCCTGCTGCTGAGGACCTGAGGATGCTGCTCCAGGACTCTGTAGGCCGTCTGCAGCAGAAAAACATGACAAAAAACCAAGTGTTGGAGCTACAGGCTGCAAAGGAATTTAAAAAATATATAAGTTTTAGCTTGTGTGGATTCTTATGCTTTATATCAATCCTCTTTATATCAGCGATCTTTCCTGTAAAAAGTAGCTTTGAATTGGGCCTGAAGCTGTAAATTATTCAGGCTAACGTTTTCAGGACTCTTGGAAAAACACCTGAAGAGAATGATTAACTATCGGTATGCAGTTAGATACAAGTTTAAGGTTCAAAATCTTTTTTTTCCATTTGTCACAGCATAAAACTCTTGTCAATGAGGAACATTTTGTCCACCGTTGCTTCATCTAGGTGGACAAAATGTTCCTCATTGACAAGAGTTTTATGCTGAGGCAGCGGTGACAACGGCCTTTTGTTCCTGAGTTACAGTCTGTCTTACTTTTAGTATTTTATCTGTCAAAATTGAAGCAAATCTTCATTGAGTCATTGTTAATTTTTTCTTTTGCTATTATCAGGCCAGATTCTGGCATAGAGGTGAGATATAAAGTGCATAATATTATAATTCTGTTAATTTATTTTATTATAAGACAATGTCATGTAAGTAAGTTAAGACGTTCTGACTCACATATTATCCCCTTGGTCATTACTAAAATCAATTCCCATGTATATTTGTGTTTAAGTGGGGTAAATGATGAACTAACAGAGTTTTATTTTCCCCTTCAGTGATGTTGAGGTTTCCATAATCTCCTCCATCCTTGACAGTCCTGAGGATCATCGTCCTGCCCTTTCAGAGGCATTGATGAGTCCAGAGGTGTTGGATTTCACTGAGTTAATAGTTAAGCCTGATAGTCTTCCTAATTTTTTGATAAGGTCTAAAATGGCTGGAACTGACCTCTTTGAACTGAACAGGTACAAGACAATATCATCAGCATACAATGAAATAATTGTGTCTATTTATATAGGGGATCTCTTTGTTATTCTGTTTGGCCTCTGCAAGGGGTTCAATCATCAAGTTATATAGAAAGAGGGGATAGTGGGCATCCCTTTCTGACAGCCTCTATATAAGCCAAACCTTTCAGAGAGAGAGCCATTAACACAGATCCCATCTTGTGGATTGTTGAACAAAGATTTGATTCACCTGATACATCTCTCTCTGAACTTACATTTCCTCAAACCAGAATAAATATGAACACTTGACCCATTCAAACTATCTCTTGTGTAGGGTAGTCAGTCATTTTCAGTAGCTTTATCATAACAAGTGTATGATGCCTTTGGACAGCCAGACTAGTCAGGATTGATTAGCTGGGGCAATACATCTTTTAGTCTTTACACAGTTAATCTTGATACCTTCTTCAAAATTGATAGGGAGTAATAAAACCGGACGGAATGAAGTCCAACTCTGTGACACCTTTGTCTTTCTTGTGTATCATTGATATCTGAAAAATATTTTTACCTCAAAGTACTGGTTGTCCATTAACTTCCCAGTTTCCATGGTGATTTTAGGTGTCAGGTAGTCGAGGCCTAAGGATGCGATGCCGTAGGAGGCCAGCAGAGCTGCACGGTACTCCAACAACTCCCCTCCACCCCCCCACAGATCCAAGAGGCCGGGGAAAGGTCCCGGTCCTTCACACAAGTCAAAACAGCAAAGACAGTTCCCAGTTTAGTTCCACAACTACACTCAACAAAATGTGAATGCAACTCCTTAACTTAAAGATTGAAGGCTCTTTCTGTGCAGACAAAAGGCTAATTTATCTTGATTTTTTGAGAGGGAGACTGGAATGGGGAGAAAAGGTGTGTTACTGTCTCGTATCTGCAGAGACTCTGCATCCCTCCCATCCCATTATTTTCTAAGTTTGTTGTTGCTCGGAACGCTTTACCAACCCAAAATGTGACTATTTGACATCCAGGGAATGAGACTCAACAATCAACTGTCTTTGCGGTGCATTTAGGAGCAGCTGGGACAAATCGTACTGATCTTTCAGTTATATTAAAATGGCTGGTAGAAATTTCCTTCAGAGGGTTACTTTTTACTTTGATACTTTAAGTAGATTTCAGAGCCTGTATTTTATTACTTCTACTTGAGTAAAGAAGTTGAATCAGTACTTCTACTTTTACCAGAGTCTCAGAACCAAAGTATCTGAGCTTCTACTGGAGGAAAGAAGTGTGGACTTTTGCCACCTCTGCTAAATGCAACTTAACCTATTCTGAACTTGGTTAGCATTCATGGTAAATTGTGGTTCATTGGTTATTGTTGTTCTGAATGTCACAACCACAACACGCCATCCTCCAGTCTCTCCTGTGGTCCTACCTGGGGGCAGGAAGAGGGTCGCAGTGAGTCCGTCCTCTGTGATTGGGATCCTACGGACGCCGGGCGCCATGTACCAGCGCTCCACCACCACACCGGCCAGTGGCACCTTATCCATGAAGCCCTCAGTCTGGTGACCCTGGTACACTGAGATTGTGACCTCCATGGGAGTCTGGACATTCATCTTCCTTAACCTTAGGGATGATGGGAAAGAGTCAACTCTGATACTGATGACTGATTCTGCATTGATTAACATAGCTCTGTCCTTCTTGACCTACCTGATCCCAGGTTTGCTACCTGGAACTGGTCTGAGGCTCCACATTAGACCCATCTGTTCAACCCCAGAATATGTCCCACCCAGACTGGGATCCTCTGAAACTGGAAAGTCAATGGAATTATTTTTTTTCCCTTATTTGATGGTCATAATAATTCACAAACGCTTCTCTACGTGCAAACATTTCTTAATTACATTTCCTGGATTTTCTAGACTGAGGTGTTAAACCAGTTACCGTTCACAGTTCCAGTGGCGTCGCTGGTGTAATGACCAAAAGCCTCCCAGCTGTGTCCATCTTCACACTTGTGGAGGGCGTGAACAGTCAGCTGAAAACCAGGTGGTGCTTTCTGGACCAGGATGATAAACTTCTCATCCACGAGCCCTCTGGACGGCTGGACCAACAGCTTCACAATA
>CM077793.1:14227264-14414764 GCA_039737535.1 Lagodon rhomboides
GGAGCATTCCACAACTTTCTCAGTCTTTTGTTGCCTCTGTCCCAACTTGTTTGAAACATGTTTCTGGCATCAAATTCAATATTAGCATGTATTA
Source organism: Lagodon rhomboides (assembly GCA_039737535.1). Classification (NCBI taxonomy): domain Eukaryota; kingdom Metazoa; phylum Chordata; class Actinopteri; order Spariformes; family Sparidae; genus Lagodon; species Lagodon rhomboides. The sequence continues at coordinate 14,227,359 of CM077793.1, forward strand.
ACAAAAAAACAATGAAGTTGATGAGGTAAATATTTAGAGATATTGTCTTTGTACTGTTTTAAATTCAGTATGTGTCAGAAAGAATTAATAAATTATGACATTCTGGGTTTTTTTGCGGTTGGGCTTGTAGTTTGGATTTACATATGAATGAACTTCATGTGCACCAGTTAAAGCCATTGTGTGAGATGAAATGCTAATGACCATTTGGCCACAAATTAAAACATCTGCATAAACAATTTGCATTTGTGATTATGATTTGCATGCGTAACAACCAGTTAGTCAGACACATTATGTCTCGACTCCATACCAGAATAGCTGTGTGGAAGGTGTCTTTCAAAGTAAAGGGCAGAAAAGATACCTTCCATAGGAAAACGAATGTCTGAGAAGTAGAGTTAAACGACAAACTAGATCCAACTCTGCTTTAGTTATGTGCACTAAACACCAATGGTTCACTGTGTCCACAGTGTCCTGCTGTCAAAAATCTCCAGCTGGGGTCTGCATATCTCATAAAAATGCTGAATGATTAACAGGGAGACTAGATTTTGTACCATTGTGTGTCAGTGCTCTCCTTGAATAACAAGTTGGATGAATAGAGGAGTAGGGATTGTCATACTGCTGAGACAATCAGACAAATATTTACTGGGGTGAGCTTGTAATAACTTAAATGTTTTTTGTTTTTTTTTACAATTGACATTTTTCTAGGCAGAGATATTTTATTTAATACTGGATTTGATGAAGCTGATTGAGTTTAAATTGATAATGAAAACAGTCATTAGTTGCAGACCTACAAGACAATGTCCACCGCTAAAAGCTGGCAGTCAACAAATGCATGCAATACATCTATATACACTATACACTGTACCGTTAAACTTTAAATATGGTATATTTCAGTGGGAACTTAAATTGTACCAGCTGCTGCTTTGATATCTTCAAGAACACTACATGCTGCACAAAATGAAAAAAACATCTCATCATCTCTTATTCTAAGGTGTAAAATCTATTCATAAAACAGAATTGGGGGAAAAAAAACAAGCGATTTTTTTATTTAACTGCCTCCCACCACAGTGTGTGGATTATGATTACAATACACCAGGGGATTGGACAAAAGCAGTCCTTTTACTAATGGACTGCTTTTTACTGCTAACCTGATTCAGTCAAACACACAGTGCTTGGCAGCAACCAAACAGCCAATTCACTACCTGAATACCAAACAGGCTGGCCAATGAGTAGACAGCCTGTCAGGCAAAAACACTGACAAAAATGTGTGACTGAACGTGTCCCAGTGGCTTGGCAGACTATTTTGAACTGCATACATGGATTAAATGGACTGAGTGTTGCAGAGACGATGCCAAAGTCCACTGGTCTTTGTCAGACCTAAAACAATACTGAAACCTGCAGATTATTGTGATTAAACAGATAATGCACTAATCTGTCAATGTGCAATGAGATTCTTAGAAACTTTAAAGAGAAACAAGTTATGGGATTTTCCATCTTAACCCTAACCCTAACCCTTCCTCTTTAGTGTCTGTTATGTGATAATAACTCCCCAGTGGTTCAAAAACAATACTAAAAAAAATCTGCGATCCCCTAAAGTTACTGCAAGAAATCATGGTGTAACATTGGAATCAGATCTAATGCCACAGTCGTATCAATGCAAGTGTGTTTTCTCTCACTGTACTGGTTGCTCTGCATATATGACAACTTATTAACTGGGACACCTGGTTGGGGATGCACCGAAGTAATACACCAGATTGGTTTCAGCACTGACGTCATCAAGTGGATCAGGAATCAGCTATGAAATAATGATTCCATATAAAATGCTGTTTGTTGTCAATTCTATTAAATCCAAATAATATGCTGTAAAGGGCAGCATGCAGTCCACTCGTGAAAGGTGAGCATCGTGTGGAGGAAGCTTGTAGTTAATTACGTAGCCAATCAAAACCAACTTGCACAAAACAACATTGCAACAACCTGGTGAACTTACAACAGCATACAGTAAGTAGGCCTCCATTAAATAGGAGAGGCCGCATCACAATCAGTACATTTACAGGAGCGATGTAGTAACAGAGAGTGCCCCTCTCTCTCTCTCTCGCTCTCTGCAAAGCATGTGTGACTTACAGCCGGGAGGTGGAGAGCAAGGGCGGATTGTCGGATAGTTAATCGATCGCGGCTGGAGATAAAATGCTAAAATGGGTCGTTAAGATTTACTTGGGGGGACCATATGTCCGGAGTCTGATGCTATATTTTAATTGAACGTCTTTAATGCAGTATGAATATCACTTAAATGTCTTTGTGTACGTGGAGTTATATATAAGTAAGTAAGACTTTTGAGAAATTAGAGACCGAGCCGGTGACGTTGATCTTCCACAGAAATTAACCAGCACCCACGCATGAGACTGACTATAGAGGGGACTTTGTTCTGACAGTGAAATGACTGCATAAACAAATCTGACATCCAACCAGGTAGAAACCTTCAGGGAGACTTGGTGTCAACCGCTTGCCATTTCTGTCATGACTAAATCAATATTATTACCGTGGGTGAGTCAGAAAGCTTCACAAAAGGGCAGCAAGGATGGGGTAATGTAGAGACTCAAAACACAAGTCCTCCCCATTTTTATGTTACAGTAATCATCAACAGTGTCACATCAAGAGAGAACTAAGTAGCTAAATCCTCCTCCTGAATAATTGACTACATCTCCAGATACAAAAGCAACAGCCCTCCACCCGTGACAGATATTGAAGCTGACAGATTTAGATGCCTCCAGAGAGCTACTCCCACCACCGGTGCAGGGAGAAACTAACAGAGAACAAAGTGTTTCCAGTGTCAAACATGAAACATTCTTGTTCTGTTGTGTCGACAATGGTTGTGTACCAATGTGTTCGTCAGGGCTGTCAATTGAATAAAATATTCAATAGCGATCATGTCCATAGTTAGCTTGTGATTAATCGAAAATGTATCAAACTCATCTGAGGTACTTCAGTACCTCCATTAGCTGTGAGCTTTAGCCAGACAAAGTGCAGGACTCTGCTGCCGACCGGCTGCTAACAGCCAAATAGCTCTCCCTCTGCCGATTTCCACATGTTTGTTGTTTACAATGTAGAACAGGGTGCGCATCCCGTCAACAGAGTTAACTTTTTGGATTTCAACACGTGGGTCTCATGCTGAGTAACCAGTCAATGATAGTAACTAGCCCAGACACAATGTTGTGGAGATCTAGTATCGGTATAAATCTTTGGCAATCTCACAATTCGATTCCAATTCCAATTCCAATTCCTTGGTGTCCAATTCAATTTGGAATCAATGTTTGATTCAAAACCACTCTCAATTCAAAATCGATTATCAGTTAAATCAATAGAAAAGGGGGCACTATTTTCAGTCTATTGCTTCAGTATGCTGAGTACTAAACCATTCGCTGGTGTCTTTAATCTGCGGAAATACAACACTTTATTGTCATTGTATAAAAAGAACACAAATGAAACTGTGTAGAATACAACAAAACTGTCTTGTTAAATAAAAGAAATGTTTGCAACCACTGTCTTTGTTGAAGGTGAACTACAAGATTACTCTAGCTTGTGCGCGCTGTAAATTGCCCGGGTGCTGCACTGCCCTCGCAGTTCACTTCTGCCTTTCCCGTTCCATCAACATCATGCTGTTCAAGAATCTCAAATGTTATGTGAATCGAACCTCTGAGTTTCTGAGGATGGGTTCTGTCGGTTTAACACCTACAATGTACATTTGGTTAGTCTGTGTTTATACAGTATATTATAATAATAATCTAAAAATAAATTAGTATTCTTGACTCACCAAGGCCAATGCCTCTCTTCTGCACCAGAAGTTTCTTTCTGTATTTCAATGTTCACTGATTCCCTTTTCACTGATACTTCAAAAATATAGAGAGCAGCCCGACAGCAGCACGTAATAGTTTGCAGTATTTTTATTGACCCTGTGAGAAAGAGGTATGATGAGTAAGTGCTGATGGGCTTTTTGTAGACCAACAACTAAAAAGTGAAAAGATATTTCAGTCTTTGCAGCATCAATTTTGACCATGGATGTGCAATATTCATTTTCAGGATTTAGGTGTTTGTGGAATTTTGTCCACCCCTACTTCAGAGCGTGTTGATAATAGCACACAATAGAGAGAAAGGCCGTCTTTGTCATATAATTACACTGCAATACAAAAATCATAGTGGTTCAATCACAAAAGCATATTAAGCCGCATTACCAATGTGTTCAATTGAATAATCTCCATCATTTTAAGGTCTGAAGAGTATTCTTATTTGGCTATTTGGTCATTTGAAACCTGGTTTTGAATAGTGAACCATCATCCAGTATGTATACAGTTTACTTTGAGAGAATTTCAATGAATATACCTTTCATATCTCGATTAAAGAAAGCATCTATCTGTCGCTGTGCTGCAGTTCTTTGCCACACTTTCATTTCCAGCCACTGTGTTTGATTACGAATAAATAAACCTTACACTCGAGATGGGTCATCAAGCCAGCTGGCATGTTTAGCCTCCCAGCATAGCCTGCATATTTACCATGTTCGGCTCTCTAAATGAGAAATAGTGGTACTTGAATCTGATGCAAATCCTCACACAGGTGTTTTGAAATTCAAATTGTTTCTGGGGGCACATGTGGAAATTCAATTTTTAAGATTCCATCTGGCTGCATATTTTTTCTGACGTTGTAAAGCAAACAGCATCTTTTTTTTGAAGAAAAGCTTCTGTTAGGGCATCAAAGCATTGGAAACAGGGACGTGCATATTAACTGATACTGTGCTTGGGTGTGTACCAAACCCAGAACCCCAGGTTCTGTCTGGATTTAGAAATAGAGACATAATAGTGTGTCTGCAAGAAAATGGGAGATTAATGCAGTAATATTCTAAAATTTCTAGGAGAATACATCCTCTTCTGTCATCCCTGTTTCCTCAGCCTTGCCTGTGTCTTACAGAAGGAGGCAATCCACCTTTTTTACGGTCTGACCAGCTGAGTGAGGCTAAAGAAGTGCTGAGCATGCCAGTAAAGCTGTCATTCCGCTCTCGTCAAGCTGTATTAATCTTATGTTTGCTTTCAGCTGGGGATCAGGTTAAGTGTGTTTACAGCAAAACTCCACCCGGCCAGACAGAGCCACAATTGTGCGTTTTAGATGCGCGTATGTTCATTTCTGCACATTTGAAAACCACATAACTCTCACAAGGACTCATCCACAGCCTGCACAGTGATTTTATGATTTTATGTCTCTTATGTTCCATAACAATCCCATAAAGCTGACAAACTACAGTACACACAACTTGTTTTATTACGTACAAGGCGATGTAATGAAGAGCAAAGTACCAGAGGGAACAGTGTTTCTGCCGGAAACCAAGAGGTTTGGGAGCTGTAATCCACGTCATGCTCCTCAGGCAAAGCACAGAAAACTCCCTCAACACGAAAGACTCTTTATACGGGATCAAACTGACACTAGAGTGGTCAATGTTTAGCAGTGTTGAGATGTAGTATTTTGTGACAGGCTTACCTTGTGTCGCACGTCAAATCCCATGTGGAGAATTCATGATTATCAAGGTTAGTGACTACCTTGGCCGTCCCTGGCCAAGCAGCATGTCGTTTGACGTGAACAAGCTCATGACCGGCCTCCCATGTGGGGTCAGTGCTGCAGCAGGTACCCATCCTTCCACAACAAAGGAGCTTTTCACTGTGTGAATCGAGACTTTATCTTGCTAAAACCTCACGTGTAGTCGCTGGGCTCTCTTGATTTGGCTTCCTTTTTCCTCGATTTTCATCTTTCTATTAAAGTATCCTCTAGAACCTCAATAAAAATTCACTGAGAAGGGCAGGAGAAAAGCAGATCGTTGAAGATATGCTGATGCTCTTCTCTCAGTCTATTGCTTGCCACTTTCCCAACCAGTTTCACCTCTTCTGTCCTCTTGTCTCCGACCTCCCCAGTGCTCATCACATGATTTCTCTCTCTCCGGGTTGCATTGCTAATGTTTTGGTAGCCTGGCCCTGGCAGCTTTGCCCTCCCTTCTTACAGTGACAGAAGTGTTACTGTCTCCCACGAGCAGCCAGACTTTGTAAGAGACACAACATTGTATCAACCATCTTGTTGAATTTCTCGCTCGCTGTTTGCATCTATGTCTTTCAATCCCTCCTTTGTTGGTCTCCTTCTTTGCTCAATGTTGAACCCAGACGGACCCCCCGCTTATTCCACTCCCAAGCTTTTTCTTTTGGTGCACAGACAACAGTCATGTAGAGAAGAGCGAGACAAGCTGGTCCTACGCTGTGGAAGATGTGTGGGCTTGTCATGTGGAGAAATTTAACAAGTGCAGCAAGCTTTTGGTCCATGTTTCCATGTGTGGGCTCTACATTTCATGCATTTTTTCATATCTGACATTTTTGGTTTTAATAGCACGTCATATCAAAGTCCTTTTAGACAAGTCTTGTCACTCAGCAACTGTCTTGGCGACACCCCCGGGCAATTATTTCGGACTATGAAGACCAGCCGCCAATCTAAATGACTGGGCAGAGAGCCATAACTTCCCTTTCACTGGACAAAAAAACTACATGCATAGAGTCATCAGTCAAAGCTTACAAAAAAACTCTTAAAAAGCTTGGAGACTTTGCGCCACAAGGTTTAAAATGCTTTTCTTCCCACAGGTTATACTACGAGTTTGCATGCGCATGGTTTCACAACACCAGCTTCTTGGTTCTCTTCAACCCAGAGCAAAGTGACGTGATGCTGTCAGCTCATCCCACGAGAGCATTTGAACAAATGCAAGTTTAATGTGTTTGAATATATTTCTGTGCATTAGCATCATATCTTCCTCTTCCATGCCTATGAGAAGTCAGTCTCCTGCCACACCAAACTGGTTCAAACTGTCATGACTCTTGACTGTGCGCTCTCATCAACTGGCTGATGTTTCCTGGTTCAACTGTTGTAAAGCAGTCAACTGACAAAAGCGCCATCTTTGGTGTTACAGACCTTTTCATTCAAAATGCTATAAGTGGTTTGTCACTGGTCATGTACTGCTATACCATGTGTGCAGACTTTTGATGGAAAATACTGTGATCTATGCACATCTATAATTAAACAGGCTGTTTTTGATCAAGCTTTTGATCTTGTGTTGTATCACCCTGAACCCAAAAAAGTTGGAATGCTGTGTGAAACATTAATATCAATCAGAATGCAATCATTTTCAAACAAACTGTGTTTACAGACGTTTGACAAGCTCTCTTTCATATCTAATCATGACACCATCACCTGTTATCAATGAACATGTTTACCTGTTGCATGTTCCAAACAGGCGTCTAAACTTGTTTAAAACATGTTGAATAACCATATATTTACTAAACTCAATGAAGTTTATAAGGTAAAACATTAAATATATCATATCTTTCTAAAGTTTTCAATTGAGTATAAATCAAAAAGGTATCAGCAAACTATACCACTCTGTTTTTACTTGTGGTTTACACAGCATCTCGACTTTATTGGAATTGGGGTTGTCTATCAAATTACAGAAATCTGTGCTTTTCAGTGAGTTTGCAGTTTCTTTAAGGCTGTGAATCTTTAAAAGGTGGATCTTAAGAACAGAAATGTGCAGTAAACAGAAATGTGCAGTAAAGGGCAGTAACCCTTTACTGCACATTTCTGTTCTTAAGATCCACATTGCGCTGTTTCATGATATGGATTTTTGATACAACCATATCTTGGAGTGCACAAATCTTGGTGAATGGTTTACTGACATGCTTCTTGAGCTGTGAGGCAGTGTCAGGCTCATGCGCACAAGTGTTGCACAACTGCTATTTTGAGAACCAGATAAAACAGGAAAATTGAACCAAGGAAAAATCAAAGGACGGAGGAAAAACAGAGTACAGTGCGAGAGAGCACTTGATGGTGTTTTTAAAGACCAGAGCATTGCTCAGAGGTGGAAGGGGTTGCAATAATTATTCAAGGCCCCAGGAAGTCAGACTGAATAAACACAGGGCACTTGGCTGGAAGAAAAGAAACTTGCACATTGTTAAATAAAAGGTCACCCGACAAAAGATTAATTTCATAGACAAAAATACTCCACACATAACAGGAACACAGAGTGAATATGCCATATGCTCAGGATGATGTAGACCCTCAGGGAAATCATCTGATCAAAGATCCTCCCAGACCAGGACTATATTCATGGTATTTCTTCTTCAAACTGTTATATGCTTGCTTTAGAGAGGAATTCTCACCCAAAAAAAATACTAATCTGACAATGGCAAAAGACCAACAACAAAATTTGGCACTGGAGCTCACCAGTACAAAACTTCTAATAGCCGAGATGCCACAGGTTAAGCGCTGTGGTCAAATACTACCATGTAACACGAAGACATCAAAATAATAAATGATCTGCCTCAGTGGTTAGAGTCAAGTATCAGCAAGATAAACATGGCTGGTTACCTCAAAATGCCTTTTCCAAACAGAAGTTTGTACTGGCGTGATCATGATGGACTTCACGAGAAGGAGATGTGAAGGAAGGAATTACATCTACTGTAGAAGTTTTGAGTGCTGTCCCCTAGCACCATTGTTTTTATTGTTGTATGTCAGAATAGCAATACAATCGCTAGATGACTACTTGTTTCTTAATTTGAGGTTGTGAATCCCCTCAAAGTGGCTCATTAGCACACAACTGTAGTCACCTCTGTTTCCCAATGTCACTCCGACGGCAAAACTGTCTCTCGTCACCAGCGAAGAGAGTCAGATCACGAGTGTGCGTAAACATACCCCTGCCAGGTTTAAAAGGGTCCTCATTTACGCACCACATATCTGTAACTTAGCTTTATTCAGAAGCTCAGAAGCTTGAAACAAAGTAAGCAGGCTAGCTATATTGTGGAAGTTAAGCCAAGAAAGCCAAGAAAGAGCCTGCAGAAAAGAGACACCACTGTGGGGGTCAACAGATATGGCTTTTTCTGGGTCGATACCAATAACAAGTATTAGAAATCAGGGTGGCCGATAACCGATATTTGGAACCAATATTTATTCGCAGTACAATTTAAATCTTGGAGTCAAAATTTAGAACAACCAGTGATGGAATGAAAGGAAGAACAATTTACTCAAGTACTGTTTAAGTACAATTTTGAGATGGTGTACTTTTCCTTTTTTTTCTGCTACTTTAATAACTTGACAATTACTTTAACAAATAATACACAACTGCCTTTTAAATCACAGTGTTACAGTGGTAGAGGACTCAGTAGTCAATGACTGTCAGCCATCTGCATCATCCACCAAACCACGAAACCTAACCAACAACAACAAATGAAGCTCTAGCGTAGGTTCAGAAAGACGACTACCCTTCTGCCTGCTCGGTCCTTAGTTTTTTTCTCTTTCCATCCTTTCAATCCCCCCTCACGCTCATGCTCAGTCATTATTGCCTCTCATTATTTGGAGCTGTCTATATCAGTTACTCACATCAGCTGGGCACATCTATCAAATAGCACAGCGACACACCTTCATTGTTAACCTATCATCTAGCCACTGTCTTTTTAAATATGACTGTTTCCTGCCTCTAGTTCATTCATGCTGCTGCTTTCAACCTCCACCTCCACATTACTGCCCAGTCTTAACAGAGTCATCATCTGTCTCAGAAGAGTCATCAACCATCACCAACACCAGTGTTTGGACTCCATGGGTGGGGGTGCTGCTGCTGCTCAAGACAGATGCCCTTCGATCAGGAAATCTCCCTGTAGAGTCTAGGCACCAAAGACTTTCTGACAAGACTCATTATCACTTATCATCTGCTGTAATAAACATATCAGGTTGCTTATGGTGAGAGGATAGAGAAAGGTCCAACTTAATCCACAACTGTATGAACTTTTGTATCATATTCCTCTTCTGGGGGTAAAATGTGTATTCACATTCACCCTGGCATATGCACAGTGATGCACTGATGTCTATGTCTTAATTCCCCATCACTGTCTTTTGGACTCTTGTTAAATTCCATGCCCTGTCATCCTTTTATCTGTAATCAGGTTTCTGGGCTTCATGCTCATGAACACAATAACAAGTCTGCCTTTTTGCAAACACTGTACTGTCACAACCCTTTTCCAATTTTTAAATAAAAGATTAAGACTGAGGGTGTGAGTGCAGGAAGCAGTGACTGGGTAATGTTCACTAAATTGTAAAATAAATCCTGATCGAGTACAGTGACAGTGGAAAAAGCATGCATAGTTCTGCTTTCTGCCTTAACATGCCGGAAACCAATTGCAGCTGTTCCCACTCAAAATAAATCAACATTTTTTCATGATGTGGTTGACATTTTAATAGATGGTATGTCTGAGTGAGAAACCTCTTTTTCTGGATGTGAAGGAGTGACATTTATTTGAAGTACGATTTGTCGCAAATCCTTACTTTTATGAATATTTAAAGTGCTCTACCTTTTATCAAATTTTGTTTTAATGACAAAAAAGGACCCACTCAGCTTTTAAACTCTGCACTATTGCACACTAATTATGAAAAAGACAAGAGGAACGAGTGAGAATGGCAAGTGTGTTCAAAACAAGAAAAATATTCCTTTATGATGGTGAAATTGGATTATACCATATCATTGATCAAGCTAGAAGTTTTAAACCAAAAGTTTAAAGATTTTTCATTGTAATGATATTGTGATATTAATCATTTAACAGTGGCAGGTGTTTTTTGGTAGATTTGTCATGTTGATGTGTATCTTTTCAGTAAACTTTCCCTGAGCTCTGGAAAGAGGATGTGAGGCACTTAATTATTTTCTGATTAACTTTTTGGATGCAAGTGGCTATTTGTAGAGCACCAAACAACTCCCTCTGTACATCCATTTGTGCATTCAAATAGGTAAACAGATAGCTGCACAGCATTTTCAAGTGCACTCTGTCGCCCTGCTCTGTTAAAGCTTCTGACCGAACTGTGTTGTACTCACATTCTCTATGAAAGTCTGTGGATTAATGCTGCAGCCTCTGGGCAAGGTTAAATATTCAAGACATCTATTTTCAGACTAACCTCAAAGAAGGTATTCAACATACACAGACAGATTACAGATAGTAGTCTTTGTATCAATAACAAAGGAGAACAAGAGGAAGACAAGAAGGAGAGAATTAGAAGGAAACAGCAATAAGTGTTGAAATATCAGCTAGTCAGAGGTGCACGGTTAGGACAAACCTTCCTTGATGGGAAAGTCAGTGTTTACAGAGTATCATCTAATTGTCAGAACAATTGTCTGTCGCTCATATGAAGTGTACAGATAGCAAATGCGTCCTCAAATATCTCTAAATGCAGCACATTTCCATAAATAACCACAAACCACAAACAAATTGAAACACAGAAAACTTACTAGATAAGACCTTAACACAACACAACTGAGCTGAAAAATAGCAGCTAATCAGTAAAGAAACAAATTGGACTTAAGAGAAAAAGTCATTGACACAACCCCATACTGATAAGATTTATTCTAACAGCTCAATAATTACCCCACCTGCTCTGGAGAGATTTATCATGTCTAAGTGGACTAGGGTGGGATAGAAAAGATTTACTTTACAGTAACACAAAGTGAAAAACAAACTGCATGATTTCCTTCTTAATCGAATCATTCGACAATTACGAAAGTGCGGACGTTTGCTCATTTCCTTTCCAGCCAAGTCAGAAGGGAAGTCTCATAATGTCTGTAGCCTTATTATGCAGCAAGAGCCAGGAGGCCATTAACCTCACTTAGCATTAGACAGCTAGCCTGCTACCAGCATGTTTAAAGCTCACTAATTAACACATATTGAATTTGTTTAAGCCATATAAAAAAAAACAAAGGTTAAAAAAAAACAAGTTGTGGTTTTACAGGAGTTAGACGGGGTAAGTACTTCTTGCTTCCGCTCTTTATGCTAAATTAAGCTAATCGTCTTCTGGCTCAAGCTCTTTAATGAGTGTTCAGACACTATAAGAGTGGAATCATTCTTTTCATTTTATTCTCAGCAGGAAGGCAACTAAGCCTGTTTCCTGAAATATCAAGGTCAAAAACACATTTCTATTGCATTGAAGTAAGTCAGGAAAAAGAAAAAAAACATCATTACTGACTATTTATAGGAGCTGGGGGAGGTTAAGAGGCCAAGAAGTGAAAACTTGAATTCTTCACCATCTCATCACAGCTGATTAGGAGGTCGATTTCCGTATACAAACTGATAAGAGTGTAATAAGCCTTACATTGGACCCTTGCTGGACAAAAACTTCCCAACACACACTAACATCTGGCTTTTGTCTTCAATGGGAAAAGGTAAAATCGTTATCTCTATCGCTATCGTCATTCCAGAGTAAAATAACTGCAGTATGCCAGATATTTATCAGCTCCGGCAGTGATGGAAACATGAAACCTGGGTGAACACCCCCTTTAATATTCCATCAGTCCGCATTCAAGCAGCGCTCAAACATTGTTGAGTCTGCGTTAAGTTTGCAAGGGAGACGATATTAAAGATATTAAAAAGTAACTTCCAAAACATTGTCACTTGCTTCCATGCTGTTATCTACTGTTACCTTTTTCTGGTGCGTTTCTGACATCAATCGCGAAATACCAGAGAAAGAAATAAGAGGGGTAAACTGCTGGCAGTGGAGAAAGGAGTCAATTATTTATTATAAACTTATTTTTGGTGTATAAATGCCATAAGAGTCCAGTGTAAGGAGGTTTAAAGAAAAGTGAAACAGTTATTTTGGTGGTTCAAACAGCCACCAGTGACTAATGCATCAGACTGAAGATGAAAGCTTTCACCAAACCAGCTGTCACACTATTAGGCACAGTCTGGCCATGTGTTTCCATCTGTAGTTGCCTCTGTACAGCACAGAAACCAGACATGAGGAGAAACCACAGGACTGTTCATCAGGGATGACAAATAATAATATAATCTACTTGATTCAAGATTGATTACATGCATGGGGTCGAAATCGATTTTAGAGATGTGGCACCACTGGTTGTATGGAAAATCTATGCATGCATGTCAGCAACATTTTCCATCATAAAGGTTTTGATGCTTAGCTTATCGTCAGTGAGTACAAATAGTCACAGATGATACAAAATGTCAACAATACAAAAACAACCAAAACATACCATGTGTGCTGGTTGTCACAGCAATGTACAGTAAAAAGTGTGATGTGTTGTTGCCTTGATTTAAACTCTTGATCACTTTTGACTCATAGTTTGCCATCACCACATATGTTGGAACCAAAACATCAACACACTTCAGACAAAATCCTTATTACACAAAAAGTTTCAACTGTCTCTTTCCTGTCTGTCGCATGAAGTGTGTATTGGTTCAGGTTCTTATCAGCAGTGATGGAAACACAACACTAGGGGGGGACACGCTAATTTACTCCCCTTTTCAGGCATGTTGCTATGACATGCTTGGGAATGAGTTTGAAAAAGAGATTGAGGTGAAAGATATTAAAAAGTAGCTCCATAGTGGATCGGTACTGAACATGTGGACTTCCCAACAGAGATCAGAAAGGAGCAAGATGTCTCACTCTTTTGCAACTTCCAAACTTCCAAATAAATGGTGAAAAAAGCAGTGGTCCTATTATTCAAGTATAGCTGAAATAGACGCCACAGTATATCCTGAATTTCAGGGTTATTTGTTACATTTGGTGTGGCATAAGAAGAGATATTTTGGTTTTATCTTATGTGAAACTGGTATAGAGATGTAAAAAATTAATGTATTGGATTTTTGATGTCAGCTCTGACGTTTACTTTCGGCAAGTGGAAAGAGAATAAAAGATGCCTTTCAAGTTGAGCATTTTCTCTTTTATCTGAGTTTGTCCAGTACTATGAAACAAGGAGAGAGGAATGTGTAGAAGCACACACACACACACACACACACACACAGAGTGATGTTCATAAATCATTAGCCGGTGGTGATGCTGACTGAGTCCCTGTGGGGTTTTGGTATGAATATGGTGAGTCAGGCGTAAACACTGACTCACTGCTCTCCTCTCACTCCTTACCTGCACTTAACGTTTGTCCTTGATAACTGCAGTTCACAGCTTCAAATTCATATTGTGAGCCTTTAAGCTTTATAGATCAAAAACTTTTTCAAACTTTCACTCAGACTTCTAAAACATTCATGGCAGCTGTACACCCTGTATAACTGATTCTCCGTGATCTGGAGAACAACCAGATTTCAATAAACCTTTGCAACTTGTTGTCAAAAACGTGGCTTTTTTTGGCCACACTGTCTGCCAATTTATTAGGATTTCCAATGCTGAAAATATGAGTCAACATCTGCTGGGCTCATCAGTGATTTTGAGTTATGAAAAATGTAACTGGAGACAAAAATAAATAGAGTAGATACAGACAATTAGCTGAAAATGATGTAAAACATATTGTTTCACCACTATTTTCAATACTTTTACTCTAATTGTTGACACTGTATTCAAAACAGTGTTGCTGCATGGCTTTCAGATCTCTCACACTCTCTTGACCTCTAAGAGGCATAAACAACAAAGTTAGAGTGAAAGAACATGACGGACCAAAATCCGCTATCAAGACATCGATAGAGAGAGTGTGATAAGCAGAGCATAAAGAGGAGAGTGTGAAAAGGAGAGAGAAGCTGCCTCAGCAGATGCTATCTCTTCGGAAGATTCCTAGATTTGATGAAAACGTACTCATCTTTATTTCCAATTAAGTCATTCACTCCAAAAAACACACCTTGGTCTTTTAAAAACTTTTACTTTGTTTCAACTTCTGAGGCGAACAAACATCAAATCACTCCACTCAAGTGCCGGCATTCCTGCACAGGGTGTTCTTTCTTTTGGCTTTAGGCAGACCAAAGCGTGGTGAAACTATTCTATCAAGCCAAACCACAACTAAGCTGTAACATAATAACATCAATACAGCACTGTGATTTCTACATTCAACAAAACATCTGAAGTGTGTCCAATTAAGCATTCCTGACATTTCAGCTATGTAAGCGGGTGACACTTAAGACCTTCAAGTCACATTTGATCAGTTAAAAAAAGGAATTTCTGGCATCGTTTCTGCCAAGGACTTCAAAATCACACAGTTTCAGATGTGCAAAAGGAAGCCAGATGATAGTGGGGAAATGATTTACCTCTGACACCTTGGAAAGTTACTAATTTACCCTCATAGCCTAAAGTCTACTGAATGACAGTCAAAGAGGCAAAAAGCATGTTTTAAAAAACTAAAAATAATTCTGGCAGATGTTGCTGAATAGAGCCTTTGGTTCAGAAGCAGGTGTCGGAAGCAAAAATCTGGAGGGAATATCATTAAGTATGGAAGACAACACTGGATGTAAATGCTGTCATTGGGCTGACATTTCCAAGAAATAATCTTTAACTTTCCTGCTGTTCTGAATGCAAACACAGAAACTGGTTAGCACCTCCAACCAATGAAAACAACAGACAAGCTATTGTTGACAAAGCTTTCTCTTCCAGCCTTTATTTGTCTGCCAGAGAACTGTTGGTTCTTTGGTTTAGCCGTGGCTCCACGGCTAAACAAAGCGTCTTTTTCATCTGAGGACAAAGAGCGTTAGATGGCGAGTACAAACCAACCCTGCATTCTTACGCCTTTAATATGATCCATCAGTTTTATTAGCAGCTTCCCAAAGATTTCCCATCAGAAAGGAAAACAAGTGCTTTTTCTGGTAAGCTATTGCATGACGTTGTCCTTTCAGTGTGAGCATACAGCCTCAAGGCAGTTATTCAAGCGGACTCAGGCGAATGCAGCATGGCCTTCTTTATAAACAACATATACATTTAGGTCTATTCAGGGTTGCGTTCACCTGGGGACCAAACATCTCTCATTCAAAATCAAGACTTGAGAAGTAGCCCCTAACACATCGCCCTGCTTACATCCATCATACGCAATCCTTCCAGGGACACTGGTATATTTTCTTCTATGACTCATCAGTGATTGTTCTTTCCTGTTGGTTCCTGGTGAGGTTTCTGCTTTAGTAATTCTACCTTGAATTACTCAATCACTGTAAAAGTATAATGGTACAGTCTTTCAAGGTTACCCCACTGTGCACGGAGAATATGTGGGCATTACTATGAGACAGGGGAAGAGCTGTTTTTTTCCCATTTCCATTCATGCTGATGGACTGAATGCAAGCACTAAGAGCAGTTATTAATAAAAACATCAAAAGGACAAAAACTACTCCAGTGGTCTTCTGCAGTCACTATAATACAGAGCCTTAAAGGGTTTAAGTCTTGCAAGGCCATACACTCCTGACATTATTGTAAGCTGCTTTGAGATAAGCCTCTTTGTCACGGCTTCGTGATACTATCATTGTGCTTACGCTGCCAATCATGCAGTGCTCAAAATCACTGCACAACCAATGTCAGGCTACTGCCCCAAAGCATCACCTCAGCAAAACTGCAAAACATTAAATCTCAATCAAGGCAAGCCAATCCACAGCAGCCGTCTGTTTTAAAGAGTTTACTGGGGGGAAAAGTTTAGGATATATTGTGTTTGTTTTATGTACCAGTCTTACATTATCTTTTTTCTTCCACCACTTTCAAGTTTTTCATTACACATTTATCATATGCTTTGTAACATCTTTTTTTATGTTCTTGGCCAGGCACAGTAAAACCTCATCCCTCATTAGCTACAGTCGTTTATACAGGGATTAAACACGTTACCTCCTGATCTTATCTCGGAGTGCTACTCTGCATCACAGCACAACAGCAAAATAATTTGCTTGGGAGACTGAGGTCACAAAGATTCTGTTATCATTCCTATATTTTATAGAGGGAGCAATCACAATACGTGTTCAATGCATGATACATCATTTTGTGAGTCTAAATTCAATCTTCATCTATGTAAACAGGAGTTTGACCCCAAGAAAGTAAGTGAATAAAGATCACCTCACAAGCAGTTTCTGAGGTTTCAACCATCTCAGTCTTTATCAGTATGGAGACTGCTCGGTTGCCTTGGAGATAGCTCAGATGTCACCACATGTCCTATGTATGGTACTTTGGTCATAACAGGTATGTTGAGAGGAGTTATAACTCCCATCTCTGTTTCATAGATGGTCTATGAAATCAGATGTGATTGGCCTCCTGTTGAGATGTACTTGAAAGATTCCGGGAAAAGATACTAAGTGGACCTTGAGGTACTTTTATTTTTGTCAGTTCTTTTCAGCTCAAAGCTAGGCTGTCTGAGCTGTTATGAATATGCCATAAGACTACTCAAACACAACTGCATGAACAGCATAATAGCCCTTTTCACATGGAGCTTATGTACCATTGCCACAAATGAAGGCTTGCCTTTACACCCCCATTGTTTGTTCACACTGAATTAGCCGCTCCAGTGTGTCATTACATACAGCATGCTGGCATTGTGGAACCAAAAGAGGTGTTGCAGTACACATAATAACGTTGAGATCTGTGCGTTTTTTCTTTGTGATGTGTTTCCACCTGTAAATCTAAACATGTATCTGTCAACTCTTTATAATCACATGGATGCTGTTATAAAGTGGTGTGTCCACTATGCATCGTGAAAAGTGACAAAGATAAAACATTTTGCTCTAAATCACATCACATAATCACCATCAGTAAATAGCAGTCCCTGTCTAGCTCCAACCCGTGGAGAGGGATGCTGCTTTCCAGGAAGGAGGTCAGGGAAGTCTCGGTCAGGAGGGCTGGCCGTCGCAGTGATTTTTCCTCAATAAAAATTTGGTCGATTCCCTTTCTTTACAATCGTGATGACTTCTTGATGATTATCTGCATAACACTATGACTCACAATTATTTTGGCCAGCATAACCATGACATGACCATGACATGACATTTTCATATTGTCCAATGCATACTTGGGATGTACCCAGTAAGTTAGGTTGTGGCTGAAGGCAGCAGGACTGAACCAGCTGTCTTCCACCACAAACAGGAATCACTCACATCTCACTCTCAGCCTGACTCTCTCACTGTTTGTGCGTGTTTCTGAGTCTGTATTTCTCCCTCCTGCCAGCCTTAAATCCCCTTCATTGAAGCCAGTCATGCAGACGTTCCTGCAGGAGGTTTATCCCTCCTTGGATCTGATCGGCTCTGCCCCCCACCTCCGTGCACCAGGAGCCCCCTTGCTGGGAGTGGCTGCAGGACAGGGAGGAGAGAGACCCATCTGGAGGGCCCTCTGATGTAAGAGAGAATGACACAGCAGGTCTGTTTGCGTAGACAGGTATGAGTGTGAGCAAACACGAGACAGAGACAAATAGTGAGAAAGTTAGAACATTCTTAGACAAACAGTCTTACGCACACGGATAAGAGAGGTATGTGAGAGTGGGTTTAGCCCA
The DNA here is from genome assembly GCA_039737535.1 of Lagodon rhomboides. Classification (NCBI taxonomy): domain Eukaryota; kingdom Metazoa; phylum Chordata; class Actinopteri; order Spariformes; family Sparidae; genus Lagodon; species Lagodon rhomboides. Next base: position 14,245,636 of record CM077793.1, read on the forward strand.
CAGAGGTGGAAGTCATCAAACAAACCAAACTCATAGTTACGTACCACTTGTCCACAGGGGGACATAAGGGGGGATTATTAAAGCAAGCCCAGGCAAAGAACAACTGAGTGTGAACACTGGGAACAGACATGAACGAAGGAGCAAGTAAACAGCCAGAGGCAGATAAACCGTCTGACTGTTGATGCTGCTGCTACGTCTTCAATGAGCTCATCAATAGTTGTGGGAGTCACAGCAACGGAGGTGTACTGACGACAGTCCCTGTCTTGAGTGCCAAAACGAAACACTTGAATTTTTATTCTGCAATTCCAAACGATACTCATACAGCATACTGAGGTACCAGATTGTAATTATTTAGCTAAAAAACACATTCAACATTTACGTGCCCTTAGGCTGTGTTGACAATTCGATCAGTCAGACTACTTCAGAGGTTTTTGTCCTTGTTGAGTATCTGGAAGTAGTGCAGAAATGAAAGAATTTTGTTAATTGATCCAAAAGGTAATTCCTTGAGCAAAAATGTCAAACACTCAATGGTTCCAGCTCATTAAGCTTGACGATTTGCTGCTTTCCTTTGTTTTATATAATTAGTGAGGTTTCCATCAAAGTGTAATGCAAATTTTAACAAAAATATCCAATAAATGCAAGTCTACCAATAAAGCTACTAAGGACAATGCAGACTAATGTTATTTTCCATTAACTTCAATTGTCACAGACAGTTGTTTTTCTCCAGAGTGGTGCCATTGAACAACTGCAGAAGAAGAGATGCAGCAAGGTGGCATTAATAAAAGGCAACGAATCTAGCGCAGTCACTGGGATATAATGTTAGCAGTTAATGTTTCTGCAAACCACAGATACAGCCAAGGTTGAAATGTGTAGCAAATGCCACATATCACATACACATTAAATGCTTGTTAGCTGACTTGCAGTTCGAGAAGTAGAGGGGACGGTTATAGCATTTTTAAAGCCAAAAAGACTGGCAAATGGCTGACCGCAGTTTACGTCACATCAGTGGATATTTTTCAGGGCACCCAGGGATAGTTCCACCTGTTTTTGTGGTGTTTTTTAGGGAGACCTGTAGGCATTTCCAGCCATTTCTGTGGTGATCAAAACGTATCATATTTATCACAGGAAGTCAGACCATAGCCAATCCTCAAACAAAATGGGTATTTAAAGCCAAACCATGATGTTTTTCTAACCCTAACCACATGTTTTTTGTACCTAAACCTAAGCAGAGCATAAGCACAGCATTTTGACGAAACAGAAATAGAAAATTTGACCTAAACGGATGTAAAGTTTCCATTTTGACTTATCTGTGGTTTTGTAGAAACGTACTCAGCCATCATCTATCCTGACATTTGGGTTGACCAATCAAACCTCAAATATTGGAAAAGCCATGCAATATGCAATATGGCATTGATGTTTGTTAAATATATTGATTTGTAGACCTTTACATTCTCCTCATCATATATTTTTTAAAACTTCCAAGCGCAATCATCAGATTAATCAAAGAAGAAAGCAATCATTAGCTGTTGCCCTGATGATGGAGGGAAGGTTAAGATGTGCTCCATCAAGTGGTCATCTTTAACAAACAAAAAAATATCTGTGTTATATAACAGATTAATACATTTCTCTAAGGGCCCCTAACTTTGATCTGCTGGGTTTGTTTGGGAACTAAGCCACAGAGGATTTTTCTCTAAACAGCATTAAAAATGATAAAGGTATCTGAGCAACCATCTCCGATCCACTGTGAAATACAACAGCATTAACAGACACTGTCCTGTTTAAGAGTTACAGATAAAACTGGGCTTCTTTTCTCAAAAAAAGAAAAGCTTATACCAAGAACTCTGTAAGCATCTGAAAACAATGAAAAACATGTAGACACACAGAGGGAGCTGTGCTGTTCTTTTTTGCAGTAATAAAAACATGAAAAACATTTTTAGGAGAGAAGAGGCTCCAGAACAGACAGTGGTGGAGCCCTGGAGGGCTGTTATATAAACCTGGCCCCTAGATAAATACCCCCCCTCCAAAGTGAATAGGATATTGGACTTCAAGGTTGTTATTACTTCACCTTGTTATTTCTGTTCACGACATACCATTCATAAGCCAATTAAAAGTTTTGAGAGAGAGACAGAAAATAAACAAATGTGCGACCCAGACAGTAAAAAGGAGTGTCAATTACTTTTTTCCATGCAACCTTTTATAGACCTTTAAGAATATGAAATGTCTGAAAATAATGAACAATGCCTATTAGATGCGCTCAGAGTCCAAGGTAACATGGCTGAATGTCTTGTTTTGTCTTTCCAACAGTCCAATCAATTAGTTGACTGACAGAAAAATTAATCTGCGACTGCGATTTTTCTTTTTCCATACATGATAGCAAAGTGAATACATTTGTGTTTCCAGCTGTTGGTCAGATAAAACAGGTAAATCTGAAGACATTCATTTGGACTGTGGGAAATTATAATGAGTATTTTTCACTATTTTCTGACATCTTATAAACATACAATTCAGTGATTAATCAAATAAATAATTATTCAATTTAAATAATTAGAAGCAGCCCAAGTTCAAACCAAAACAGGAAAAAGCAGCAAATCCTCACGTTTGAAAAGTTCGAACTAGTAAATGTTTGGGATTTTTTCTTGATAATTTCCTTCAATTATTTATTGGTAACCCAAATCAGTAACAATAAACTTCCTGTCGATGATTCTCTGTCCTGCAGAACTGAAACATGATTACTTATACTTTGGTAGCAATGGGCAAGAGCTGGCAATGTAAGCATGGACAATTTTCCCCAGAACACATCTTAAAAGAGCAACAGTGTCTCAGGATTCAACAATAAGAATTTCCGCATTGCCCTGAGCAAGTAAGATACAAGATGGACTAGTAAATGTAGTAACTCACTTGCCCAATCAGGCGAGACATAACAAAGAATGAATACATTGTTTTTTTTGGCTGGATTGAGCTGATGATGGAATAAGCTACAGAGAGAGTCTTATTGCACATTGAACATTTTTAATAATCCTGGAAACAGGACTTCAGTTGGGTAATTAATTTGATAAAGGCTTAAGAAATAAAACTATTTGTATAGGGGAATGTAAAAAACAACCTCAGGCAAGTACACCTCTGCTTGCAAGCATAAACACTAACACTGAACTTTGTGTCTGACAGTAGACAGACAGGCATCAGTCACTGTTAACAGGGTGATAATTATCTGTAAAACTACTTCACTCTGGTTTGGTAACAGGGAGAGGTATTATTTGTCTATGTTATGCTGAGGTGTCTTTGACATGAAAATGGAAAGTGTCTTCACAGGATGGACAGTGCAGTTCAAGGTTGTATTGTGAGCTTATCACCAGAGATTGCTCTACCTTTAGAGCATCAGGGCTGAATATTTACACATTTTCTGGGAAAATACAGAAAGGCCCCGCAGCCTTCCAGGCAAACACAACATTAAATCTGACAAAACACAAACAACTGCCTGCCAACAGCTTGATAACCAATTTAACTACCGAATATGTTTGAGCTGCATGTTAGAGCTAAACAAAAGAAAAGTGTGGTATAAATGAAAGGTTCATTTAAAAAGAAATTCCCAAAACAGAAATTCAAAAACCGGCAAGTAATTGCCAGTTTCATGCATTTTTCAATGATTCCATTCAGGATTATTTTTAGAGAGTGGCAACAAAAACACACACACACACACACACAAACACAACACACACACACAATTTGAGTCACACATCAGTGCAAAACAAGACAGACTGATTCAGATGAATTTTAATTTATGTCTAACGCAACAAGATGTTTTGGAATAAGCCTGAAAGCCTTTAGTCGAATGGCTTTCACTCAAAAAAAAAATCTGTTTTTACTGAAGCAATTACCATCAACAGCAACATAAATGACCTTTGCCCTCTGTTATCTGCAATGACACTTTCATCTCTGTCAGCTCGGTATCTCAGCACACTAAAACACCAAATCCAGTTTAGGGTGTTTACAGGACTTCAAACATGATCAGTCAAAACGTAGAAGTACTGTCTGTAGAGGAATATTCAACAACTGCAGAAATTAATTATCCACCAACAAACCCACACACTGAAAAACATAAATGCCAGCTATGCCTGCCAAGGCAATTTGTACTAGAAACTATTCAACTCAAATGATCTTCCTGTGTTTCCTCTATGCTATGATGCATTTCAGTGACCTATATACAAAAGTTTATATTAACAAACCAAGCCAAATATTAATCAAATAATTTCCTATCAGCAATCTTTATCCTCGAGTCCCTAAACTTGGTATGAGAAACTTAGCAATTGATAATTCCTCTATGCAAGGTCTTTACCCATCAAAGACTAAAAGACATTAAAATTCTGCAAGTGTGGGATGAAAGCAATGTTTGCAAATCAAAGCTTTTGGCTCTGATGTCCAGAGTCAAGTCTGAAGTTAAGAAAATGAATTCCAAGTCCTCAACCTTGTTTTTCAAGTGCTAAACATGCGCTTGATTCCAGTCCGTCTGCTCCTCTGCTGCCAAACACACCTTCCCCTCCAGCTCGTCTCGTGACCCGAGTCCACACTTCTGCCTACTATTGTTTGGTGGTTAAGTCATCTAATTATTGCAGACAATAAGTCGAACTCTGAAAAGGCACGGTGGCACTGCAGTGACGTGTTTCCAGTGCAGCTACAACAGAGGGATTATTCGCTTTATTCACTCACATAAAACATTAAGGTCAAAGAGCAAGGGCCTCTACTGAGCTAGAGCTGCAAAAAAAAAGCTGCCGCGATAAATCAATTCATCATTTCAGTCATTTTTACAGTTCCAGCCTCTTGAATGTGACAATTTGCTGCTTTTCTTTGTCATTTATGATGTTAAGTGAAGAGTCTGTGGACTGTTGGTTAGACTAAAGAGGCAATTTGAAGATGTCATTTTGACATTTTAAAGGCAAAACAGTTAATCAATTAAATAACTGGCAGGATAATCGATAATTAAAAAATAACCATTTGTTGCAGCTGATACAGAGCATTTTGTTCACATACATAAACTTCACCACAGAAGCGGCAGGCAGATGAATTGCAGCAGGACAGCGTCAACAGACCAGAATGCCATGTCTAGTGTAGCATTATTTCACCTTGCTACTGCAATCAAAACTCTCATTGTGAATGTAGCCATGTTATCTACTGAAGTGATAAAATTACACAGTAGTCATTCCAACACCTGGATCAGAGCGACCCCAAAAAATCTGCTCAGCAATTCTCAACAGCAGAGGACAGAAAGCAACAACAGCAACTATATCGATTTTAGATTTTCACCACACTTCATCATAAGGCATTCTTCTTCGTTACTGTGGTAGTTTTGCTCTCTTCTCCATCGATATACAATCAGTTTATACAAAGTGTTTCTGATGCTAATTGTTGATTCAAATGATCGACTTGTCATCAGCTGATTATTTGAATCAGGGGTGTGTTGTGGCAAGGAAACATCTAAAACATACACTCCATAGAACTAACACACTGTATGTTTGTTCTTTGTGAAGGTCATGCATATTGCATAAATAAATATACACTGCACCAACACTGTAAATTTGAGCTAAATGTTACAGCGTGTGCACATCCTCTGTATATATATTTATCTTACTATTTTTATAGTTTATTTCTTATATTTTTGCATTTTTCATCTTTCATAAATTACACTTTGTGTTTCATTGTACGACAGCATTCAGAGTGGAAAGCAAAGGAAGAATTTAATTGTACCGGGAAACTTGTTTTTAACTGTGCATACGACAAGAGAACACTTTGACTTCGATTAGAGCAAGCTCTGCTGAAACCTGACAACAACTGATTAGTCTGAGTCAGAGGTTTTGGGGCAGGGAAACATTTAAAACGTGCAGGCCCAGGACTGAAGAACACAGCCATATTTCGTAATTACACTGTTGTTCATAGTTAACAACTGCTTTATAAATTGTTTATTAACAGTGAAGTAACTGTCAACTAGGTTTAATTCCATACAAATTTAGCATTTATCACTATTATGATTTAATGATGGTTGTTATAAAGACTTACCCAAAAAAATGACCATAAAGAATTGGAATCAGAAATTGGTTGACATGTGTTCTTGTAAAAAACATGTTTGAAATCCTTATTCCATTTGAACGACTTGTCATTCATTTCCCAGAACAGGTACTTTGTGTTATTCAGAAGATTAGGTGCAAGATGTTTCTCATGTATAAATATAAATGGTCTGTTGATCTATGGTCTAAACAACAATTACGAACCTACTGTCTCATAAAGGACTGGTGTACTGTAAAACCTCACGTGACGTGTGATTTAAACACCCCTGAGGAGGACAGACTTTGTTTGCTGTGTGAGCTAGGTGAAGTCGAGAATGAGGTTAATTTCTTGTTTTGCTGTCCCGTCTATGACGATGTAAGGGATGTACTTTTGACCAAGATGTCCACCACTTATGCTGATTTCATTTGATTGGATGATTATGAAGATTATGCAGATTTTCTTTGTCAAGCACGGGAGAGAAGGCAGAATACTTTGTAATGTAATGAATACTTTAACCGCTGCAACTGCATTTTTGGTGTCTTGTAAACCACAGGGTTAGGCACTATGTTGTTTGTAACACATTAACGGTGTCAGTCAGGCTCCAATACCTACTAAACTGGAAAAACTGATCATATAGAAAGACTATGGCAGAATGCAAAACACTGTTCAAAGTATTTGTGAAAAAAAAAAAAAACAGTACTACAAATTAAACTGCTGCATGTAAGCTCAAAAACATCTGAACTACATGCATCAGTGCAGCAAAAACACATGCAAACACATCCAGGTGCAGGCACAACAAGAGAAATATATTATCTGCTTCTCATCCAGGTGCAGTAAATAAAAGCAGTGGGGTCATTGGAGGGTCAGAAGGTCAACCTGTCCCAGTCACACCCCATTTAAATCCACACTGTCGCTGCGGCGGTAATTAGTGCTGATAGTAGCGGGGAATTAACGTCGGAGGCAGGAGCCATATTAAGCTGCACGGTAGCTTCTAGTAATGCGTAGGTGACCGGAGCAATAAGCGGAGAAACGTCACTTACTTTATGAAGAAACTGGCCCCTTCGTCCGTGAAACCTTCCTCCCATCCCCGAGGTAGGTCTGCAATAAACCACAGACTTGTTGGTGACACCTGAAAGTTTTTCTCCCCCTCGGGCTGGGCCCAAAATACACAATAAAGTTGGGCAGCCTAGACAAGCTCGTTATAAAGTAAACATGAGGGCATGAGTGAACAAACACAACTAGCTTTGCATAGCTAGCCTACCTGAGCGGATCATGTGTCCGGAGTTGACAGGCTCAGCGGAGCGGGGATGGAGCCAGGTGGTAGTCCGCGTCTCATCGCTGCCGCGCAGACACACAGAGGAGAAAAACACCTGTTACACCACCGGGAAGGAAACACCAGCACACCTCGCTAACTCCCGTTAAACCGGGACAGACGGTGCGGTAAAGCGCGCATTATCCCACTCACTTGATGAAGAAGACCCTGCCGTCCCCGCAGACACCGTAAGACCAGTGTTCAGGTAGGGTGTCCCGCCCGAGAGGCGCCGCCATGATCCGGTCTGAAGTCCTATTTCATGTCATTGCCTCTCCATGGAGTCTCCCGGGAGCTCAATGATCACCGCCAGGGCCGGCGCTGCCTTCAGGGACTCCTCTGAAGCACGTACATCCGAGCACCGCTGGAACATGCTCTGACTCTGAAAACACAGGGTTCTTCGATAGAGACGAGGTTTAACCAGCAGTCAGACATAAGAGTAAAGGTAATGTCTGACTGCTTTGGTGAAAGTGAAAGTCACCCATACAAACACTACGACTAATTACGTCTTATTAGTTCACGTGGGGTATAAATGTCTTTGTTTACTGTCTAATAAAGACCATATTATTTCCTTTTTTTGTCCAGTTTGATAAAAAAAAAAAAATACATCTTATTAGTACAAGTGCGACCTATACTGGAGTAAATGTCTTAAAGTATCTGATATTAGATGTACTTATGTAAGTATGAAAAGTATAAGTAAATGTACATTATATATACCTACACATGAACTGTATCTTATGGGTAGACCAATTATCAACCTGGCCCCATTATCAGATACGATAATCAGCTTTTAGAAAAATTACATACATTTTACACATGCACTGTTTTTAAGCCTAATTCTAACATGTTTTTGACAAATTCTGATGATTTTTTTTTTTGGCCAAAAACATCTGAGGTCTGTGGTTTGTCAATGATTTCTTACAGCGGTGAGGTTCTGCCAGGGGAATTTGGACTTATGACCTCAGTTTTTCTAAAATCCTGCTTACAGCCGTAGTCATGTGAGGCAATCTTGAATATGAGTCCACCAAGTTTGGCCTAATGGGGCATGCTGGATGTGTTGTTGAGTATTGCAGCAGCCAAAGATCTCTGTTGATGTCATCCTCTCATCTCTCTCTTCCTTTATCTCCTGTCAGCTTTTCCCTGGTCCTTGTATGAAGTTCAAACAATTGACTGTACCATTTTGTCAGGAGTGCCCCAAAGTTAGCCAGTTAAAGAAATGTATGAAAAATGGGAATGTTCAAATGTTTAAGGTGTTCATGCGCACACAGAGTTTTGTAATAGGTGAGATACCAGCACTGCTCCCAGTAGACCTCACTGTGCAATACAATCGCTATACATAACTCATTTCTCATTTTTCGATTTGCACTATCTGGACAATTTTTTAATACCCATATTTATTTTTTGTAAATAACAATACACTGCCACACTGTTTATAATTACATGTTGTACAATATTATGTTTATTGTATTTATTGTACAATATTATGTTTATATGTATATACGAGTCTATCCTATTTCTTATCTTTTTATTATATGGTTTATTTTTTACTATTATTATTGGGGGTTTTTTTGTAAAACTACTGTCCTTTGGCTGCTGTAGCAAATAAATGTCCCTGTTTGCAGGACAATAAAGAAATTCTGATTCTGACTCTGACTCTGATAATATTTGCCACCAAGCCTTTAAGCCTTTTAGCTGAGGGGGAACTGCAGCTCAGGTGGAAGAACGAGTTTTACATTAATCATAGGGTTAGTGGTTCAACTGCCTGCCCCTCCTTTAGCAAGACACTGAAATCCAAACCTGTATTATATAAACATTAACTACCTTATCATCACATCTCTGTCTATCAGCAGGAACACCCACATGTCATACAGGGGTTATTAATGTGAGCATTCCATAGTTACAACATTTTCCTAAGAACTTAAAGGCATCACACAGCCAGCTCCTACAGTGAGAGGAGGAGAGGAGCTGCTCTGCCAGTGTCTTTCAGGGCAGTAATTGGGGAGAATTAATGAAATAAATGTGCTGATTTGGGGTTCTTCAAAATATGTGCCACCCTTTTATTTAGGTGATTCAACTGGGAAGGGGCTGATTAGGAGATTACAGACTTCCTTTAACCAATTAGGAATCTCATTAAGAAGAGCTTTGATTTTTAATTACTCCTCACAGGTTAATTTTCACCCAAATCTGCCTGCATTTTATCGGACACTTTATTTTATATGTATCACTACTTATAAGATACGCTCAGCAGCAGGGGTTGATGCAACATGTTCACTAAAACTTACTGATACTGGATTTTTGAGGACATCAAGACAATTTTATTCACACAATAACTTCACACTGTCATTTGCGCAATTAAGGTTCGAGTTTAATGTAGGCATTTTACAAACCAGGATGCAAGTGAAATTGTCTGTGATGATATTTTACAGATGAACAATAAATCTTAGTGTTTAAGATCCTGGCCGTGTGATCTTAATGTTTGAATTTGAGGATGGGAAACTTTGTTGCGCATCATCGCTTTACTCCCCTGTCACATCACTACTTTTGGTCATCTAAAATGAATAAATAAAGGGAAAAATTGTCTCAAAAATGCTTTAAAGAGGTGAACTTTATTTGAAATTCAGTCATCAAAATACTTCAATCGGGTCAAATCAGTTCAAAGTTAAAAATCCTGACTGAAACACTGATAAAAGTTCATAATTTCCTACTGTTTTACAAAGAAGTTACTGTATGTTTATTAATCCTTCATCTGTGTTGTAAAAAAAGTGAAAATCACTCATATAAACAGTAGGCTTCTTGAGTAAAAGTCTTAAAGTATCAGCCTGGGCGATTATTGCATCTGATATTCAGCATTTTTCTGCTTACCAAAATCAGTATCAGTAAAAATGTGCTACTTTGGCTCTGATGCAGCACGCAATCTGCAAAGTAACTAGTAACTAAAGTTAGCAAATAAATGTAATGGAGTAAATGTATATTTGCCTCCAAAATGTCACAGGCTAGATGTGTAAAGTAGCAGAAAATGGAAATGCTCAAGTGTAGTACAAGTACCTCAAAACTGCACTTACGCACAGGGCTTGAGTACATGTATTTAGTGACATTACATCACTGTCATTCATTTATTACTGGAAACGTTCTTCTCCGAGAGTGGTTAATTGTATATTTGCTGATAGGCAAACATGACTTGATGCGATGTTCTGTTGGCATGCTGCACACTCACTCAGGGCATTTTATTGGATTTAATTGACTGGTATAATTAGGTGTATACTTGAAAACATTGTTAATTCTTGGAGACTTCCTGTGATTTTAAGAGGAAATTGCAGACCTGTGAAAAAAGCATTCAGGTACCGCAGTTTTTATCCGTCAACATATACACAGATACCAATAGTTCTGTGATGAGCCAAAATAAAACAATAGTATCTGGCTGCGGGTATGTCAGTCAAGCTCTAATGTTTACATGCAGCAAACATGTTATTGTTGGTTTTCCTCAGCGGCTCATTAAGGTAAATAGACCGTCCGTCAGCTGTCAGACACCGTTTGTTCTGAGTCACTCATCAGGAACTCTGAGCTCATTGGAATTTCATTTTCCAAAGTATCCCCATACCCAGGAGGCGTGTGGTGGCGTGCTTGTGACAACATCCTGACACGTTTCCCGTGCAGCCCTATTATTTTGAAAACCACACTCGGAACAAAAACAGCTCACCTGAGTTGCTGTTAAGTTCACAGTTGGCAGGAATTTTTCTCGCCATAAACAGTAATTTTCAAAAGGCTGGGACACAATGTGAAGAGCAGAAAGACTGTGTTCATAATCATCGCACAGTTCTTCATTCGCCAGTCCCTCGAGCGTGGGATTTTAATTCTGCAGAGAGACAGCCAAGGGTGCATTTTGTAACACTAAAGCACGTTGAACTCTCTGTGGCTTTTTGGTGATTTCTTTGTTATGTAATCATTCGTAATCTCTCAATTGCACCTCCTGTTTCTAGCAGGTCGGGCTGCCAGATTCCCAGATAACCTTGTCATTGCCATTTGACCATTTTTTCCAAAACACACAGAGTTGAGCATATTTTTCACATCTGGAGACTTTTGTGTGGGTGTGTATGATTCCCCTCCCCCTTGTTTGGTTTCACTCGGCCGCACTCAGTTTGGAGGCACCTCAACGTCAACAAAAGAAACTCCTGACAAGGCGGAGGGAGCTGAAGGGCAGCTAGAGGTCGGCACACACAGCCTCGCCACCGAGAGCCCAGGGGATTTTTACATCATTTGCAGTGTGTTTGTGTGAAAAGATAAAGTGCTAACATAGTAGGAAAGAACAATGAAGACGTTTCCAGCCAAGCGATGATATCACTGGCTAACACATCGGTAAATCAAAGCTAATAATACTGCAGTGAGTGTGTGTGTTCAGGTGCCTGCTGCCCTAATGCTGAACTTACGCACATGCTGCAGAGTGCAAATCAAAACACTTAAAACACACACACACAGGAATGAAAATATGACTTTCATATTAAAAGGCTACACCCTTTGATATAAATGTAAGATATACTTCACAGCTGACTGGAAAGCAATAGTTTTAAGAGTTTTTCACCTATGACCACAACCAGCATCAATGCTGGGTGCGGACAGGAATTAGCTCTGTTGCACCTGTAACCACGCCCGGCAGTTATGTCATCGGGTCCCAGAGTACTCACGTACATCACGGCAGTGAAGTGAAGTGAAGACAAATAGATACCTCATGCTGCTTTAGTTTATGTTTTTTGTGGTGGAAACAAGCTGTAAACATAAGGAAGTTATGGAGTTGGGTGGCGCCCTGATAACTCACCTCGCAGAGTCCTCAGCAGGCCTCGGTTTGATTCCAGCCTGTAGTCCTTTGCTGCATGTCTTCCCCTCCCTCCCCCATTTCTTGTCTGACTCTCCGAGCTTTCCTGTCCCCATAAAAGCCTGAACTATCATAAACAAAAAAGTTATGGTTGTTAAGTTATGGCAATGTTATGTCAATGATAGCAGTGAGAGTGAACCAGAACAATAACGCTGTGGGCCAGGGAAACCAAAACAATTAGCTGAAAGACACTAAAATACTGAGGAGAGCCGCAGATATTTCTCTGTGGGTTCATCACACTGGAACATCTCCCATATATACATTGTCATTGGATTGGTTGTTGATATAAAATATTGATTAGTGCAGCTTAAAATGATATGTGGGTATATATGCAGGGACATGCACTGTGTGGATGAATGTGTAGTATACACACCTCCCAACGGTATCAATTTATATCAGGTCGTGTCTGATTAACCTACCAGATAGAAGTCTTGAGTTCTGTATCATCACTCTCTCCTTTCTTTCTTCAACATAAGAGCACACAATCCCTTATGCCCAAAGACAATTACACCCACCAAAATATACAATATCTCACTGATTGCCACAGGAACCTCCCTTATGACTGTATTTCCTGGATTAGGACTCAATTATACTAAACTTCCTTTGTCATTGCAAGCTTTTTATTGCAACGTTTTCCGCCATGTTGACATTTTTATTTCACTGTAGACACTTCAGCTGTTTGCCCTTGTCTTATTGTGTTCAGTTAGTCAGTGGAATATCCTGTTTCTGTACTCATACCAGGAGCAGCAGATTGATTCCTACCAGTTCTGAGGTAAACATTGTGCTCTTTCACTTTGATGAAGATGTATAACAAGTGAAATAAGTGGTGTCATTCCACACTATTTAGCCTAAGAACTCAAAAAACAGACAAGGAACTGGATTCAGGAGCAAGATTTAGCCCCCCACCCGATCTGCAAACACTCTCTCTACACAGAACTTAGGACACATACTTAGGGTTACTAGTGCAGTGCCCATTTAAAACATGCTGTTTGTACCCCAGATTTCCTGGTAATGTGTGGGGTTTACAGATCCAGTCTTAACCCTCCTGAACTGCTCACAGACTCATCAGGGCTGCCCTGATAATATCTCTTCCATTCCAGAGCAGCTGACGGTGCCCCCAAGCAACGGTAAACATTTTAGTCCTTGAGGTCAAAGTTAGCTAGCATTCTAATGTTGACAGAAACTTCATATCTAACCTCCAGTTCTCGCTGAGGAAAAGAAAACCTCTTGTCCCCCAACCATCTTGATCACGTCTGCACAACTCATTCAGACGCATATTACCTTCTTCTTTAGTTTTTTTCTCTTTTGTGTGGCTGCACCACACAAATCTCCATTTTGTTTACGTCTGCTTCCCCGTGAGATCATCTGAGAGGGATCACGTGTGAGCCCAGCTTCAGTCTGTACCGCCATGAAGCCAGAGCGCTGAAGCCCCGCCCCCACTGTTGCATAGAACAGTGTTCACTGTTTGTTCAAAATGTATTGATATTTCAAAATTGCCTTGGGTCTTCAGTAGAAAACCTTGCCAAGTGTGTAGTAGATCAGATGAACAATTCTCGAGATAGATGAATAACAGACAGACAGATGGATAGAGATACCTTGCTGTAGTTACATGTAGAAGGATCTGAAACATTTTCCAGTTGCTGCTTTATGGACAGATGATTTTGGCCTGAATAGTCACGAGAAACACCTGCCTTTTTTTGGTGACATTGACATCCACACTAAGAATTCTTTGTGCTATCAAGAGTTGGCTGACAGGAATGGGAGTAGTCTTCTTTTAGCTCTGGACCATTGCAGAGACATTGTGGGGTCTCTTGAGCTCACTTTAAGCTACAGTGGCAAAGTCATTGTATGAACCATTTTGTAATACATATATTTTATGTTTTTAATACCTGAATTGTATCAAAAAGTTGTTGAGTACTTCAACCAGGGCCTCATTTTGACTGTCATTAGCAAGTACAATTAGCAAGTACAACAAAGAGAAGACCCAGGAAGGTGAATATGGCACGTCAAAGCGTTCATTGAAATTATTTAAGAGGAAGTGAGTCCTGAAACAAGACTGCAGAGACAAATGAAAGTGAAATTTTCAATTTTATGCACAGAAATTATGGGATAAAACTGCTAAACAAGAAATGATGTTAAAGTATACAAACCCAGCATGTCTCTTATGCTTTATACCAGCAAGGAAACACAGAAAGCAGCTGATGCCAAGCTTAGCCCGTGTCACTCAGGTCTACCTGAAATTGTCATTGGGGTAAACCGGGTTAACCGGCAAGGTCTCAGCCAGCAGGAACAGGATGTTTTCCTATCATTTGCCTTTCAAATTAAGATGTGTTTTGCATAAAGGGTCCAGTTTTAGCAGCAGTATATGGTGTGATTGTTCGGGTCATGGCTTTATTTCTCAATTTGTTTCTTTTACCATCATAAATAAATGCATTTCCTTGTGAAAGTTGCAACAAACATGTTTTCCCCCCTACTGTTTCCAAGTAGTATTATTGTTGAACGACTGGATTATTTCTGTTTTCTTCAGAGTCACAAATAACAACAACACAGGAAAAATCATGAGTTTATTCAATCATATAGTCTGTAGTAGAAATGGGTCCAGTTACCTGCACGTCTCCAGCGGCAGACAATAGTGATAGCCAGGTCTATACGGAACAAATGTAAATTAATGGTTTCATTATTCTATTTCCTTTAGATTGTGCGGTCGACATTTACTTCACAATGACACGCTGAAGCAGAAAACTTGTCTAGTGCCAGTTTAAATAATGTTGCTTATGTATTTTTGAGTTTTCAGGCCTTTTCGCATTAACCATTGAAGGGTGTGTGAACTGATCTGATATGTGTGTTTTAGTCAGTTATAAAATAAGTTAGAGAGAGATACACTGGCACTTTTCTATTATATTCTACGCTTTATGTGGTCACCAGATGATTGTTATTAACCATATACTGTTATTACACAAACTCCACCCATCTGGCAAAACAGCACAAAACAATAATTATTTAAAATAAGTATTTGCAGCTACCATATATTGTAGGTCTGCTGTCTACAGTAAAATGTTACTGTTGAATGCAGACTGTAACACAGTTTACCGTTTCTGGTGTTATAGCTAAAATGCCTGTTCAGACAGTTAAGCAAATGGCAACACTTTCATCGAACGTCTCGCCAATTTACCACAAAATGAAGCCATGATTGCAATATAAATCTTTTAATCGTTTTGTTGTTGGCGCACCGTATTACGCAGAACTATTTCATCATGGTGAAGGAATTCTGAAGTAATTCATGTCTAATCCAACCTGTGTTTATTTAACAATACCACAAAGCCTGTTTTGGCTTCAAGCCCTCGGCAAACAGAGTCCTCAGTTAGAGAGAGAGACAGACAAATGTGCACGGAAACAATATCAGTCTTTATCTGGCAGTCTCTCCCTCCCTCCCTCTTGTCGTAATGGGTAACCAAGGCTCTCAGGGATTCAGAGAGGAGTTTGAGGGTCTTTGCCCTCGTCCATATTGCATCAACATCCGTTGGCAGAGCAGCAAAAAACCTCAGGTGGCAAAGAAACCCAGAGAAATGCTCACACACTGAACACACAGCTCAGCCGTACACAATTCTCTCTCGGTTATGCCCCATTGTGTCTTATGTAAATGTAGGGTGAATAATGCATGGCTGGGCTCCATATGAGAGCTTGGCCTGCAGGCCCGATGGAGCTTCAACCATCCTGCTCAGACTTTCTTAATTTAAAAGCTAAATTTGTTACCTGAGGGAGCCTGGTGGATTCAAAGCCTAACCTTTGGACTCCAGACAACAACCAGAGAAATAAAAACAATCCCACATTAGTGATTTTATGTATTTATTTATATCCAGATGAGCTCAATCTCTCCAGTCCCTTTCAGCACCAGGAAATGTGGAAATTGTTGCTGGAGAAATTAATTATTTCATCTCAATTAAATGTAACACATTAAAAATAAAAATTACAGTGCAGAGCCAAGCCAACTCAAGTTTCGCTTACTTTTTCAAGACCTTTCTGTGATTTTTGCATCACATTACTGAATTTTCGTATTGACACCACATGATGACACCAGACCAAGATCCACAGACTGAAGACGGTTGTGGAACGTGGCTAAAAGCTCCAAAAAGAGGGATTTTCTATCACAGATATCATTATCAAAAAACACATGAATCAACTCATCAGAAAAATGTTTCCTAAATGATGTCATATTAATTTTCTATTATGTATTTCTGAATGTATATTGTGAAATAGCATCGAATCATCCTCAACAAAACCACCCGAGACATTTTCTACACTACTCTGTCCCCCTCCAGTGGACATCAGATATCTTCCTGCTGACTAACACATAAGTATTCAGTGCAGATGGTATACTGATTTTATTTCATCTATATATGTTGTAAAATCCAATGAAATGTCAACAATATACCAAAAGGCAAAATCCTTATAGAGCTTTACTGATTTTGCATACAAACAAATTAAAGTCAAGCTATTTCCCTGGACAACAACATCAACAGACCAGAAAATAAATCAAATGTTTCTGTTCTTGGAAGTGTCAATTATTACCAAATGAATTTGTGTATAAAGTGTATGAAGTCTTTTTTTTAACTAGCTGTGTTTTAAAACGCCTTAGGTCACGGGAAAAACACATTTAGACTATCTAGATTAAATCAGAACAACACATTCATTTTTGTATAGGCTGATTTTGTCGATATTGTGAATTAAAAAAACAAGAAAGACAAAAAATGTATGTAAATTGTAAACAGAAGGACATAAAGGGAAAGTTAGAAAGTTCTCAAGTGTCCTCACAGACAGTTTTACTGTGATTCTCTGAGCTGTAGTTTATACAACACAAATAACACAATCCCACTGTATCTGATAACTACTTTCTCACAAAGTACATCTGCCAGCTGTCAGAAGACTGTACGCAACCTCTGTGAATTACTCAGTGCATCTATGTTACTGGGCACTACAGATCAAGTGGTTGAAACACAGTCGTTTTCCATCGGTCTCGGCAAAACACACCAACCCATTATGGTTCAGTGTCTTGTAACAGGGTGAATGGTGTCTCTGTCTCAGCCACTCCGCCCCACCATCACTTGTTTCTGCACTATGTAGCTTCAGTGAGAAGGTAGGATCACAGCGTTACATACATGTTTACTTCAAGATACACGTTTTCAACATTGAAATGACGTAATGAGTTTTGTGTGTAGTTTGCAGCTACATTACTCAGAAACTGTGGGGGTGTCAAACCGCGCAGGATGCCGCAGGTTCCTTTAAATAGTCCAACCCCCTCTACTCAAATTTAGGATTTTCTATTTGTCCCATCAGTTAAATGTTTGAGTTTCACTGCGCATAATGACGTGTTTGCAGAGTTTGACAGCAGGAGGCTGTTATCACCTCATTGCAGCAATGTGCTCATTTGAAATCCCATATTTAGGGATGGGCTTACATGCATGATTTATGACATCGCAAATAGTTTGTAAGCCAATCCTGGTCCAGTATTCGACTTCCATAGGAAACACCTGTCTTCTAGCAGTTCAACTTATATTTATGGAATCTTGATTCTTAATGAAGTAGAAGGAGTAGATGTCATTTCAACGGTTTTAACAAAATAATTTAACTTTTTAAAACAGTACAAATTGTGATTAGAAGTAGAGCAAATGATATAACATGGCCAGGGTGATCTTTAAATTGACTAAACAAAGAGGTGGATTAAAGGTCAGTCATGAATTTTCCTCTTTGGATTTTGGAATTTTGGATTTTGGCAGTTTTGGTCCTCTGTAAATGAATCCAAAATTTAAATGTATGAGTATCAAATATCTGATGAAACACTGGAACAACCTTCATAAGCTCCAGAAACAGCAGGTTTAATCCCTTGTCGTCCTTTCCTCGATGATCCCAGGAAGTTCATAAACTTAAACGTGAGGCTTTGCGATCATAAGCTTCGTTCTCCAGTAATTAGACCACTGCTGCTGGTCAGTCAGGAGCTGGTCCATCAGCCGGATCCGAGTGGGGAATCCCCCTAAAGCAGCTTAGTGGGTTGGATTACAGTGTTGTTCTCTTTCAAGCCGCTGAACGAAGATGATTTTGCTGTTTACATGATTCTCGGGGACCTTGTTGGAAAATCTGTTTCCCCCTCCTTTCAATACAGAATTCCTGGCACAGGGGTCCAAAAGGAAGTCAGTTGTAAAAAAAAATAATCCAGATTTAAATGCTTTTGGTGAGAAAACATGAAACTATGATGTTTTCCTTGTTGAGGTTAATTTCTAAACGTTTGCATAGGTTACAACATTTCTTTCTTGAGCAATGATCTGTCTAATTCTGCTCCACTGGTTCTAACAGGTACAGGCAGTAACAGACAAGCTTGGTAAATGATCAGCGAGATGAAAAGCTTTCACTGGAGCTGATTCTACCTTTTTCTTTGCGATCAACTGGGGTCCTAATTTAAGATACAAACAAGCGTCTGCAAGCCTTTTCTTTTGGCCTTGATGTTGTGAGTTTCACCACATGGGGGCAGCAGAGTTACATAGTTTTAGCCTGAGGTGAGGCTGATAGTGTGTGTCCAAATATGGTCCTCTGGGTACGGCAGGAAGCTCCAAATATGTCCCCCAAGTTGTAACAATAAACAGAGTTGTGTTGATGTCATGGTGACCTAAAAATTGAGGGCTGCGCCAAATAGAAAGACCAAAATAACCCGCCTGCTTCCTTTTCCGACCGTGACTGCAGTCACAACAAATGTAACAGGTCTTTATATGATATCACTTGTAATGAAGCATTTTAATGAGTTGTGCTTAACACATGGATAGATATTCACAAAACATGCAACAACAAAAAGAGACAACACACATCCACACACACACACAGCAACAGCAGTTCCAGATCAAATAAGAATGGTAAAAGCTACATTAGAGTTCAAATTTAAATACAACGAAAGAGGCATTGACAATAATGATACATCAGTAAACAAATAAAATGACCTGAGTGGATATTTGATCAGTCAGAAAGGAAAAGGAGTTCTTTTTGACACATTAACTGCTTGAATGGGAATTTTGGCATTCATTAATTCTGACTCTGACACAACCACCTGCAGTCTGACTGGTGGGAGGCTGACATGTGATTATTGCACTCGTTGTGGCTTTTTCGTGCTGTCATCGTTAAGTAGCCAGTCTGTGTGTGCAGTGTCACGTACCAGGGGAGAGGTGTGTCCCCCAGTGGCTCAAACGAAACATTACACCTATTCACATTCTTCACTGGGCAATGGGTGCGCTCACTGGGTGTTGGTCAGACAAACTTATCCTCATGAGCATGTGTTGGAGTAGATAAGTGTTCACCGCATTTGCATGTGCGTGTCACGTGCTGTTCATACTGTCTGTTTCATAATGTGTAGTGCGTGTTGCATATATATGATTATAATGCTGTTCAGAGTGGTAATAAAAGATAAGTCTTTAAAATGTTGCTTTCATTCATTCGCGTTCAGTCAAAGTGAATCATTCCTTTTTTCTTTTTTTTTTTTCTTTGCTGAGGGCATCTGGAGCCCCACGAAGGCCCCACAAGGGTCCACGACCAGGTGAATCTATGTGAAATTATGAATCCCCTGTGAATATGGTGCCAATATCAAAAATACATACATGAATAAATAGATTACTCATCAAAGTAATTAAAATTCTAATAAATGAATCAAAAATAACATTGAATGAATTTATATAATGTGACACTGATATTTCTGTTTTCATGTGCTTCTGTGTGAATTTGCATTGATTCTGCTTAAATTTACATTCCCATTTAATTTTCCATTTTATTTATTAATGTTACTCCCTTTTTAAATTCTACTAACCAACCCAATAGGTGGAAAGCTGGCCCCATGACAGACTGTGAATGACAGGACATCCCCCCACATTTGCAGAATGAAGCAGAAATACGTAAAGAAATGTACAAAGAAAACAATGGGAAATAAATCAACTCATAAATAAAATGGAAAATTGAATGGGAGGGGAAGTAAATTAGGGAATTAATACAAAGGTGAACAAATACAGAGGCAATTTAAAACTGAAAATATAGATTTATAATACATCTGACAAATTATTAATGCCAACATTTCTTCTTAATATTTTTAATATTATTCTTTGTGCATTTTATGACCCATTTATTTAATAATTGTATCAATTATTTATTTCCTTTTTCTTTGGACTTTGGCAATTTTGTTCCTGGATAAATGAATCCAAAATTTGAATGTATATAAGCATCAGCTAGGCTATGATTTAATGGAATTCATAAAGACAAAGTTTAAACATGAAGTTTAAATGTGAAAAAAGTAGAAAATAATGTAGAAAATTTACAAATTAAGGCAGATGAGGTGTGGACTCTGCTAAATATCCTGGCGCTCTGTTTGTACATTGTACCGCACAATACACAGGGCAGCTAGCTTTGTTTCCTTTTGCATTTCATGCAGTCTGTCTGCATGAGCTGGTGTCAGACACAATAGCTGCTGGTAGATTGCATCATCAGCTAATTGTGACCCAGGAGATCCCCTTCTCTGGCAGGCGAGAGAGAGGGGCAACCACATGTGTGTATGTGTGTGTGCGGCTGAAAACCCACTGCCTCCGCTGCTGCTGCTGATTCTGCCGCTGCTGCAATCACCTGCAATCCTTTCAACGCCTCGCCACTCCTGCTGGTTGCCTGGAGACGGGGTCGCCTAGGCCACAGAGCTAATGATGCTGGGAGAGGATGAGGAGGAGAAAGATGGAGACAAAGATGCAAAGAGAGGAGTGGGTTCAGAAAGGAGAAGGGGGCGATGATGGAGTAGAAGGCGGAATTCATGATGTAACTGGGAATCCCGCTGCCTGGTAGACATTTGCATCTCGTTGAAGTGCCCTTGGGCAGGACACTGAACCCTCATCTCTGGATGAAAGCTCCTTTGGGTTGTTTTCGCTAACAGCAAAATCAGAAACAGGGATGGCAGACAGAGGGAGTTTAAACAGACAATTGCAACCACCCGTCGCCTTGTCCCAGATATCAGAGTTTGTTTTTCACTTTCTCAGCTCACAGCTGGTGTCAACAGGTCAGCTTCAGAAGCCCCAGGAACAAAGGCACGGCATCTAGAAAATGTACACACCGGTTCCTCATGCTTGTGTCGTAAAAAGCATTATTGTGATGGCAGTAAATAAGAAGAGAATGCAAGAAAAGCTCTACTCACCACATTTACCTATAAAGCTGAAAATCACATATCTAACTCAAAGGGGTTTACAGCAAACGACATCTGGTAGTTTCAGTCAATAGATTCATTTTTGTGTTTCTTTTACGTGAGATCCTTGTTTATATCTAGTTTAATTTTTTATACTCTGGACTGGAATTTGGGCTTATTGGTTGGTTGAATGTCACGGGATGTGTAGCTATTTTCGGCTCAATAAAACAGGATTCAGACTTTTAAATTATTAAAAACACTTCCCTGAAAATGGTTCCCTCGCCTCGTACCAGAGCAGAGATTTTCTTGCTGCTGCGGGAAACTGAAGCGACGTGCTCGAGTGGTTTCACATCGATGCCCCATGATGCTTATAAATGTATTTTTAAAAAATGCTTTAACCAATATCAATATGAACTCTTTTCACATATTTTAAAACATTTAATTGATTTTTGAGTTTTGTGGTTCAAATTTGAACCACTGACGTCAACAAAGAACCTTATTTTTTTCTGTGTGCAACACCAGCAGGAGCTCAATTTACATAGACAACATGGAGGAGGGAGGGTGGGGGAACAAAATCAGCAAAAGACCCACCGCTGGGTTGACACAGCAACAGTGTCAGCGATTGCTCACCTTTGCACCATCCCGGAGTACGTGTCTGTGTGTGAAAACAGGAGGGGCGGGGTGGTGAGAGCGTCGGAGACCTGCTAATTGATTTCATGTCTCTGGAAAGTCATTTCATCATCCTTGGTGTTTTTAACCCTTGTCTTACGACAGGCTTACAGCAGTCAGTCTGCACTGAGACTCACAGTCCTCTGGGAAATTATAAGCTCATGAGTAAGTGTGTGTGTGTGGAGGAGAGAGAGAGACAGGATGCATGAGAAAGGACTCTAAAGAATGATGAAGGGATTGTTTAGGATGATGATGAATGAAGCAAAAAAACCCATGTATGAGAGCAAATATTACAGAGACTGCAAACACACTGTAAAACCCAAGACACACTGGTTTGATTTTTGCTGATTTACTTTTAGGTTATATGTATGTATGTATGTATGTATGTATGTGTTGATCCAGTGACTACATTTCAGTATCATAACTACAGGCTGAGCCACTATGATGCTTTTGAAATGACGGCTATTAGAGCCTGACCGATATATCAGCTGGCAGATATTACCACCTGATACTGACGTATTGGTATCAGCGTGTATGTTGCCCAATATACACTGATTAGAAAACTTTTTGGAGATTAGATGCAGAAAAAAGACGGGATAGTTACATTCCCAGTGACATTTACTGTGTCAGTGCAGTGATGCCATTAAACTGTGACTATCCTGCCTCCATTATATATCTTTGTATAAGTGTTTGAGACACATTTGAGGGATCACTGCAAAATCGGCTGATATATCAGTATGAGAAAAGTCGAGCATGAGTCGGGCCCTAATACTTAAAATGTTCCTTTTTCAATCCAGAATTAGCCAGGTCAGCATCCTGATGTCTTTGAACTTTCTAATTTCTACATGAATGCTTATGTGGAATTCAAAGTTTGGTGTGAATATGTCACTAAAGAAGAAAACCAGTTATCCTCTGTCCTTCCATGGGTGGAAGTCACACACAGGTGTGTACAGGTATGTTGGGAACCTTTCACCCAGTTTGGACACACCCAGTGTGTTCAATGTTTTGTTTGGCCTCTGTGAAGGCGCTGCGTGTGTTGTGTGAGATACAATATGTTTCTTCAAATCTTCGTTTTAAGAAGGTGAAACCATGTGGATTTTCTGCCTGTTGCTTGTTTTGGCAGCTGGAACCCCAGACTGTAGTTGTTACTGTGTAGCCGTGTTTTAAAAGTATCAGTGGCACACATACAGATCTTTTTAAGGCATCAGAACTGATTAAGTCAGCCTGTTTCCCAAGAATGTCATCTTGCCAGGCAGATGGGATTCCAGAAGTTTTGATGTGACAAAACATCTGGTGCATCAGGTCACCAAGAATGTGTCCTCACACAGCTGATAACATTGCACGCATTTTGAACTTAGGAAAAACAACTCGCTGAGAAGTTTGACCTCCTGTGTGTGCTGTTTACTTGTTCTGGGACTTTGTGTACTGTCCCTACTTTACTGTTACGCTCAAGGCAGGAAATGGCAGACAGACGAGAAACTCCCAAAAAATTTGCATCGCATGTATGACTCAACAACAGGAAGTCATTCTGGTTAGGGTAAGTTAACTGCGTGTCATTTGCTTCTCCCTATTTTAGTAACATTAATCTAAGTTACACCTCGTGCGTCTCTTGAAACTGAAAAACAGAGAAATATTATACATTGTGACAAATTTTATTGATTTGACAAAGCACCTAATGACAAATTTGCTACAAATGATTTTTTTGAATATTTTTGGCTACATGATGGTACCATGAGAAGCTGAGTGAGTCACAGGACAAAGTGTTCTAACATTTCCAGTCAATATAATAATGAAGACATCCATCTTCATGCCGAGAGCTAAAAGGCTATTCTGTGTTTTAAATAAGTACAAGACAACATAAATATCAAGAACTAAAATATTTTAACAATAAGACAAAAATTACACCAAAACATTTTATGTATTCATCATGCTTAAACATAACTTTTCAAAACACTTTGTACTGTAAAGCTCTGCTTTCTTATGTTAGCATCTGTATCTACTTTTAACTTCTAGATTCACCACTGTCGATTGTTCACACATATAAAACCACTTAAAAAACAGTCAAAACCAAAAGGTAGAAAATAAATGACAAGCTCCATAGGGCATAAATAAGTTACATTACTAGGTCATTAGTATATAAGGCATACAAAAACAACATTCCACACATCAATGCTGAGGTTAATATAAGAAAGTGTCAGTCAGTGCAACAGTCACACAATGTATAAAACCTTTTGAGGTACAAGGTTGTTCAACTTGACACCGAACAATAAAGTTGGCCTAACATCAAATTTCTAATTGGCCTAAATCAAAATCACTGTTGCATTGCAACCAATCACAAGTTCTCATCCAAAAAGGAAATTAAACATTCAGTGTTCAGGACTTTATTTATTTCAAGGCACCGTCCAGATAGGCCCACATCCTCTCTCTGTGGGGCTGGGTGAAGCAGTGGCCGATGGCCTGCTCCGTTTCCTGGATCCGCCTCCTGAAGCGGTCCCGGTCTCGCACCATTTGTTCCCAGTGTCCTTTACGAGACGCCTGTCGAGCAAATGGCCAGGTCCGCATAACATGGACTTGGACAACTGGAGAAAAACGCACCTGAAATCCAGAAGAAATGGAGACAAAAGTTCAGTACATTTGGTTAAAGTGATCAAATGCTGTTTGTGTACATCCTTTAGATTTATAACCTGCTACTGATTCAGGTAACTTTTTTTTATCTTATTAACTTCAAATAAAAATGTCTAAATGTATGATTATTACCACCAAAAGCTCAATAATATGTGCATCAAAATTTATGGGAAGATACCCTAGAAATAAAAAAAAAAAACTACACAACAAACACCATGTACTTTCCCAGCACTGACAGTGTACTCAGACTAAGACTGGGACTTATTTTTCTGCTTCAGGCTGTTTTTGGCACCTGATGTAACAGGGCTTTAATGTATAAGTAATTCAAAATGACTTTGCAATACTGCCGCAACTTCATCTAGTCCATGAGGAAGCAAAACTCTCTGCTGACTTGCGAGGATCACATGACTGGCTTAGTCATGACGACCAGCGGCATTGCTAACCAACAACAAACAACAACTCAGATTAGCAGACTGAGCAGTGCAGTACGTGTATGTTGAGCCAGGAATCAACCTTTGTCCTAGACTGTCTCACACGAGGGTGTTAAAGTCAGCAGAAGACACTCCCTTGATATATTACTTCCAGTTTAAGTGATTTGATCTACAGCAGATAAGATAAGAAGTAGAGTAGTCACATTTATTTAATCCTTTGTCTTGATGTATCAAAGCTCATTATAACTCTCTCTGGTATTTACAGAAAAGACTTATTACTTCAAATCCCACAGGGACCTCATTTTATGCTGCATCTAATCCTGTCTGGCAGTTTAACTATGAATTATTATAGATAGTGACCTTTTTCTGTGTGGTGCTGTCCTTGCTTTCCTTCTTGTCTTGTGTTTGTCCAGGTCTTTTCCAGGGCACAAGGGTTTTGTCTGGATGGGAGTGACTCTTTAAATGTCTCTCTGGCAGAGTGGGCTTGGTGACTTTGGATCTTCCGGGCATTTTTGCACCCTTTTCGCATTTCTTGCCCTTGGTGGGTGATTTCTTTGTGTGGTGAACATCAAGGGTGTCTTGATCTTTTCCAGACTGGAGTGTTGTTGTTTGAGAGCTCTGGAGGCAGACCTGAAAGTTTAGAGGGTGGTACGGGTCGTCCTTTGTGCAGAGAGACTTCCACAGCTGCTCTTCTTCGTCATCCTCCTCTGTGTCTGTGTCTGACTTGGAAGGAGGTGCAGGAAGTGGGGCCTGTTGTTTGGAGACTGTGGTGGTGTTTTGAGGTGCGGTGCTGCTAACTGTGCACGCAGTAAAGCACATGGGATTGTAGGGGTCAGGGCTGCTGAAAAACTCCAAGAGTCTTTCACTCTCTTCGTCGATGTCGGGGCTCGAGCCATCAGAACTGGCCCAGCTGCTCCAACTGCTTTCGCTGTCAGAGCGACTGACCCAGATGTTCAGGCCTCGAGGCCCCAACATCTCCTCGCTGGTCTTGCTCACTGACATCAAGTCAGTATCACTGCTGTCCCTCGCTTCGCTTTTACTTTTCCCCATGTTAGTCTTTGTTGAAATGCTTGCAGAGAAAAAGAAGGGGTTGTAAGGATCACTAGATTTTGACAGAGACTCCCAAAGCGCTTTACTTTCCTCACTGTCAAATTCTACAATGTTTGGGTCTTCCTCGCTGCTCCAGTGAGAGCTTCTCTCCTCTTCTGAAGTGTCCTGTTTGAAAATGTTCTCTTTTGAAATATCTTGTTTGAAGCCTCCTTCACTACTTTTACGGCAGGTGTCACTTGAACTGGAGCTGTCGTTACTTGATACAAAGATGTTCCACTCGCCCGGGAACCCCATTTTCCAGCTGGATTGGTGTCCAAGAAAGATGCCGTCTTCTTTGCTAGTTGTTCTGGACACAAAATCATCCACTAGTCCGCAGCACAGGTCGTCAGCACGCAGACTGGACAGCAGGGCCTCAGCAGTGGATTTCCCAGCAAAGGGGTCGCCAACATCCGCACAGAAGTTAGAAAGGGGATTGGAACCTCCAACCATCACGCCGTTGTCTCCGTCAAACAACGAGGAGAACAGGAAAGATTCGGTTGGGTTTGTTGCCGTGGTCATGTGCTGGATGTGTTGACCTGTCTCGTCTGTGATTCTTACGTGAACCTCAAACCTGAACATCTGGAAAACTGGAGAACCAGAAGAAAAGTGTTAGAGTGGATTGAAAATCAAAAAAGAAAGTTTTAAAGTTACATTCTGTGTGATGTTAATTATTATCTCCTTTATTAGAAAAATATGATTACAATCAAAACTTTGCTTTGATGTAATACACAGTGCCCGTTGATGCCACCTAGTGTCACTTTTAAGTATTTCTACAGTTAATGTGTGTTAAATCTGATAGCAGACCTACTTTTTCATTATTATTTACAACACAATCTAATAATATTCAACTCACTATGGAGAATCAAGAGGAACTTGACAGTAATTATTAATGTGGTAAATATAGAAGTACAATAAATGGATTAGAGGTACACAGCGATTTGTAGTTTTGGGAGAGTAATGATAATCAGAAGAGAAAAAAATCGTTTGCTGCTATTTTTATGCCTAAACAAACTAAATAAACAAACTGTATTCGTTTTCATGACTTAATAAACAAACTGACCTTAAAGGACAACACACTTTCATACTGTTGTACTTTGTTGATATGTGGCGGACCCTGCCACCTTTCTAGCTTCAAACAGTGTTCTGGGGACCTTATTTTCCTCTGAGAACAGCTTGTTTATTGAGTTATGGAGAAAATAAATGTTTCTGAGTTTGTGTATTTACCCAATTCATATTGTAAATACTTAAATTCTGAACATTAAGTTCTTCTCCAAAACTACATAGTGCCCCTTTACGACGAAACAAACGACGAGAGCTAGTTTATGCATCTGAAAATAGGTAATGACATCTAGATTAAGCTTGTAGTTGAAACGGTATTATTATGGGTATCAAAATGAAGGTGTATGGTGAATTTACGTCGTGTCGTAAAGTATATTAATAAACAAAGGAGAGTATCGTAACTTACAGTTGACGACTCAACGGTCTCTGATAAATACAGGAACATTAACATTAAACCACAACGTTTCCACAGTAATGGCGGCTGTGAATGTAAATAAACTAAAACAAAACAACAAAGTTTTTATATTTACTTTGCTCTTACCTGACATGAAGGTGTAGTAAATGACCTGAACCAGCAACCGAAGCTGTTCCCACAGCACGGTGAGTATTTGTTTAGTCCAGGGAAGAAGCGCCATTCCTCCGCTTCCGAACCTCTCCATCGCCGCCCGCTCAGAACCTTTATCGGGACCAACAATCGTAGCCATTTTTACTTCTCTCCTCTCGGCTTGT
This sequence comes from Lagodon rhomboides, assembly GCA_039737535.1. Classification (NCBI taxonomy): domain Eukaryota; kingdom Metazoa; phylum Chordata; class Actinopteri; order Spariformes; family Sparidae; genus Lagodon; species Lagodon rhomboides. The sequence goes on from CM077793.1 coordinate 14,273,637, forward strand.
GGCGGTGATGTTAGGGGAAAAAAAACCCTCACGTATTCTGATATTCCTCGTCGAAAACAAACAGATTTCGCGTATTTGTCAGTGACAGATAGGCGTCGATGTGCTGTCGCTTCATTTTCCGGCAAGTGTGTGCCATTTTTCGATCTCCTTCGTCAAATGCGCTCATGTATTTTCTCCATGTTTCTCTGTTGCGTTATCGTCGTTGTTGTAGTTTAAGCGAATGACTCGTTGTTGCAACACTATCCCTTAAAAGAAACAAGCGTCGTGACGTAGGCGGCGCTGTGATTGGACGCAGCGGTTTACGTAACCGAAAGTCCCGCCCACCACGTAAAAAACATTTCCCACAGGTGACGCATGGAAAGTGCCCGTAATTTCCTCGGTCATCCTATTGGATAGCCTCTCAGATTAGATTAAATGAAAACAGAGGATTTAAAAGCGAAATTAGGGTAATATTGTGGGGAAGTCTAAAACACTCCCAGTGAAATTTCATTTTCTAAGAAACATAATTTCTTTGTTTAAATATAACTCTCCTACATACAATCAGGGTTAAAGATGCATTCTAATAGTTAATAATTACCTGTAAAAAAAAATGTAGTTGATAATCCAAGTATCACTTTATTAAAGTAATGATTGAGTAAGTAATTGATCACTTTGTTTCAGATTACCTCAACACCAAACGTGAATAAATAAATTTAAAATATAAATTACTTTTAAATTTAACGTGTATTTGTTTTTACAAAACTGACTGATATTGTGCTTAACTCATGAAGCAGTTGTGTGTGTGCATGAGTACAGACAAGTTTATCACATTTAAAAAAATTGTAATCCTATTTTGAATTCCTTCTTACCAAATGTAATTACTTTTTTCTGTAACTTTACAAGAAGTTAGTTTCAGTTTTTCTTTTTGTATCCTAATTACAACATCCCATTCCATGTTTTCAATTACTCCACAAGCATGCATACAATGTCAGCGCATAATTAAGCCAAAACCAATCCTGAAACCATTGGCTGAACCATTTCTTGTTGAGATTTCATGATAAACACAGGATTTACTAGACAGTAACTCACAGTAATAATAACAGCACAATTTCCAATTTCAACTGTTTTATTAATCCAAAAAGTGTAGAGTTTATGCCACCAGAGCAGAAGCTGTAGAGGACTCGCTGTAAACAGAAAGAAATCAAACCATTAGAGGGAGAACTCATCAAAATTAGCATCACTGCACGTAGTCAATTTGTACAGTTTGTGGTTTGATTGTAATCTGACCAATAACAATCCATGTTGGTGTTCAGATAAAATTAGAACTCCAAAGAAAGTTAGTTCAAATTTATATAGAAGAAAACATGTAACAAAATGTATGGTTTCATTGTGTGAAGGGGACTGGCAAAGATGGCACCAAGTAGCCACTCTGCTAATTTACCTCCATCTTTTTTCTAGCACAACAGAAATATCACAACTCTCAATAACAGGAAGAGCAGGACAATGATTTGTGCATCTTTCCATGCAATTAAGCAGTTTAATTCTATGAAACTGTTGAGTTAAACTTTGTCACAATTTCTTATATAAAAAAAGCAAATTGATTTGAAAGTTTTGCTAAAATACATTTCATCCATAAATTCTTTAATAGCAAAGCAGCAACTGATCCTACACCCCAGAAATAAACTGACAGGTTGTAATCCCCCCAGCCACATGCAAAAAACAGACCAACATTTGGCTTCTGATTTTTGTCAAACATTTAAAGAACAAGTAAAGAAAAACCAGAAGGAATACGTACTACTTCCAGTTGGGGGCCAGTACTCTCTTGGTCTTGTAGTAACGGGCCAGCCTGTGGATCCTGCTCTCGATGAGAATCAGGCGGAACTTGGCATCCTTGTCCTGCAGGAAAAAAAGCAACATATTATGTATGGATTACTGAATGAGCATTCTCCAAAGTATACCTCAATAATAAGGAAGTTATTGTAGTTTTATTGGCGCATATTTATCATTGTTGAGCTTTCTTTCCATGAGCATTTTAATTTTAGTACAAATTTAAAAACAGATAAAATGATTGCTGCTCAAACTCAACCTAATCGAAATAGTTTTTGAAAAGCTTCCTTATCCAAGTTGGCATGCAAAGCACTGGGTGGAACTTGCAAATTACAAGTCTTGTTATACCTTTCTGTTTCTCTCCAGATGCTTCCTGACTGCCACAGCCTTCTTGATGAGGTGGTAGAGATCCTCGGGCAGGTCAGGGGCCAGACCCTTGGACTTGAGGATCCTCAGGATCTTGTTGCCAGTAACGAAACGCACCTGGGCCACACCATGGGAGTCCCTCAGAATCACACCTTTAACACAGTGACAAAGAGGCTCAAAAATTAGAATTCTGTTGTTCAGTTTTATGCTTTTGTCCTGTCAGCCTTCCTGTGGCAAATTAGTGAATTTAACATTCAACAATTGTCAGAATCAAAAGCTAAACTTGGGGCCTAATCCGCTTCCTCCATTTTAACCCAACCAGTGTGTGTGAAACATGTTTCAAAAGCAGAGGCACTTTCATGTTTGTAATGAATGATGTTTGCAAACGCATCAGGTTATGTAAATCAGATTGGGCTTGTGCAAGCTTTTTCAAAACTAAAGACACAAAAAACCTTAAGGTACAGATCAAACATTTTGCTTAGGGAAGATGTTGAAAAGTTCTCAAAACAGATTACATGGCTTTATTTGTGAATATTTACCAAAAATGATACCTTACACATGAATATAAAAGCCCTAGCAGAATTATTTTCTAATGTTTGGATTGTGAAGTCCAAGTTAACTTTAAGTTTCAGTTGGTCATATTAAATTGGCCAAGATTCAGATGTGTGAAACTCCAATAGAGCAAATAAAAGGTTCAGATACAGAGGGAAAACAAACATTTACTATGAGGAGAATCATCTACAATCAATGACAACTAATGGAGCTTTTGCCAGAAAGATTCCCAAGTTGCAATGTGATTTTGGTCTAATACTACTAGATTAAAACAATCTTAAAAGGTGTGTAATTTATGAGTCCACCAAGGTATGTAATTATATTTACAACTCTGTAGTGTAACCTAAGCACTAGTTTTCATGAAAGATATAGTTTTCCTGCCACTTTGTGAGGACAGATTGCTGATCTGACCTTGGTACGTATGAACTGCCCAGCCCTGTTCTTTGTTCTGACCCATGTTACAGCTAATCTTTCACTGGACCAAGTTCATAAAGCTCAGTTAGCAGCTGATGCAACATGGTCATCCACCATCCATAAAGTACCAGTGCCCTGTGTTAAATAATACAATGACAAGCAAGCTATACATATGTAAGAAAATTATATCAAATCTGATTTTTGAACTAGTTAAACATTGTCCCACAAGTTGCCCTACTTGAATATATACTGGGGTTTTTAACAGTGACATAATTGACTTATTGCTTCTATATTACCTTCACCATTTGACAGTGATCACATCAACTATACATCACATATCACATTATGTTTTTCAAATGATCCTGCTCATACTACCTAACACCAAAGTCCAGTTTAACAGCCTTATAAAACAGTGTTTTTGCAATTCAAATTCAATTTAACAGCTAACACACTAAAAAATATCAAATATGCTCCTTCTGCAGGGATCTGGCACAAACAGATTTGAGTTTATCCTGCATACCGAGAACATTTGGTTGTCACACAATCAGTCCTGCTATATTACTTACTACTTTAAGTGGTCACTAAATCATAAAACAACATTTCTCTACCTTGGTATCTCATAGAAACACTTACCAATCTGAGAGGGGGTCAGACCCTTTTTGGCCAGCTTGAAGATCTGCTCTTTGACATCATCAGATGTGAGCTTCAGCCACTGCAAGTGATATTTACATGATTACCGACTGACCAGATCGATCGATCCAGAATATTTTTTTTACTACTGTCACTGTATGAGGCTGAGACAACTTTCTGAATACTTACTGTGGGAACACTGCGCCTGTAAGGCAGAGCTGATTGGGACAAGCCCTTTCTGTTGAAAAGAAAGACATGCGACTAGTTAGACATCTTGGAAGTTTGACGGAGAAACGTGAAAGGAAACAACACATGCATGTTTCAGAGCAATGAAGGAAGCCAGTATCTAGACGGGCCAGATAGCGCTAGCGCCACACTCGTGCTAGCGCTACCTATTGTAAACTTGACGTCAGGTTACGACTTTACAGGTGTTAGTTTTTCTCGTCAACAACACGTACACATCTTGCATTTAGAATATAAATGTGTAATGTGCAACTGTCTACCTCGGCCGATCAAGTCAGGGTGCTAAATCGTGGTGAGCCGCTAGCGCCGTTGGCTAATGCTAGCTAGCTGAAGATGGATGTCGATTTGAAGGTGCACATAGTTTAGTTATTTTCTCGCTTCAGTGTTGAATGTAAGAGCTCAATTTGTTCCTCGGCCGTCCACAACATGTTTACAAGCTATAACCTGCCGTCAAAACCGATAAAGAGAGACAAAATCTTTACAATAAATGATAAAAAGAGAGCTCACCCGGGAGCGTGCATGCGACCCATGATGGCGGTAGAGGAAGAGAGGCCGCACACGCGACAGAAAATGGTATTTTGCGCCTGCGTCGGAAATGACGCAATGACGCAAAGAAGTCTTGACGCTGATGACTCTTCCAGTCTGTTCCAGTCAAACACAGTGATCTGGGGTTATGTAAAGTTTTCGTTTATAGATTTTTCAAATAAATGTATTATTACTTTAATATTTCAATTCATGGATTTTCTTTTTGGATATATGTTGATGAAGGTTCTCAGTCATCCAGGTCATGGTAAATCTGTATCGCAGGCAACTGGACTGAAGAAGCCTCTTGGATGAGAGGTGAAACGTCTTCAGGAAACAGAAAAAAGTCCAGTTGACTACAATACAGCACTTAGCTTTATAGATATAGGTGATACATTTCCAACCTGGTCCTTGATGTCAGAAAAACAGGATGGAATAATCCTTTGAATATTGTGCACAGTAAATAAGCATCCCCTTCACTTTACTGCACACTTTACTTTGTATCTCTGTGGAGTATAGTGTTATTTTTCTTATCACAGCTTACACCAAACATCTAATTTAGTAAATTTATAGTGATGTGTACCCCTAAAATATTATGTTACAGAGGTTTCTTTTTTTTTTTTTAGCTGCACAGATGCAACTAAATGCTCATAGAAACACATAGGAACATTAATCAGAATCAGACTTCCTTTATTTGCCCAGCAAACGGTGAAATTTCTTTGTCACAGCAGCCAAAGGACAGTAATATTGCAATAAAAAATATAATAAAAAGGTAAGAAATAGAAATAGACTCGTATATAGATAAAATTTTACACTGTTAACAGTGTAAATGTAAGCAGTGTGGCAATGTGTTGTTAATAAATAATAAATATGGGTATGAAAATTGTCCAGTTAGTGCAAAAAAAGAGATAAATAGGTTATGTGTCAAGTTTTTTATAACATAGTGCACATGTGAGGTCTATTGGGAGCAGTGCTGGTTGTAAAGTCTTACAGCAGCAGGAATGGAGGACCTGTGATACCTCTCCTTCTCAATTACTGGGGTGTATCAGTCTATCACTGAAGAAGCTGTCCAGTGCTGTGATAGTGACCTGCAGGGGGTGGGACTCCTTCACCAGCATCGATGACAGCTTATCCATCATCCTGCCCTCTCCCACCACCTGCACTGGGTCAAGAGGGCATCCCAGGATGGATCTGGCCTTCTTGGTAAGTTTACCCAGTCTCCTCCTGCCTGCTGCCGAGATGCTGCTGCTCCAGCAGACTACTCCAGCAGACTACTCCATAGAAAATGGCTGATGCCACCACAGAGTCATAGGAAGAAGTCAGGAGTGCCCCCTGCACTCCAAAGGACCTGAGCCTCCTCAGCAGATGGAGTCTGCTCTGACCTTTCTTGTATGTTGGTGCAGTGTGATCAGTCCAGTCCAGCTGATTGTTCAAGTGAACTCCCAGGCACTTGGAAGATGTCACCATCTCAATGTCTGTTCCATGGATGTTCACCTGTGTGCAGGGTTGTCTGTGCCTGCGGAAATCCACCACCAGCTCTTTGGTCTTCCCGGCATTGAGCTGGAGGTGGTTCTGCTGGCACCAGGATTATAGGATTACTACAGACAGCAGTGTTCCTCAATGATCCTCTCACTGCTACTTGGCCAAAACATACACATAAGGAAAGAACTTCACAGAGTTCAGATAATCAGAATTTATAGACAATTTATTGCATGTTAAATTCCATATCACCAAACTCATATGTCCATTCTTTAATTTAGTTTTTCAAATTATATTTTTGAGGGAAAAACGTCAGCACTGCAGAGCTGATTAATTCATAAACGTACTTGAATATAAAATATGTGTATGTGGGGTAGGGGTAGCATTCTGTAACTACAACAAGGTTGTTTAAAGGGTTATCTCAATATTTTTTTAATCTTTTATCAGACTTAAAGGCAAAGTTTAAGAACTGTATTCCTGGTTTGAACATGAAGCATTTATAATTTCATATTGGGAAATTACATTCACATAAATATAAAAGAAAAAGAAACCTGACTTAGTATAATTATGATGTGATATATTGTTGCAATCAACCTTTTATTAAATTATAAATTCTTTTCATTTGGTTATTGAAATACAATTTATCTCAGTCATACTATGTTATGAAAATAAAAATATTCTTCTTTGTAAATGAAGACTGTTTTATAAATATATTGTTTGCTATTATCTCCTAAGAGTTCCATAATTAAAACCATTTGTGTATTATTAATAATAATAATATTAAATGTTGGCTGTGGCTGATTAGCGGTCCAGACAGCAGGAATGTAAACGCGTAGAGAAAGTAAACTCTTCATTACCCTCTTAAATCTTCTCCCGTCTCTTTCAGAAGTGATCTGCTGTGCAGACGGACTGGATGTGGAATATAATTACAAGACAAATTATAACGATGCAAATGTCCCTTTACACCACTAACAGAACAGGTCCCAATTATTCCTCTCTATTATTTGAAGGAAACAGGCTGAACTGCAAACACACAATGAGCTAATACTGCTCATCAAACTAAAGTAAAACACAACTGAACAAACTGATGTTTAAATACTTTTTTTTTTAGAAAAAATAGAATCACATGTTACAGTATGTAGTATTGGCCTATAATCTTATCTCCTGTCAATCAACTGAATGGTATATATAAAATGTCATTAGATGCTTAGAAAAAGCTAACAGCAAGCTGCTTTCACAAACCTTTGTTAACATTGAGCTGTAAAATTAAAAAACAAACAAAGAGACATGAAAATGAAAACAGTTAGATGACAGTCCTTCAACACATGGTGACATCACCTGGTGCACCAAAGACCAGCCAATAGCAAGTGGTGGTGTCACTTCCAACGCTAAACAGCAAATCATCACATGCTGTGTCCAAATCCCCAATACTCTTCCAGTTTGAACACTAAACATTTTTAAAAAAAATATTTAAAAAATAAAAGTTTTCGGTTTTGACAGGAAATAGAAAATTATGCATGTTGACATCAATCAAAATGGCAATTAAACTTCATAAAGAATTTCTCCTCCTGACCTTTCTGTAGCTCTCTTGCCAAACTAGATGATCAATATCTAGTCTTTTCACAGTATGTGGGTCAATAGTCAACTCCACACTGTATTTTAGGCTTCAATATATATCTAAGTTATTTTGAATTTGAGCAGCTAGGACTCAAAACTTGCTTTAAATTATTTTTCAGTCTGGAACTGAGACCCAGCTACCCTGTGATGAAATGTCAGCTGTAGTGGGTGCCACTCCCACCTGCGCTGCATTCAGGCTGTACCTTCTCTTTACCCGTATAAGGACTTTCTGGCTGCCATAGGAAGGGACTGTTCCCAGTGGAAAAGCCCCAAGTCCAGGCATTTTTTATATATCTATATATATTAGGCATGACCACACCCACTACCGTTGCCCCTGCACCAACACCCCCTGCTGGTCAGTCCAACAAATCAACAAAATGTTTTCAACAATCCTGTTTGTTTTCTCACTTTGGTGCAGAATAAAAAGTCTTCTCCTGTGCAGGACAACCACAGAGATGATTATGATGTCAGATTCTACAGTCTGTGCTCCACATTAGGACCAGCCCCCGGACGATCTGCTTCTCCCGTCAGCGTTGAATTCTGGAGACCAGGTAATAAAGCAGGAAGAAGACCAGGACCAGGCCCACAGACATGTAGCAGAGGATGCGGCGGTTGTCTCTGCCAGATCGGACCATGGTGGAGAAACGTTTCACGCTGCCGGTCAGCAGACCCGTCGCACTTAGGAAGTTCGAGTCCTTATAGACAAAGGAGAGGAGAAAGGGAAAAGATTGTGAAGGGGCGTTCACAAATTGGAGAGTATGGCAGGCAATTTATTTGAGACAATCTGTAATTTAACAGCCCTGTACACAAAAAAAATGCATTTAAACCCAGAAAAGTTGTGGGGATGTATCTGATTGTCAGTGGACAGCAGCATCTCGTTTTGAAGCCTTTTTAATGGCAGCCACTTGATGTACTTCTATCCTATAAAATGTAACAATCCACGCCATTCAATATCTACAGCTTAAAGTAGGCTTTAAAAGCATACTTATGGCTCAGAATCCCAAGATGTGTTGTTGTTGAATTGAAAAAGAAATCAGCAAAGACGGATGGAAATAATCGTCTGAGAGAAAGAATAGACGATGCACATCATTTAAATTGACTCCTGTCAATTAATCAGAAACCAGCGCTTTCCGAGGATGTCGCATGTAAATTAAAATACAAAAAAAAAGGCTAATTATACATTTCTACTTGGCTTCATAGATTGGAAGGACTCACCATGCCGTCCAGATACTCGTTCTGATCATCTACTTCTCTGTCGATGTCGTATGCCAGCTGTCAGTTTCAGAGACAGGACAGAGGATCAGAAATTAAAATGGCACATTCATAAACAGAGGACTAATGACATAAATCAATCTGAGTGTCAAACGACAGACATCAATGCAGATTTCAAGAAAGGAACATAGTGTACATCAGTGTCAAGTAATTAATCATTTATCTTATTGTCCCAAATATGTCTCAAGGGGTTTTACAATCTGTCCAGCACATGACACCCTCTATTCTTAAACTCTCTTATCTGATTTATGTCAGTGTCACATAAATACCCAAAAGCTGTGTGGACTGTAAGTCAGACTGAATTAACCATCTGAGGAATCGCCTCGTTTAAAAACCATTAAGTGATTTATTTGAAATTATGATACAGGTAGATGAAGAGAGTGGTTGTTGGTTGTGACTCACAGATTTCAGTCTGGAGACTTTATTGGCCAGGTTCTCAGCTATCCGTTTGTTTTCGGCATCCAGCATGTCTTCCACAGAGCCATGACCTGGAAACGCACAACAGTGGTTAAAGAAATGACTTTGTTTGGGTAGGCACTTGTAGTAGACATTATATATACTTTAATCACTTGTTTTTAAACTGTCCATAATGACTTCAACAGTGTTATACGAGTGAAATGCTAGACCAGCAGAGTGCTTTTCAAAACCTGGTGCCTATATAAAGTGGTGGTTTGTAGTCTGAAAGCCTGGAAATCAGTTAGCATTTTTGCACATCAGGTTCCCTCGTCTCAAAGTTTATGATATTTTTTAAATGGTTTTAGACATTAAATGTCATCACACCAAACATGGAGACTCAACTACTCACTGGTCAGTCTTTACAGGCCGACTTTATGATTATATAACTTTAACACTTGTGTAGTAATCGTATAGTAAAACACTTAGTGATGGTTATGTTTAAGTCATGCAACCGCAATGTAGTCTGTTTCTAGCCTAACATTAGCCTTTTACTTCCGGTGATTTAAATACCTTCAAAACACACAAAAGTGGTGTTCATCTGTGAAGATTATCATGCTAAACAAAACGTTCAAGAATCATAAGCTTGTTTTCCACAGCACTTATTGTTGGCGATATTCTAAAATCCAATTCAGAAATCCCACAGAGGGAACCAGGGCGATGCCAAAATATGTCATGGCTTCATCACTCTGTTACGCATAAAGCATAGCCACTGGGTGACAACACTGGAGGCATTTTATCAGATTACATCCAGCTTCCTCTGGAGCCATGAAAGGCTTTATACTGCTTTTTTCACATATGCAGTAGTACTCAATGAACCTGAAAACACACTTTAATGTGTAAAATTGGTGGAGTCAACCTTTAAGTTTTTGGCACAGCTAGCAGATGACTGGCTGGGGTTAGGGTAAGGTTAGTTCTGTTGGGGTGCGCGATAGGGAATGGACCCTGACTTAGTTAACAGGAAACATATCATTTCCCATGTCCTGTTCGTTCCCCAAATGTACCGACAGTAAACAAGCTTATTTACAAGTTTAAACATACAAGGCTAACAAGAGTTTACCTCATCCTCGGAGTTTTCGATGGTAACTATGTGCTCATATTAAATCAAGCTTATCAATAACACCAGGAACAATAATGTTGGCATTTTCATCGTAGTCCAGACCTGTTTCATGTTCGGACAGCAACATGAACCCAGAAGCTCTAAAACGTTAAAGTCAACAGCTAGTTAGCCTGCTAGCTAGCTCCAGACTTGTGTTCGGCTCCAAGTGAAGAAACAAACCCAAACACAAAGTAAACTACCTATCTAAACTGTAGTTTATGTTATAAACTCCATTACATGGCAGTGACGTTAGCTTTGCCCTACTAGAGGCGGTCAAAGGCTCAACATTTAGAAATGAATACGTGTCAAAAACATTACCTCTATTCCAGTCCGCCATGTTGACGAGTGACGTCACGATCAGCTGTGCGCTGGCAGATTTGATGATACTTCCTGTTTGTCACGGATGTGTTCTTAACTGGATAAAGTATCGGGTTTATAAATAACAACTGCAGTTCCAGGTTTTTCCAGAAACACCCAGTCAGACTCGTACTCTTCTATTCTGATAAGTAAAATAATGCTGTTATGTAATAATTAGAACCTGTAGCTGTCCTAAATTATGATCCCAGTATTTACCCTAAAAATTCTTTGTTAAACTGGTGGGTGGGAGTAATCTTGGGGTCTGTTCAAGGTCACAATTTTAGTCCTTTAACACGTTGTCACTTGTTGAAGACTAATTTATTGATGTCCTTGTTTTTTTAACAATTAATTGCTGTGGTGGCTGCTGTATGAGATGTATGGTGGAATATACAAGATCTACAATAATTAATCAAATGACCAATTGATTGTCAACTATTAGTCACCAACTATGGTGATAATTGATTAATCAGTTAGAGTAATTTGTTTAAGGTTAAAAAAGTAAAAAATATCTGATTCCAGTGCCTCCTCCATGACAGTAAACTGAATATCTTTGGGTTGTGGACAAAACAAGACATTTGAGGTCATCATCTTGTGTTTTGGAAAACTCTGGGAAAATGCAGATGGAATTCTCTACAATGGGAGCTCAAACTTGGTCCCTTGCAAGGCCAAAATTGAAAGTTAATGGTGGGAAGCAGGCTTAAAGCAAGCACATATACTTTTCTGTATTGTTAACATGCTCTATGATACTAGGATCCAAGCTCCCTTAATTGACTGACTCTCTGCAAAAAAGTTTTACTCTTCCAGCACTGCACAGATTATGAAATATAATAGTTAGGGATTTACATGTTTAAAGAAAGTTTAAAACTGTAATAATTATTTTTGCTAAAAACGTCTGGCAGGCATGGATCAAAACATATCTATGTGCCACTAGTTGTCAAATTTTGTTGCACTTACATGATTTTTTTATTTGTACGGTATCGGTAAGAGCACTAAGATATAAGAATTTCATTGCCAACGACTGGTTCACTGTAATGGCTCATACTGTATGGCAATTAACAACTTGCCATGTGTCTGTAATTCATGCACTTCACCTTCAGTACAGCTCCCGTATAATACAACAGAAACAAACAAAACGTCACATAATATTTGTTCCAAAAACATTTAATATGCTTTAGGAAAGAGGGATTACAGTACACACTGATCCATTCGGGTTACAGGTCACCAATTAAGAATAAATAACTGGCCATGTTAATACAAACTCTGCTTGCGTTCTTTGTACAGTCACTAAAAGAGTGGATCAAGTCACTAATATTCATAGTGTGAGTGTTGCCCTTAGATCACAAATGTCTTATAGATCTTCTCTTAAAAAAAACTTTTCAGATAAATTCACCTTAATTTCTTTATTAAACATTAACAACAATTTATAGTTAGCGAGTGGAGAGGAAAGCAGCTAATCTCTTGCTCAGGATCGCGTTCCCTTTTTGTGGAGATGTTTTAAGATAAAGTTGCCTTTAAAGCGCTGATCTATGTTCAGTTTGCCTCAAAACTCAGAGTTTTTCTCATGTGAAAATAAAACCTGGCTGGATCTGAACTTCACTGGCAGTTTAAGTTGTTGATGACAGTTTACCCATCACGGCGTCATTACACCACTATTAGGCACTGGGAGTGAGTGTGGTATTGTTGCCTGAGCTGAATCAGCCTCATGTCCAGACTCCAGTTTTTATAGTCTCTGAAAATCATTTTGAAAACTCTGACATGTGGTTTTAAACCAACTGAAGGAAACACTGAACTGACTTATAATCAGAGATATTGAGCAACCATATTCTCTTCATCCAGAGCACAGACAAGAGTGTGTTTCAAAGCTTATGATACAAATTCCCCTTTAAGGTGTGCTGTGTGAAAATAGTCAAGTAATCAAGAGAGACCTGGTAGTGTGCATTTAGTGGCAGTCCACTGTTATAAAAAATCCTTTAGACCTGCTCTGGAAGAACTACTGATATAGCTTTACAGAATATAGATTTTTCTTTAATAAGGACATATCAGATTGTTAATAAAATATATAGCAGTAAGGCCAAGATGAGCATTATAGAGATTGTGAGCACAAAGAAAGGCACCCTGTTGAGCTCCCTACTGGGGAGAGTGGTATGATTTACTTTCCCTCTCATTACTTTTGGCACATTCTTGGGGAATCGTAAGGTCACTGATGATTTCCTGGAATCTGGTATGTTGGACTTATCTACCCAGACGTGTCTGCTGCAAAGCAGGAAACCCTGATGCCTCCTATTTGTCTATATAGAAAATAAACAAGGAAAATGTAAAAATGAGCCCCCTTTTCTATTCCTTAAAAAATAAATGTGTCAATCTATATATACTCTTTTGAAAGTAAGCCGTTTTGGTCCTCTAATATCAAAATGTACAAAACATTACAGCTCTTCGTTATAGTTTAGGAAAAAAGAGAGACAAAATAAGTGGAGATTGTTTGTCACAGAAACAATCTTGATTAGTTAAAGAAAAAAAAGGGAAGAATGGAGAGCAAGGTTCCTCTTTGAGGGTTTGAGAATCGGCCTGTTTGATCGCCCTTTGAGGGTGCGTCTGCATTCATGTCATATGGGAAAAATCACAGAAGCAACATGGTCATTATTACAAACAAAGGTTTGGAGGTGTTCAACCTGTGGTAGCTGTAAGAATACCATGATGAAACTCTACAGAATCAGCCAATACCGATCAGTTTTCCAACACATATGTACTTAATGATACATGCTTTTTATCAACAAACTGTAAAATAAATGGTCCGTTTGGTTTATTAGATTTGAAATGAAAATATCACAACGTATACTTAAAATTTGATAATGTCAAAATCCTTGAAAAAAATGGGAGTCTCCAGACCCCCCCAAGTACTGAAGTAAAAATTTTATGAACTGAAATCGAGGTGACATTCAAGTAAGGCCGCATCTGCCACCTTTCCCATGTGATGTGAATGCAGCTTGTTTCTGGAGAGGTCGGAGAGGAAGGTGGGGGTTTAGAAGTAGGGGACGGCCGTAAGTTTGTACCACTTGACCGTCTCCTTGCTGAGGTCAAAGTCTTTGAGTCTGAGCGTGATGCCGCCCAGAAAGTAGTTCTCACGCAGCGACTCGGCGCTGAGCACGCTCAGTTGAAGCTCCCGCAGGCCCAGGGTTTCCTTGCTGTAGCCACTGTACACCAACTGCAGAGGAAGATGAGGGACAAGTGAATGTTTATGTTTGCGTTTATAGGAACATATAAATATAAGCAATAATGTTTTAGTATTTTCTCACCATCTCATTGAAAGTAGGGTTCCTCGTTTTCCTCGAGATCTTGGTCTTGCGTTTGGAAGTCTTGTGTGGATCTGGAAGCAGGTAGGTTTTCACATATGGGTTGGGATCTGTTCCGTCCTCGGAAACCTGAGGTGGAGACGATGGATTATTAGTATGACAGCAGGTCGACAAACAAACTAATAATGATGCAGCATTAACTGTCTCAGGATATGTATGAAATAACTGGTGTGTTTACCAGATCTCGGATGTGCATGACCATGATGAAGAGAGTGCTGTTCCTGTAGGAGATTGAGAGCTTCACTTCTCCTTCCACCCGGCCAGAAGTGGGACTCAGTGGAGGCTCTGCAACAATTAGATATCACATCACATTCATGAAGTTGTTACGAGGAGAATACAGCCAAATCAAATAGACACAGCCTTTTTAAGCAATAAAAAACTAGAATTATTAAATGATTACCAACATTACAGCTGAATTGTTTAAGTTGCAATCTCCCTGTATCAGACTCACTGTAATTAAGGTTATATGACAGATTCTCAAATACTTGAGAATGGGACTTAAAAATGCAGGTTTTATTTACCTGGTGCTTTGGCCGTGGCATCTAAACCTTCTGTCTTGTCGTCTCGTGCAATTGGATGAAAGAAGGTGTAGACCAGGTCACACTAGAAACAGAGAACATGTTATTATTCACTGGCTGGTACAGAATACTAACAGTGACCCCAAAACCAATGGGCCAGTTTGAGAGGCATGTTTTCTTGAAAACAAACAAACAAACCAAATAAATAAATCTCTAAAATTCAACCGTTTATCATAGCCAGAAACTGTAAAACAGAAATTATTGTTGTACTTTCAGATTTCAGGTTGGGCTTTAATGAACCATGTACTGAGGTGCTTACGTCAGGAAAAGAAACCAAATCTAAGCTTAAAATAGTAATATTTATTCCAAATCACATTATTCTACAAGTCTCAATTTTGACCCAAGATAAACCGTTAGCAAGAATTAGAAACCTGTAAAAACATGAACACAGCTGGGAAGAGTTTAATTACTAGGTTGACAGCAAAAGTCATGTGATTAATATTCAGTTATTATACTGCAGGAGGGGGAGCAAGGACGAGAGGACAAGTGAGTTTGCAAGTAAAGTGTAAATATGTCGTTATGCATAGCATGTGGAAGCCCCATTTTTTCCATTACCGGTAAAACTTGTGGGCACTTGGAAAAATAGTTTTTCATATTGATTATGTTTTTTTGTTTTTTTTTAACAATATAAATATTTTTTCTTTTTATGATTTATGGCATTATAACTGCTATACTGCACAAAAGACAGTTTTAAGGGTTCCCTGCTTATAGCTATGAATGTGCCATTTCCAATTAGGGTGCAAGACTTGTATGTTGTAGCGAGTCCACAGTGAGTGAAAATGTGTGTACCTGCGTGACCTCTGTGGAGCTCCTCATCAGGTTGTGGACGTAGTTGTTGAGCTCCAGCTTCCTCTTTGATGCCACCTCTTTGATGTGAGTGCGACCGAGCACCATCTTGTTAGGGAAACTAGAGAGAAGGCAACAGAAAAGGTATACTTTCTATTCGAGAGAATCTGATGCAATTTTCCTCAATGTTACTGTACTGAGGTAATATCTGCATAGCATCCCCAGAAGGGAGAAAATTGAATGGGGTTGTAGTGTAGGACTATCATTCCAGAATGTGTGCATGAGCTTCTATTCGAAGCCCTGATGTCAATAAAAAAAAAGGTCTGTATCACATTTTTCAATTCAGGAATTCAGATCAGTAATTTTGACACAAAGAGGTTGAGGTTCAAAGAGGCTGTGATGCCCTACCTCGGGAGCTTCCAGAGGGGGAAGAGGATAGTAAGTTTGTTGTGAAGCTCCTGAAACTCATCAAAAGTGCGGAAAACAAACTGGGGCTCATTCTGACCTTCCCTCAGGATCCTCACCACATAAGTCTGCACAGACACGACAAAAGGGAAATCAGATGTCAGTACAGTTTACATTCAGAGATGTGATGAAAGACAGAAAAGTCAGACAGCCATGACACACTGAAACTCACATAGTGCTTGTCAGGATTGTATCTCTTCTGGAAGGAGAAGATGGAGGAGTGGAGGATACGGCCCTCCTGTTTCATAGTGTAAGTCTTGGGGGAGAAAGAAAGGATGGGCTCGTCATTGGCTGGCAGACCAGAGAATCGTAGCTGGGCGAGGTTGTGGATGAAGAAGTTGAACTTGGTGGCCACACTGCCCAGACTAGACTCTATCAGCCTGGAGAGGAGGGGAATAGTGGGCAAGGGGAGAAAAAGAAGAAAATCAGAGAGGTGGAGGTAAAACAATCCAATCAATATTGTGTTTTCTCTTTGACATAAAGCTATAACACAAAGTTGTCACAAGGCAACAAACTTGGTTAAAAACTGTCTCACAAAAACAAGACAGAGGTCTCTTTGCTGTTATGTGATATTCTGTTCCCTCCTATGTCTATACTGCCACCTGGTGGATTTTTTAGATAACAGCGGCAAAGAAGTTGGCCTTGAACTCAAGACAAACGGTCGGGGCAAAATAACAGCTTGCAACATGGGAATACGTCGTGCAATTTATTATCATAATTTATTTGTTATTTACTGAAACAAGAGTGGAGACAGTGAAGAGCAGGAAGAATAGAAGTTGATGCATTTACCTGGTGAAGAAGATAGTTGCCTCAGCGTCTGTGTTGTGAGGCTGAAGAGCATCAAACACATACTTGAGATCCTGAGAGCCGGTCAGCTCTGGGAGGCCTGAGGACGTCATCTATGACAGACACACAACGAGCAGAGATGAAGGCACAAGTTCAAATACATTTTTTGAAACAACAATTCTATTATTATATATACACCATATATAATAATAGAATTGCTAGGATTTCATCTTCAAATTAGTGCAATTCCCTATTACGGTAAAATGATTTAAGTCATTTCAGTTCATTTTGAGCACTAAACAACAGCATGATGGTGCCATAGAAAACCATAATTTTGTTTTTTGGGCTGTCTATCACCTTGGATAATGGATCTATCATTTCAAAATAAAGCCAGTTACAAAAGTCAAGGTGACAAAAGGGTTTTATTTACATTTAAATTAATATAATTTTCCCTCATTGCCTTTTAATTGTTGCTCTAATGCATTATTATTCCTTTTGTAAAGCCATCCTTACTGCCCTTTGTTTTTATGAGATGATACAAATATAATACAATATAACACTTTAGGAATACAACAAACTGTAGAGATTCTTGTGAGAAACATCAAGAGGCCATACACTTAAGCTTATTCTGTAAAACAGACATTTCCAGGACAATAGTGAAGCACTGATTTATTATCAAGGCACAGCTGCTTTGTTTGCATATTTCCTCATCTCGCTCTTGCAGGTGCAACAGAAAACAGCACAGCTACACAAGGAGGACACTTTAAAAAGGAGGCCAAAACTACTAAAAAGACTGACAAAGATGCTGAAATTTTGCTGAAATGCAGTAAGAATACAAAAAGCTGCAAGATGCTGCAACGTTTTGCTGCTTTCCTATGTTTTATTATAAACTGAATGTCTTTGGGTTTTGTACTGTTGGTACAACAAGACATCTCAACTAAGGCAAATTGTGATGGGTGTTTGTCACTATTTTAAGATATAAACAATTGTTTAATCCATCAAGACAATTATCTGCAGATTGGCCAATTATATAAAAAAAAATTTGTTACCTTAGTTTGTTACCTTGTCCACACGACAGCTACCTAATGTAACACATGTTTCTGCCATGTATGTATGTGTAGCAGGTATATATATGAAACTATGCTCTATGTGTACATATGTGTGTGTAGATATGGTTTGTTTCTGTGTGTGTGTTCTGTCTCACCAGTGACAACAGGTTGAGGAAAAGCCCGGAGTGCTTGCGGATGAGGTTGTAGGCCTGGCAGCACAAGTCTACAAACAGCTGGAAACGACTGGTGGGACGCTCGCCCTCCATTGATGACGTACGCCATGTCAGAGGTCAGAACGAACGGAGCTCGGTCCCTGATGAAGACAGTAGGTAGAAAAAATGTAAAACCAGCTTCTGATGAGGGTTAGCCAAGAAGTTTTTGAAACGGGTTTGTGGATCAAAGGTATATGGTTTAAATCCCTGCGAAAGTCTGGTTCAGGAAAGTGAATGCACCTCCTTCCCCTACAATAACCTCAGGAGCACCCTGAGGCAAGACATTACAAAGCTTCTAAATAGCTCAGTGGAGATGCTCAGAGGCCAAAAATAGAAGACAGTTGTGGGGCGGCCCACCTGGACAGATCCCAGCTGGGAATGAGTGCAGTGTGTGAGCTACGAACCAGGTCATGCTTGAAAATACACATTCATTTTGCAAAGTGAAGTACACCAACTGTACACCACCGACAATTCAGTTACCCACAAAGGAGCCTTTGACTCATTTAATTTTTTATGCCATTTGTACACCAAAATTAGCAGTCTTTAGGTTTTTTTAAGCAATTGACTCCTTTTCCTTTTGCCAGTGGATGAGTTTGTCTTTCTGAACGATGTTCGAGTGCTGCTTGAATGGTGATGGAAGCTAAACCATTCACGCGCCAATGTACTGCTTTAATCGTGCCAGAAAAGGGGGAAAATTAGAATGTCGGCCGGGTGTTTCTATTACTGCTGACCGTGGCTGGAGCCGATAAATACCTGTGACTACTGCAGAGTCATTTGACCTAAGAATGAATGCCATAAGCCATGTTAGTGGGTTTTTTGTCCAGAGGGAAAGAGGTATTTGTATTTTATATTGAGGAGGAGATCAAATTATGCCATCAAATCGATACATGTGTAAATGTAAGTAAATTCTTCTGGTGGGTCCATTGTAACACTCCAGCATAGATTACAGCTGGGAAACATTTCTTTAGTATCTACCTTCTGATCAGTGTAATGGATGAGGTAATACATGTTCAAACAATGTGTTAACTTTGAACAAAACTCTGGCACTCTGTGGGCAAAAAACAATTTGCCCACAATAAAACATAGGAATTGTTCTTTTGGAGTGGCAGAGTTTTGTTCACCGTTGATTCCTGCGACTTCCGTGCATCCATCATGTTTTTAAGCTTTGGAGATTGCTATTTTTTCAATGTGTTAACTTTCCCCTACTGAAATCAGCTGTTACCTTTCACATATCATCTGGTTACATCCTGGTAATAAAAACACAGTTAAAGACATCCTGTTACACCCTGATGGAAAAACCTTTAAACCCTGATAACGCACCAAAGCACGTTTTAGCTGACAAGCACTTGCCACGAACGCATACACACAAACACGCCCCACACAGCATATCTGATTTTCACCTTTTGAAGCTGCCAAACATCTGAGCGTGTCCCAGGAACTTCCCGAAATCGATATGGAACATGTGACCAGTGGAGCGCAGCATAATATTGTCATTATGGCGATCACAGATGCCCAGCACGTAGGTCGCCACACAGCATCCTGCACATGAGTAGATGAAGTTCTCTGATGCCTGAAAACAGGACAAAGAGAGAAAGAGTGACACATGGAGAGAAGGGAGGAACAAATGTGAATTCCCAGTGTGAAGCACAGGCTTAAGCAAATAACAATTAGATATAAATATATAAGTAGTCGATTTTGTGAGGAGGGCAAAAACCTAAATGCTTGAGAAGGAAGTGAAGTTTCCAACTTTTCCAGATGTTACAAGCAAACCCAGAAATTCTAAAATAATTTTCAAGAGCAGTATAAGAACTAGAACCAGCTTCAGAAATCTGTAAGTGCGTATCTAATGACATGTTTATTCCTGCGTCATGCTGAAAGTTCAGGGTCAAATTTGGCGCAGTAGATCTTTAGGGTCAGAGGTTGAAAAGTTGGGAGTGCGGTTTCACATTTATAGGTGTCAAAGGTCAGAAACTTCTGCAACTGCTATAAACTTCAGGAGTGCATGAGTGGGTGTTATTAATTTCTACAGAGCCAAACCATTAGGTCAAAGGAAAATTATGGCTTTAATATCTGAGCCCTTACTAATCATTTGACATTGAGAAGCAGCTCACTACATTTTTCAATTTGTAGGGTTGAAGTGGGTTTACTGCCGTTTGCATATACTATATGTCTTTTTACCTTCTCATATTCATCCTCAGCAGGATTGTACTTGCGGAGCCACTCTGCCAGCGGCTTGTCCTTGAAGGATCCGGTTACACCATACTCCACCTGGATCTTTCTCAGGGTGTCGGAGGACGGCACCAGCTCCACCATGCCTAAACAACACATCACATTTTTTATTAAGGCAATGCAAATACAGGACAGTCAACTGGTGTTGTTTTGCCAGTGATGATGAGAATACGCCAGGCAATCATAACCGGAGGCTGTAAAGGAGACAGCATTACACAGATGTCTGCTTGTAAATCATAATTGAGTTTAATATGAAGTCTGTTTGGATTATGGGACATCATTTCTGCCTGTCCCATTACAACAACAGAACACTTCCTTCTCATAAGTTCACACACCGGTAATGATTTTATCTGTTCTTCTCATGGCCATGGTGTTTTTAATCTCAGATAGAAAGGTAATTTCCTTTCCTAACAGTGCAGTTTGACAATGACTAATTATTGCTTTCAACTGTGAACAGTTACATTAACTTCTGTTTATTTCTGACCTACTTGTGCTGTGAAGTTTGTAATATAGAGTGTTTCTACAGTAGGTTAATGCTTTGGACAGAGATGGTACATCAACAGACTGTGTGTCAGACCCCATTTACCCCAGGAGGTCACTTCATGTGTTTTTGGCAGATAAGATAGCTGTCCAATCTCAAAAAAGCTGACTGTAAATTAATCAGAGAAGCATTCAAGATGGACTGAAATCTTTTCAAGGCACATTCTAGCCAGACCTCAAAAAGGTGTAATCTATCTGTCTTTCCAAGATGCAAATATAATCCTCCAATAGTGTAACTTACTTTGTTTTAAATTTTAGAGACACTTGAATTAACAAGTATAAATGGGTCCTCTGCATGTGTTAGACTGTTACCTTTGTCCTTGCCGGTAGAGATGCATTTGAAGTTGACAATACGGAGGTCCAGCCCCTCCTGCAGCCAGATGCGGTCCATAATGCGGATCATCTGGAGAGCCAACATGTCCTGCCTCAAGTCTTCTCCAACCTAAAACAGAAACAAACAGAGACAAATAACATCACAGTGCGTTCTTAAAATTACTAATTGATCAGCCACCAGGGGGCACAGTGCTCAGATCAGATGCATGTAAACAACAGTTGGTTACAACAAGTTTTGATGTAACTGATGACAACTGCCCAACTCAAACTGTAAAAGACACACAAGAGCCAGCTACTATTTAAAATACTTATGGCAGTTCATCAGGTTTCTTCTGCAGCATTTTTCACTTGCAGTTCATGCAGCTGTGTGCGGTACAG
The DNA here is from genome assembly GCA_039737535.1 of Lagodon rhomboides. Classification (NCBI taxonomy): domain Eukaryota; kingdom Metazoa; phylum Chordata; class Actinopteri; order Spariformes; family Sparidae; genus Lagodon; species Lagodon rhomboides. Next base: position 14,295,153 of record CM077793.1, read on the forward strand.
TACCTTAAACATAACATTGATCTCTTCTCCCAGTGGGTCGGCGTTGACCAGGGCCAGCTTGAGGGGAACTGCGTTGGAGTTGAAGAAGGAGCAGGCCTACACACACAAACACATGATGTTATATTCTGGACTACATTGTGCTGTTTATTGTTTTAAAGATCAAAACAACAGGATTGAGTAATGTCTACATTATTGTTTTCTTTGTATCTTTGTTGTATTTGTTTTGGGATCAGTTTTAAAAGACACTTTTTGTTTTGTTTTGTTACCAGAGGCCACATACTGTATGTCAACATTATGCTTCACCAAAGAAAAGTCACCATCCAGCAACTGAAAAACCTATTTTTGTGGAAAGTGTCAAGTAGATGCAATTTGATTCATGTCTCTCAAACTATGTGGAACATCATGTGGATCATATCCATACAAGAGATACATTAAAGTCATGTGTAAATATGGCCTACATTTGCATACCAATTATATTATAATAATCTATAAAGCCAGAGGTAAAATGATAGGCCAGGCAGACAGGTTGATTTCACCTATTCTTATTGTGACAAGCAGTGAACGTCATCTTACTTTTGGGATTACTTGCAGATATTCCGAAAGTGATATCAAAAGATGTCTCATTATCTTTGATGAATATCTGTATGAGATTTTTGCCAAATATGTACATGCATGTGTTTTATATTTTGGTCAAATCGTAGTTTAATGAGCTCATTTCCTCGGTGGTTTGAACCACAGAAGTTCTACAAGGAGGAGAATGTGACTGTTTTCCTGTTTCCTGCCAACAGCTCCGTTGAGGTTCTCTTATTCTCCTGTTCTCTGTACTTCTATTCATTGTTACAGTAATGAATTCACTAATGCGTATTCTTTGTTGATCAGGTATATCCAGTGTGATGGAAAGTGTTTTGACCTGAATACAATTATAAAAATTAACTCAACATTTGGAAGACCTCATTTTTTTTTTTTTTGCCAAAATTGACAATTTCTCTTTATCTACAGTCCGTATGTATCTTACCTTCATGTTTAGCTCCTTGGCCACCAGACTGGGGCTAAGAGGCAGTCGGCAGCTGTTCCTCTGGAAAAAGTTCTGAACATTTTCAAGGCCCTCCTGAAGCGCTACCTGACCAGACACAAAAATACAAATTATAACACACACACATAGAACGTGCAATATTACAGTCAGATCACAACCCCACACACACATACTAACCTGTCTTGTGGACCCTCCGGCCTGCCTGACTCTCTCGGCCACAGCTCCCAGCAGGTTCACCAGGTGAGTCTGTTTCTCCAGCTCTGCCCTCAGCTTTGCTCCACAAAGACACAGCAGGGCACCCAGCACCCGCTCATAGCGTCGTCCCCAGGCAGGATCCTGCACAGCATCCTTTAGCAGCCTGCAGTCATTACACACATCATAACAGACAAAATTTAAAGGACACAAGCTTCACCTGAGCCTGTTTTTATATGATCAGCATCAAAGTGCTTAACATCTTGCAAAACAAATTTTTTGCAGGGAGTTTGATTTACCAGGTAACAAACCTATTATGTCTTTATTCTCTGTAGAGAGCCTCAGCACTGAGATCATAATTTTAAAAAGTTGATGATTACAAACTATGTCTTTGTTTTAATAAATTACAAACTAGACCCTCTTAATGGCAAAATATCAGCAAAACAACATAGGCTGTATGTCTATTCTAAAAGCCACTGAATAAGACAGGAAATGAGGAAAACTTGTGTTTAGACCAATTGTATTGTGAAAATACGTCTCAGGTTTATGAATAATGCTATAAATAGCAATGTCACAATGCACACACAGCGAGGTGCAGATCTGTGTGAGATTCTCAACAAGTCCATTAGAAATAAAACACGTTGCACATAAATAGATAAATAAATAAACACATCTGTCGAATAAAATTTACCAAGTGTGTTTTGTGGTGACCGAGTGTTCATCATGTCATGAAATTTCATTTCTTTCTGATAAGGCTCAGTTCTCGCAACATTTCCTTTCAGGTATTTGTCTGGATATAACTATGTCAGCTTGTTGCTGTTTCAGTGCTGTTGTTGACTCACCAATAGAGGTAGTGAGCAATGTTGATGTTGCCTTGCGCTCTGGACAGCAGGAACATGACAAGGGCATTCTTTAAGTGACACTCAAACTTTAATGCCTGGAAAGAGACAAAAGTGACTTAGAACGGGGGCGATGGTAGCTCAGTCTGTCCGGATGTAAAGTATCTTATGTATTTGTGTGTCTATTTTTAGCTTTACCTGTACAAGCTGTGGCAGATAGTCAGCCAGCTCATCATCACTGCTCTTCTCAATCCAACTAACAGCAACATTTCTCACTTCGGTGTCTGCAAACCTACACACAGACAATACACACACATGCATTAAACTCAAGACATACAACAAAGATCCCCAGAGCGAAACAGAAAACACACGTTTTTCCCTCACTTTAAACTCGTCTTTGGTTTCACCATAAAAATTCAAACACACATCTACATATTAACCACAACATTTGTGTTACATCTCAGTCATGTCAAATGTCTTAATGACTGATGATACCATAGACCAAATATGTGTATAAGTGTATACAGTGCATACTTTGACTCGAGCATCTCCAGCGCGGTGACGGGGGGCAGAGGGGGCCAGTGGTGCAGCAGGGAGTGGATGTGAGCTATGCTGGCCCAGTCCCAGCTGGGCACACTGGCCAGCACCTTGGGGAGGCTGCTGGGGTGGTCCTTTCGACAGTGGAGTTGATGGTCCCATAGGAGCTGGTGGTCTGCCCGCTTCAGCCTGGAGACAAACAGAAGAAAGACAGATTAGATGGATCTAAAAAAACTGCATTGTCAGGTGTCACTTTCAATGTTTCAGTGTTGAAAAACTATCTCTGTTTCAACACTATGAAAATAAACAAAAGGAAAGTATTAAGGGCCTCCAATTGATGAGTATACTTGGCAGGATCAGCAATAATAGTTAAAACAGATAGGAGAGATAGAACATTTAAATAGAATCACACAAAAACAACTATATTGACAGCAATGTGACACTAAGTTTACTACTGCAATTTTCTGAAAAATGTCTGAGAAAATCTGTATAAGGTACATTGAAACAAGGAATACAGTCCCTACGAGGAGCACTTCCAAAATATTCAGTGCAAATCCTTCTAGACAGCTTGAAAGAGTGTGAGTGGGTGCACTGTGAGACACTGTAAGGGTCCCCTGGTGGGCCCTGAACCAGAAAAAAAAAACGAGGTTAAATTCCTCTGACAGCTCTCTTTCCCCTTACTGAAGATGCCAGCGATATTTGTCTTTACCTGACCTCTATATAGTACTAAAAATACAAATTTCTCCTTTGGGATTGATGGAATATCACACACACTGAATCAACACGCGACAGATCAGTGAGGCTGCAGTCTTGTGCCCACAAAGGCTGCAGAAATGAATGAACAGGACAGAAAGCAGGCGGTGAGAGACCAGTGAGAGAGTGCTCTGTGCTAAAGTGCTGGTTGAGTCTCATGGATGTTGGCAGCATGGAGGAGATTTGGCTGGCAGCAGGCATAAGAGAGCATTTAGCTGGGCCTGGAGCAGCTGGACGAGAACAGACACACTGGTGCAGACAACACAGAGGCGTGTATGGGGAACTGTGGCTGGCAGAGTCAATGGCATCTTTTAAAATCTCTTCTTAAATCTACTAAGTCCAACGGATTTTGGGTGGTCTGAGAGTCTGCCAAAAAGCTGTCTGCTCAGGGCGGAAATGTTACATGAAGTACTGTTTCTGTGCAAGTTATTTAGATGTTTGTAACACTAAGTACTGTAATTATAATTAAAAGTAGAATTTGGGAGAACATAGATTCCAGATTTAACCAAACACCTTTAAAAAGTGCTATTTTGATTCCCCTGAGGTCACATTTTTCAATGAGGCAACCTGCATTACAAACAAAAAATGACATTAGTGCATTACAAAACAAAACAATGCCAGTTTAATTAAATTTCTCTCTAACTTGTGACTGTTACCAACAAACACCCTAGTACAAAAATAGTGATGTCTTCAGCACACATGGCTTTAAACCAAGTTTCCTCATAGCAATACTTTGCAAGGAATATCAGGTTTTGTTGCATTTTTGACTCGTGCAGGGACATTTTAATCAAAATTTCAGAAGTTAATAGACTATTCAGATGCTTTGCGGCTCTTGTCTTTGCACAAGAAGCACTGCATTGTCAAATGTGAATTTCAGATTTTTGGCACAGCTTTTTTGTGTTATGTTGCTCAGCCTGTTTTGCACATCAGGCTGAGCAACATTAAGAGCATCTCTCTTGTGCTATTAATTGAAGTCAGTGCTTTTATTTGAAATCAATCCAGCAAAGCAAATTTCCCTTAAGAACTCTCAGACCTGAAGCGATAGAAACAGCGGAAAAAGCTCACACATTAATTGTTAGAAATGTTTATTATATATACTCTCAGATTGTATCTCACAGTTGACATTCTCCTACCCAAAATTGGAAGCCCGGCTGCATATTTTCTCTAGTTTGCGCCGCAGATCAGGGTCCAGCTCCTCCGTTGTGTGGGGCTCTGGGCTTGGGGCTTCCTTGGGTCCCACGTATAAAACATCCATTGCTGAGTTGGGGAAGTCCACCTGACAGTATCACAAATACAAAAACTGGAATCAGTTTATTCCTGTTAAGTATCTTTAATTCAAGTAGACACATTTCTTCAACTACAGAGCTTTTCTTAAAAAAATACTCAATATTCTTTCTGAGACAAAAAAAAACTAGGCCCAAAACATAACCAAAAGTTTGTCGACATCACAGTTTGTCAAGAACTTGTATTATTAAAACCAAAGTACTGTTTCAACTACTCAACCTTACAGTACTGGCACTTTTATGTACTACCACTAGCAGGCAAAAACATTTTGGTGAAGCGCTACTCCTGATAAATACAGTAACAGTTGTAGCCACCATATGCATTAGTTCTAGTGATCATGAAAAGCTGTGCAGTAGTAGTATTGTAGCAACTATAGTGACTATGACAAAAGGTAAAAAGATAACTACTGCTGTACCACCATGACTGTCTTGATCACTACCAATGACTACTGTAAAAATCACTTACCCAATTGAAATAAATCCAAATGAAAACAGTACAAAGACAATACATTTATTTACATGTTTTAGTTCATCAGAGTCATTGACTGTTGAAAATATATGTTTATTCTGAATTTCTGATTTCAAATAGGTTGGGAAAGGGGCAACAAAAAACAGACTGATTTTTTTTAGAATCAGGGTTGTACTACAGATGCTGTTAGCACCACCACCGACCTGTAGTACTATTCTCTCTGCAGGCACCCTCTTGCGGTTGCCTGTTGAGCCAGCGGCAGCAGCAGCTCCCTGGGCAGATGTCCACAGACACAACAACCTGCTGCCTCTGGCAAGCACCCTGCAAAACACATTCAGCAAACAAACCCAAAACAATCAAAGTTAGGAATTTTATTAACAGATTACTTCTACTGTGAAAAATATGTAAACTTTGATGTGTCAAATTGTAAGACTGAAACTGTTTAGAAAACATCTTTCACAACTGAGTGATAAGTGGGGAGATCCACTCAAAAACACAAGTTCAGCCACCAATAGCCACTCTTCTCTCCTTACCCTCTAAAGTCAAAGAGCGGCATAGAGACTTTGCCCAGCAGCTCTGGAGCTTTCCTCTGTTTGTTGGAGTCTGGGGAGCCGCTGGCATTCTGGTTCAACACCCCGAACAGAGTGAGGCTCAGTATGGACTCCAGGGGGAGAACAGCTACTGCTATGGGGAAGTTGATCCTATGAGAGATAAGGACAGTGTTGTAGCAGAAGACGGTACGTAAAGCATGTTGTTGTTGTTGTCATTGGAGAGGAGAGAGGAGAGGAGAGGAGAGGAGAGGAGAGGAGAGGAGAGAGGAGAGGAGAGGAGAGGAGAGGAGGAGAGGAGAGGCCAAAGCAATCACTCACAGTTCGTCCCATTTGATGTGGTAGAAGAAGCTTTTGTATGTGCCCACTCTCTTGGACTGGACCGGTTTAAACAGGTTCTTGCCATTGTGTGTGAGTGAACACACCAGGAAGTACTTCTCATAACTGCAACAAAACAACACGATAAGTTTTGTTACTGCGTCTTTTTATACAGCCAGGAGATTTGATGAAAAGGTTAGAGTTAAAATTATAATATAATTGAAATACAAAAACAACGATGCTTGTTGCTTTAATGCTCTCTGGTTGCTAGGATATGGGCATTATTAAGGTAAGCCACAGGAGTGTCTATATTGGGACATACTGGTGCTTGCATGTACATTTTTTCATTTCGTTTATTTTAAATTGAAGACACAATAATCCCATTTCCTATTTTCAGCAATGTCTTGTTTCACAGAATAACAGTTAAAAGTATGTCCATTTGGGAGCAACTGTGGGCTGAGTGCCTTGCTCAAGGGCAACTCATTGGTATGCATGGAAGGGGACAGCATCTTGTTCATTCAAAGATACTTCCCCAACAGTTTGGAACTTGAACCAGCAACCTTAGTCTGAATCAGACCACTGCCTGCCTGTCTATGTAGTACTAGTAATAGGCCCTGATTACCCGTGCAGGTGTTTTCAGTTATTCTTATTAGACTGATTTTTCTTAAAACTTTTTTTTTTAAAACATGTATTTACTGAGGGAAGCTGCTCTGTACCTGCCCACACAGAAAGGAAGAGGTCTAATCAGGCAACATAAGAAAAAACACCTGTGTGGGTGGACCGTGGCTGTGCAGGAGCTTTTTACCACTATAGAGTATTACAACTCTCCTTTACAGTCACACAATCGGCACCTGAAGTTGCCTACAACAACAGTTTTGAACAGATTTCACCAAAGTAAAAAAGCTCTCTACACTTGCTGAAAATCTTCTTTCCTGGTATCTGATGTATTGTTGGCGTAGATGTTACCACCACATATTGGCCTGGCGTGCTTGTTTGGAAAATACGTGTTTTAAAAAATATTTGTGTTGACATAGAATATACAGGAATCAGGAACTATAAAGGAACATACATTACCTTATCTCTATATGCATCATGTATATACAGTACTGTATTCAATTTAATAAAAGGCCAATACTTTGTATAAAAAATAAATAAATAAATTAACAAGAAAAATAGATTTGTGGGATTTATATTTCTAGAACTGATGCTATATGTGAACAAATAGGTCACCACCCGTATTAAGATTAGCTGTCACTACTCAACAACACCTCCCCAAATAATTACTGTGTTTCAGTTGGAGACGTGTGAGATATGCGAGTGGAGAGTGAAAATACAAACACATCAGTTACACATTTTCACCACTACAGGCTTGATCCACTGCTCAGTGCCATCTGTGTTGGCAGCTCCACCACTAGTCACGGTGTCTCAATATGCTGGCAATGGCATGGCATCTACTGAGGCTCCAGATGGATGACACACTGGCCACAACAATGCCAAACACTCAGACCTCAATAACTGAGTATTATAGTAACACCACAACACAACAGATATGCCTAAATACTCGTCTGGGCTGGGCAACACTGTACTCGCTGCGCCCCGCTGGCCTTGGGTTGAGAGGAGCTAAATATTTCAGGAGGTGTCTTTGGAATGAGTGTCACTGCAGCAATGTTTGGTGCTGGCTTAAAATAGCTGCAGGAAGAGGCTGAGCTGGAGTAAATAGGCCTGTTATTAAGCAGTTCCTCTCTCTATATGAAGGCCTCACTGATCGACCAGAAAATTACTATGGAAGGAAGAGATGGCAAGAGTTCTTTAGACAGCTTTGAAAATGCCTCCAACTCACATTTAGAGTTAAAGTTTCTGTATTTCTGATTTCAAATGGCTGCGTTTTTAATCTGACGTTGACCAGAATTAGACTTGGTTGGCATTCATCATGATGTAACTCAGCAATAAAATAACAGTTTTATAAATGTATTGCTGAGGACTATCCCTTATTGATGATGAGGTGAAATGACATGAACTCCTTTTTCCAAAAAGAGTATCAAAACTGTGTCTCATACATTTCTAGGCTTTCCAAACCTATGCAACTGTGGAAGGGCCTGTCAGAGATGTACTGATCCTGGGTAGTGATGCGTGACAGAGCTGGGAACGGAAAAATTTGGCTCAGCTCTGTTCCAGACACACAGGAGATAAAGTCAGGGTGAAACTGGACACTGGCATGGAAAAATAAGACGTGGGGAGCAACACAGGAGCCGTTTGTTTAGTAGAAGAAAACAAGACTATCTGCTGTGACAGCACAGCCCGTGACACTGTGCTGCAATGTTGTAGAGTCACAAAAATTCTCTCCTTGGTCCTGGCTGCTTACCAATAAACTGCTTGGCTTATTCTTCTGTTGCACTCATTGTATGCACTTGGCAAATAAAGTGATCACAATTCTTATCTAGCTTCCTCTACCTTCTGTCTTCATTTTTGGCCCTACCTTGCAGTAGTGCAATTAAGTGAAACGTGGGTGGCATTATTAAATACTGAACAAGTTGGTGAACATGCAAGAAAAAAAAAACATGAATAGAGGTTTTAATTATCCTGCAGCAAAGGATTTGAAATGTTAACACACATTAACAGCATCATCAGCTACAGAGTCAGATCACCTGTATTTCTGAGGAGCTTATCTGTGTCACTCTACTGTTTTGTGAAACAGGTAGAATACACACTTAGATGAGACACATTGTTCTCTCAAAAAAAAAGAAAGAAAGAGGAACCCCTAAAATTAAAAATAAGAATAGAGTATGTTCATCCTCTGACTGTTTACCTGCTGACCCAGTTCGCCGGTATGCCATGCAAGGCAAACAGAGTAAACTGAAGGTGGTCTGTGGTGCCTGAAGCTTCTTTGCTACTCCTCCCCTCTACATCTTCCCCGTCTGTAGCCTGGGGCAACGGAGGGGAGCTGAAGGAGGTGGATGGGGGGCAGAAGGAGCGCAAGTAGAGCTTTGCCAGGTCGTACACAGCCTGCGTCAGCAAGGCCATGCTCTCCTCTACAGGACTGGTATGACCTGTCAGAGTCAGGTATTATCAGGGTGGGGTCAGATAGAAATCATGGTAATAGTTGTAACTGCAAATACAGTGTTCAGTAGGAGGTTGAGTGTGACTGTGTGTATGTACAGAACTTACCATTTGATGACTGACCAGATGTTTTGGACCCCATCTACAAACAAAACATGTTCTTAGAAAGACTTTCCTATATCTAATACTTTGTGAGCATGTATGATTTAAAAGCCTACCTTGGGTGAATGTGTCCTGGGTAAATTGACGGAGTGTCGAAGCCTCTTCATAGCCTCTGTGATGGCTTGCGTCTCCACCTCATCTAGAGCACAGCACAGATTCTTCAGCGTCTGCGCCAACCGGTCCACTGTCTTATACTGGGTACTCTGAATAAAGAGATACAGCACAGGTTAGTACAGCATTTGTGTTACAACTGCATCAATCTTTACATACTCCACCAAGCCTTTTGCGTAAGGGATATCCTCCTAATCTGTACTTTTGTTTTCAGGTTGTCTTTTAACAAAAGAAAACCCATTGTTAAACACAAGAATGACACATCAGGAGGTCTCTGTGATCAAACAACCACCAACAATTCATTAAACAGATTCTCATCTAAACTTTATTTCAAACTACAGCCTACTGTGCGTGCATGTGTGTACAAACAAGGCTGAAAACAAACATACTTTTGCATTCTGAAAGCAGATTAATTAGAGTACATGCTATGATCTTGTCATGGTTCACTTAAATAAATCTTGATGTGATTATGAGCTTTACGATGGGTTGAGGGCGGAGCATATTTCTGACTTCAGTCTGCATTCAATTACTCCACAATAACCTACACTGGCTGAAAACAGATGTGCCATTTCTAGAAAGCCTGCCTTCCAGGAATGTCCAAGTAAACTTACATTTATGTGTGAAATATCTGAATGGACACAAAAACCTTGAGGGGAGTTGAAACAGTCTTTGGAGCCTTCAGTTATACAATTCAGTTCAACATTTTTGTGTTAACGAGGTGTAGCATCAGAGGTGGGACCAGAGGCTACATGAGTCTCAATATAAGAGCAGCTACACAAACATTTTAAAAATCCATACCTTTCAATGCAGCAAAAGAGTTCACAGTACAATTAATTGTTTGATGTTTTAAGACTGGAATATAATCAAAATAATTTTTTTATCCTTTTAATTTTTCTTGACCACATGTACCTCATTTTGTAGGCAGATGTTGACTTGATTGTGATAGCCTTCTAAATAGTCAGCCAGGCCTTGTCTGCAAGAAAATGCACAAAAAGATTAGGTGAGGAATGAAAGGAAACTTAAGACTTTGCTTATTATCAGTGCTAATCAGATAAGGACAGAATATACTGTAAAGTTTACTTTAGTTAACTAAAAGAAACGTAAGCTCTCATTTCATGCAATTAACATGACAAAAAACTGTATGTAATTTCCAGAAGCTTCCTTATTAATTTGTTAATCCGGCATCCTAAACTAGAAGTGCACATTTAACTCAACCTAGGAGGACCAGTCTAAGGATGCAACTAATGTTCATATATACTGAAATTTGTAATGCAGGAGATGGAAAATGTGCTATTTCAGGATTTTAATGTGGTAAAAATACTTTTTTTTCCCCAAAATAACCATATTGGTAACACATTAGAGATTTGTTTTCTGCATGCCCCAATACATGTGTGGAGGGGATCTTTAAGCTTCACAACCCCCTTTTTTTAAATTTTCCCAACCAGGTGTAGGACCCCCCTACCTGGTGACATTCTCCTTGAATGGCCTGTCCACTTGGCTGAGGGGCTTCTCTAAATCTATGGAGGAGTTGTCATCTTCCTCCTAAACAAAAGCAGTCAAGATTTACCGACCAAGCATTTCAGGTGACAGATAAGCAGGTGCCAAAGTCTCAGTGATATATAATCATAACAAATCATTGAGATCATCATTTCCCTGAATGAGGATCAAGTGTTGCCAGTTTCCCGCATTGGGTCAAAAGTTTAAAAATGAGTCTCAGTGGCACAACATAAAATGTATTATGTCACATTTTAGTAAAATATTCCTATAAAGTTTATATGAGATCACATGTTCATTTGATTGAGTGACTTACGGTGCGTGCCAAGTCTCTTCTCATGGTGGAGTGAGAGAGTAGCTGTAATGAGATCTCATTCTCCCACTTCCTGCAGTTCTGGACGTACTCATGGCTTCCGAGGCTGTGTTTACTGTGGCACAGGGATACAGAGAGGCAAGGTTCAGAAAACCACACTACATGTTGAGGATAGTAAGGAGCAGTTATTGAAAAAGAGAAACAAGACAGAGACAGATATCTCCTTCAGTTAAGTGAATTATGTTATTTTGGTGTAAACCATAGATACTTCCCTGAAATGCAAAGTGATATTTGTTTATTCTGTATTTTGGGGAAATGCTATTTTGTGTCGCCATTCTTTTGTTTGCTTATTTTGTCACTGATGTTGTTTGGAAGGGTGCTGAAGCCACTTGTGCACCCATCACTCAACAAAATCTAAAAGTTTTCTATACAGTATAATGCAGCAATAGCACCCTAACAAATGTCCGAAATTAGCTTTTGGGCTCATCTAACAAGCTGATGAATAAAGCCGATAATACAAAGCCAAATTATTTTCATTGACTTAATAGGTACTGCATCTACTCACTCTGACACAGTAGATTTTAGTAGGTGGTATGTACCTACTAAGAACAAGCACAGCATGCTTTTGTCACGCTCCTGACATAAAACTGCTGCACCTGGGTAGACCAATGCAGTGTAGACAAAAGAGTCGAACATGTTGTTTGCTTACTACATCCTAGCTTTTCATACCCACAGGCGTGTATCAGCTATAGATTATAGACTTCATTTTAGAATTCAAAAATGTCAAATGTATTTTATCTTATCAGCATCAACCATGAGAAGCAGGTTATTATCGATTATTGATTTCGCCGGAAAATAAACAATTTTGTGCATCCCTAATATTTTCAACGTTTGGGACTTGGCAGATGGTTCATAGCTTCAGGCCAGATCCTGTAATCGTCTTTATACAATAACTATCAGTGTATGTGTAGGGTTTGAAAGTTTTCTTCAAACTAGCAGAGGAAAAAAATAATCACAGAGCAAAAGAAATCGCTAACCGTTACCATGGTTACCATAAGAAGAAAAACATTATTATAATGTAATGATTTATGGACATTCTTAGTATGGCTAGAGCAAGGCTGTAAAGACTAGTTAAAGTATGACAGAATTAATGATCAACATACTAAACATTTGTCTGTTCAGCAGCTATAATCACAAAATATTACGTATGCAGCTTTGAACATTTGGCTGCACACTGGGCCTTTAAGTCCTGGTATAGGAATAACTATTCCCATGTATCCAAGATTAGAGGGAGAAGAGAATTTCTACGGTGGAGGAGGGTGCAGGCGTGATATAGAAACATCAGTCAGTCCCCTCTGCACAAGATTTTGAAAGGATGCCAAGATAAGAGTAATAGAGAGGAAGATAGAGAAATGAATGAGAGACATTAAAAACAGAGCAGAAGTATTTTTCTGTTGTGTAAGTGTACTCACTTCTGCAGCACCTCCTCCCGGCCACACACTTTGAGCAGGTAGCTGGAGAAGTCGACCTGGTCCAGGTCATCGTGGACCCAACAGAGAGTCTGGCTGATCAACAACTCCACTGGAGAACTCACTGAAAAAGAAAAAGGATGGAGAGATGATGAAGAAGATGGTGATGGAGGCCGAGAGGGAGGGAGGAAGGGTGATCAGGAATATTGATGGGGAGAAAGGGAACCACATGAGAATGATGTGAGGGAGGGCCAGTGAAATGGAAAAGCAAGAAAGAAAGGAGGGATCAGTGGTTGGCAAAAAACAGACAGAAGGAAAGGGGAATGATGGAAGAGACCAGAAAGAGAAAATATGTAATGAGAATAGGGTCAAATACTTTTAAAACTACAAGATTACGCCTCAGTTTCAGGAACCTAAAACAAGAGGGAAGCGACACGATACAAGACATATCAACAATTTATCAGGGGTTCTGAGGTCATGTCATGATACAATATCAAAATGATCATGTAAAGTTTTGGCCTGTTAATAGACACATATTTGCTGCTGTGGGAACTGAATTCTAGAGCTCACATTCATCACAATTTCTCTCTAACCGCAAATCATCCTGCCACGTTTTGTAGGGCTCATGTTTCACTTCAAATCAAACCTGTTCTGGAATCAAAGGCATTACTGCTGTGAGTTGTAAAAACGATTTTAAGTGGGGAGGATTGGGGTCAAGCTCAAGGTGTTTGTGTGTGCTCTGATATCTGATGTGTCTGGCCCAGGGAAGACTGGGTGGAGAGCGTAACCTGATACACATCAGATTATTTTGCAGTTTGACTTCTTCCAAAGAGGTTTTAGCACATTCTTAGCCATACACAAACACGTGCAGACAGATACAAAGACACTTCATTCAGAGGACTATCTCAGCTTTGGACTAAGCACACGCACTCAGATTACTTAATATACGTTCACAAGGACACAAGGGAGGGAGACCACCCCTGGCTCCGGCAATAACAGACCTCCACCCTTCAAAGGAATGGTACATCTTTTCTTACTGCTTACATTCGTAGTTTTGGCTTCACCATCCTGTACGTGTAGATGTGGTGCTCACAGAGGTTATACGTGTGTTGCAGTGTTTTGTAACAAACCATTTAGACATGATTTTGTGAGCGCTCTGAGGTGGTAAGGGAATTCCCAGCAGGGCACTTTTGAAAGCACCAGTTAAAAGAGGAGAAAATTCCTCCGTCGCTTGCTGTTAACCGATTCACACATGGTTGGGGAATGGTACACACATACACAACTAAAGACAAGGAAGTAAAGTGGAATGTAATATAAATCTATCACGATAACTAGCATAATGAGTAACTTATGATGCAGGTTTTGGGTCCAATCATGGTCGTGTAGGATCCACAATGGAAAGGCTGGCGAGAGGGCAGAATAAGGCCAGAAGTCACTCAGCACTTGTTAAACCACAGAGCCCAACATATTTCAGATGTAAAAGAGGAATGATGTAATTCCTACATGACTCAGAGCAAATAGATTTCCAACAGTCAGACATAGATTCAGAGACAAAAGGAGGGAAACAGAGGCAAATGGAAAACAGTAATTAGAAGCAAAAGGACAGTGTTACAGTATAACAGTGTAACAGACAATTTAAGCTTGAAAAGCATGCAAGTTCCTGATTATGATCGCAACAACTCATGTCAGGTACTCTTGTTTTCTTTAGTTCAGCACTCTGCTGAACTCTCACCTACAGCTGAGATCACCTGCATGTCACGCTATATGAACACAAACAAATAGAAATACAAAGGGACTGTCAGGGAAAAAAACAGAAGTTCTAAACAGATTTGCCCTTGCACAGTCACTACTTCATAACTCCTCGTGGTGTAAACTTAATATAGAGACTGAAAACACAAATTGTGAGCCATAGTGTATCCTTATAGTTATCAATATAGAATAGTTTATGGCTATTTTACACTGGAATGATGGCACACATGAACATCGACAAGTTTAAGTCAAATTCTGTGAAACTGCCACCGCAACGAGGTGAAGAAATACAAAAAAAGGCATCTGGCCTTTTTACACGATTTTGTATTCTTCAGTCAGACAAATATCATGATGCATCGTTAGATGATTGTCTTACACTGCATCGATTATCGCAGAATTGCTGTATGGTGATACTATCATTATTGTGAGCAACGTATCGTGAATCGTATCATATCTTGAGATACTCTGTGATTCCCACCTCTAGTTTATAATGTTTGATTTTTGTTAAAAACCTTTGTAGGCCAGTCATGATTCAATTTTAATATAATCACTTTGGAGACTGTAGTTTGTGCTGTTGAACTATATTGTATTATACAGAGGGGTTTCTGTCAAATATTTATATATTGTGCCATTCTTATCAACAACACATTTATGTTAAAGGTTTGTCTGTATCAATAAAACTTGAATACAGCTTCTCACAATCCTCAAACTGTACATTTACAATTTTGACATCATGCCAATAAGTGAAAATCTTAGAGGCCTCCTTCACCAATTTCATGAAATCTGAAACAATTCCAACAATACAGACAAAACAAATGGACATAGTGTATATGAATAAATACACTAGCATTTATTTCTTATAAATATCATCTTTATGTGTTTGCATTAGTATCGCTCTCCATTAGTGTCAAATTCCTGCACATTTTGAATGAAAAGGTTCTGGGAGTCTGTGAAGTTTGTGTCTTCACGCCTGAAAAGAGAAACATGGTTTTGTTCCCTCCTCTCCAACACTCTCACAGCCGCAGACAGTAACCTGAGCCAGACTTCCTGCATTTCTTCCGTCTGTCATCCTCCCTCCATCTATTTGATCTATTTTACAATACATCATTTTTTCTTTGTATCTCTAACCCTCTACCTTTATCACTTTCTTTCTCTCATCTCATTTTCTTCCCTGACACTCTCCCTTTGTATTTCTATCTTCCTCCTTCTCCCTGCATTCTTTCTCTCTTTTGCAATTCTTTCTATGCATTGCTCTCTCCCTCTCTCGCTCCTTCCATCTCCCCTCTTCAACCACAGTATGTTAGGAATCCCCAGAAGCCAAGCAGTTCACAGCCAAGCCCTGGAAGAATCGATTGTCTTTCTTTTTCCCTGCCCTCTAGAAAAAGGCAAAGACTAAAAGCTACAACAGCATGACGCTAGCAAAAACAATGTCAGAACATCCTAAACTCCTTTTTGATCTGTTGGGAAATATATTTTATTCATTGCTCACTTCACATAAACACATGACAATGCAATACTGTGGAAAAATCTACACAATTAAACATTTCCTCAGAAGAGAAGAGTCAGAAAGAAGTAGAAGAATTGGTATAGTGAGTTTAGGAGGACAAAATGATAGAAGATAGAACAAGAATAAGAAGAGATAAAATATAAGAAAGAAAAGAGATGACAGCGAAAGAAGTCCAGAGAGGAAAACCGATAAGGACAGAGAGGAGGGAAATATGTATCTCATGTTAATCTGTATGTAGTCAGAGGTTACAGCAGGATTAAGAAAACAGAGTGAGACAGAGGATGGGGAGAGAAGAAGGGATAAGGAGATGCTGCACGGAAACAAGGGTGGAGGAAAATATTGTCATGCAAGAGAAGGGAGGGGAGACAAATTGAGTAAAGGGAAAACAGGAGAAAGTAGAGAACAAAAGTAAAATTGACACGGAAAAGCAACAGAAAGGGGGCAGAAGAACAAGCAGAGAGACAGAAAGAATGACAAAACGCAGTGTGAAAGTACCCTTCCCGTCCTTTATTTCCCTCTATCCTTCTATCCAAGCTTTGAGCAGAACTGAGGCCTATTGTTCCGACGAGCAGATTCCAGCAGTGTCCAACCAGAGGCATCAAAACACCAACAATGTGGGTCAACATGCTGCTGACAACATAGGAAGTCAACCAGGAAACAACGTACTAGACATAATTTTAGGGAAGAAGGAAGCGATTCTGGGAAGTGACCTAGAAAGGAGGTGAATTCAGCAGAAGCAGGAAGACAAGGAGGCATCACAGGAATCTTTGAAAGAGCAATTAGGTTGTAGAACATGGAAAGTAGTAAATATACTTCCTATAGGCTGTTGCTGTTGAGTTGGGCTATAAAAGAGTGAGTGGTGTCTGGGTCAGTAGGACAATAGAGTATGTCTGCTGTAGTATGTCTGTTACATACACACAGTAGAGAGTGCTGAGGAATGGCATATGCATAAATATATGGGTTGGCTGTCATACAAGAAACAAAACAGACCCTTATAGCAGACAGTCTCACACACATACTAACAGACTTGCATTACATCACAAACACACACACACAGTGGTCTATTGCTGATCCTCAGGGACCTACATAGACAGTGGTGAACTTGGTCACACAGTTGGAATAGTATGTCTGACAAAAAAGCCCTCTGGATTGGCTGACAGCCTCCAGTGTGCTTGGCTTCAGATCCCAAAAGACACGTCAATCACAGCGGTTGTAGTTTTGTGTGTGCTTAACGAGGGGTTAGCCAACAACAGCAAACACCCAGGGAAGGAAACCAGAAATCTTAGCGAGTCCTTGGAAAAAAAATAAATAAATAGACTAGAGTCCCTTTTGCCCCAACATGGCTTCTCAAGGGCGAGGGGACAAACCTTTATTTGTGCGGAAAAGGAACAAAGTGTACTTCCCACGACAGAAAAAATGAAAAGAACAAGAAAGAAATGAGGTGAGGAGGGGGTAAAGAGTTTGGCAGCTGTGAATGTCGTTTCCTCCTTCAGAACTCTCATATCTGCAATCTGAGCAGCTCACTCTTAAAGGCAAAGTGGTACAAGGTTTCCTTTTTGGCTGACTTAAATGCGATGGTGTTCAATCTGTACAGACGATTTTCTGCACTTTTTAACACTAGGCTATTCTTGTGGTTAAATACATGTGGTTAAATACACTAGGAAAAATAAATCTGTTGTTCAATATTTCTAAAATCCAGAAGATGAAGGTTGCTAACATATTTTTTTATGATCAACTGGTCTCCACTTGCTTACTATCATGTTAAGAACTGGTTCAAAGATGGTTTACATGAGTCATTGGATGCTTACCGTCACAGGTGAATGTAACAGGCTGCTGAGACTCTGAGATTTCAATCGAAACCTTGACAGAGCAGCTAGTGTCACCTCCGCCGTCTCTCTGGGTAATGACAGGGCTAAGGACATAGCCAGGGTTGGTGGACATGTCGCCATGAGGGAATTTGGAGCGCAGGCTGGTATGGAAAAAAATACAAAAGAGCAGAGTCAACACTTTTCTGTATTTTGGTCTACTTGGCCAGTAAAAACAGATTGGGGGCAGCCAGAGCCAGCCTAGCATATGGATCAGATTACTTGGATGAGACTATTGGATGCATCATGGGCAGTACAACAGGAAAACTGGATGGGGGGAGTCGAGAGAGGAAGAGATTATCTGAATAAAAAATGTATTTATATGCACACTGATATGGTTATGTAAAATCATTTGAGATTTACCATTTCTATCTGTTCTCCCAAGAGTCTACATGCACAATGAGTCATCACTCTGCCTGTAATTCTTATACTGTGATACTGTTGGCATGGGTAATTGGGAGGGTGAAAGATGATGAAAATGCTATGAAATTATTTTTTTAATTTTTTCATTTACACCCTTTGAGGTTGAGTTCCTTTTAATCGCAAACTATCTGGAGAGGGTGTTGACCAACAAGCACGCAGGGTAGATGCTGGGCAGACAGTGGGCGTTGACTCCGTTATCGAAATGAAAGTGGATTCCCTGAGCGCAGCTTCATCATAACTCCGCCCAAACCAAATACTGGAGTGGGAGATTCCGTACAGGCTCAAGGAACAAAACATGCAATTATGTTTATATGTGCCTTAAAATGTTTAAGCATGCATTTACGCTTGCATACAAACACGAAAGGCAATGTTGCTCAGCGGGTCCACCACATCCGTTCATTAAGGCCACCAGCAGGTCCAAGCTTTCACTTGTCATGTGAAATGTCTCAACATTTTCTCAAAGGACAGCTATACAGTGCCCCTAGACACTTAACCTTGTTGTTGAAAGCATTCGTTGCCATACGTAGTACATGGGAACATTTTATTCTGCAGGATTTTAAAGCAGCAGGGCAGGAAGTGTGTGAAATACTCATATAATCTTTTACATATTACCATTTTGATTATTTTTATTATAAAAAATCTGGAGCCATGCACTGATAAACCAATTAGGAATGTGCATTAGTCAATTAAACGTTGCCACCCTCTGATTTCAAATGGCTCTCATAGTATACGCAATATTACTTCAGACGAAGTCTAACCTTAAAGATTAAATTGTGCTCAATGACTGTTTTCTGAGTGTTTTCTTACTTTTATCAAGTCACCTAGCAAGTTTTAGTGTATTTGAACTTCAGGCAAATTAGTCTTTAGGGAGCATCCTTAAAAGCAGTATCGCTCAAAACAAAAAAAGCACCATCATTATTGTGACAATAATGTCCACCTCAGGACAACAGGAAAAACTGCAGCTGTAATACTCATTGCCTGCAGATGGCTGCAATGTCATTAATTGTGATATACTGTAATATTGCTATCATAACAGCTATTACTTTCATTGCCTGTAGTTGGCAACAGCACCGTCTCAAGACTTAAACGGTCTCTTAATATTTTCTTTTCCTGTAAGTCCCACAAGTAACGGGTGTAGGACTGCAACTGGCCCAACTTGCATTTGTGAGACAGTTGAAAGCCAGCTCCATAAGATGCTTTGCGTCTATAAAATGTCATTATACATTTTGAAAAGTAAAAGTCAAAGGAGGGCTTTATTATCACGACAACGGGAAGGATCTTACGTTGCTACGTCTTCACAGAAGGCGACAACCTCCAAGTTTTGAGCATCCTGTTCTTCCAGCGCGGCATTCTTCACCAAACCTTTTCCTTTTCCCTTGTCCTACAGGAGCAAAAGAGTCAGACACACAACACATGAAAAGAGTCAGGGAGCTAGAAATATACATACAACCTGCTTACATACTTTAAACAGAAGCAGGCCAGATGGAGATAGGCAGTAGAGCACATATGAACTCCTTCTATGAGTTAAACAGGATTGATGGTGGACATGAAGCTCACAGTCTTCATGGTGATTTGTGTTTGAGGATCACTGCAGGGGCAATTTAATTAAAAACACCTCAGAGCTATGAATCCTACAGAGTGAATAAACATGTCAGTAAGAGCAAAGGTCTGACACAAAGAAACACACACCAGGTCTGCAGCTCTTTTATGCCTTTGTCTCTTAAATTCTAAAAATGCATTAGTTTAAATTAAATTAAGGTTTAGTTTTACATAAATCTCTCTGGTATACACAATAACAATCATACCCTCTAGGGGCTGATCTGGCTTTTTCTTATATTGGATACATGGAGAAAATATTTTTTACTTCTACATATTTTTGTTTACTCTTTTTGTCTCAAACATTTTAAGAACGAAGTTGAAAGAGTTGTAAATCTGTCTCGCTCTCTGTCTCGCTCACACACACACACAGACACAAAGACACAGACACACACACACACACACGCATCCCAAGACAGCTCCCTTTACTGGAGGCTGGCTTATTGCCGGGAGCTCGCAGTTGAATTCTGCTGTTTTACTGCTGTCTTACTGCCAGTGGCTGAGGAATGCACTTCCTATGGCACAGGAAATGAGGAGTGAAAGGGCCCCGCCCCTTCCTGCACCAGGCTCAGTCTGCAAAAGTGCTCTGTCATAGCTTGGAAATCTGTGACTCTGACATCACTCCCAACAAGGGAGAGAGAGGTTTGCAGACCAGGCAGGGGAGGAAGGGAAGAAAAAGAGAAAATGTGAAAAAAAAGTTTGGAATGTCATAGTAAAAGCTTCTGTGAGAATGTGAACCTGGAGTTTTTTGATAAGCCCAAGGGGAGAGTAGAGTAGTTAGTTTTTCATATACAGTGACAAAGAGATGGAACAATTAAAAACCTACTGGTTGTTTTGCCAAAAAAAAAAAATAACTCAACTTCTATTTCTTCACTTCAGATTATACATTTTCTTTAAAATGGCAAACAATTTTGCAATCAAACTGTCATGAGTTGCTCTTACAATAAATTATAAAGGTTTTTTAACATTTTCACTGGTGACAATCCAGTACATAAAGGGCCAAGTACAATTTGCAATCATTTTCTGTCCTCACATTCATTTATTTTGAAATCGCACCTGAGCCAGTTAAGACACGCTTCAAAGGATTTTATGTCATGTGTCTGCCGTAGCTTTAAAAAGTTAAGATACAAGGTTAGGGCTACAACTAACAGTAATATTCATCGTTGATTGTTCTGACACTTATTGTCATGATTTATTTATTCATTTTATTTTTTCCCAGAGGCCACAGAAACAGCAGCAAATCCTCACTTTAAAGAAGCTGGGACCAATGGATGTTTGACATTTCTGCTTATAAAATACCATAAAACCACAATGTCCGTGGTTCAACAACATCAGCCCGTTCCCCTTTCATCCTGTCAACTGTTACTAATCCATTAAAGGCAAAGTGACACAAAAACTAATCTTAAAATGAAAAACAAGCATGCCAACCCTAATTACCAAGATCACAACATCTAGCCAGTTAATCTGAGATATGATTTAGACCACAACTGTGCAGCCCTGAGAGGAGAAGACATCTTGTTCAAAGCAACAAGCTGACCCGACTTAACACCAGGAGAAAGAAATCTCAAAGTCAGCATGGAGCTTGGAAAGGAGGCCAAGCCTGACACCAAACCACCTGCATCTCCCAGCAAGGGAGCAAGGAGACTGGGTTCTTGCCTGCACAACTTCTGTCTCAAATTTTAAATACTTTTTTGGGGGGGTTCAATATGAATAAGATAAACAAAAATAGACAGAGAGAAGAAAATCAATAAACAGTGTCAGGCGACACTGAGACAAGGAAAGAGAGAGAAAGACAGAAAATAAAAAAAGGGGAAGAGATTAAAAACAAAGGGTCAAAGAGGGAGAGCGAAAGTAAGGTTAATAGAGAGACTGAGAGAAAACATTCGAAAGCCAACGAGAAAAGAGACCAACAGAGCACATGAGCAGTGTTTATGTTTGGAGTCAGGATTGCCTCAGCAAAAACAAACATGGACAGATACGCCAATGAGGCCGTGTTAGCTGAGTGTCACACACCAACGCACACAGACACACACACTCAGCAGGCTGTACAGTGGGACAGGCCCGTCTTTGTTTCACTCTATCGATTTTGTCAGACCCGGATGCAGAGCTCCTGGTGTCTGAAGTCATGAGAACGGCTACATATGATTCACACATTGACTAATCCTTCATCCTCTCTTATCGTGATGTGTAAGGGCACTGACTGTAATGCCGGGAACACACTGTACGACATAACGGAAGATTACAACCCTAATGATGGCTGATCTTCAGGGTCAAACAGTACACTGTGGGGTGTGACCAGTAGTTTAAGCTGGTTGATGACAGACATCTAAACAGAGATGACTATAATCCACAAAAGTCAGTAGTGGAATGTGTGATTCTGAGTCTTTTGACAGTCGGTTTGGGTTTTAAACCCTTATTGTGTACTAACTGAAAGATGCTTCTAAGGTTTACACATTAGAAATGAGCCCCTCTTTTGGCTAAGAATTTAAGCATCTGTAAATCTAAAACTCACCACACTGATGTGAATTTCTTCCAACTTTCTGAATGATGGATTCATTTCTCCACACTAATAGAAAGACAAGATATGGAACTTGTCAAAGGTTATTTTTCCACACTTTCCAAACCTGCTGAGAGCGCTGACATAACCATCCTGACAAATGTCTACATTGGCAAGATTCTAGTCTGGAAAAAAGGTGTTGTTGTACTGGGTGTCCCACATCACTTAGTCGGCCACATTCTGCTCCAGAGTGAGACATAATCAATTTTGAAACATGTGACTCCCGCTTCCACAAATTACACAGATGTAAAACTATTCATGCTATTTTTCTAGGGTAACTTAACCTCGGAGTTGACTTAGACTCCTAGACTCATGAGCTGTTACACAACCTTCAACACATTTTTTCTTCAATGATATATAACATTTTGGAAATCTGCACTTCAGCTAACGTTTTTGCTGGAGACAGACTAAAGGCGTCATTGTGCTTCAGTGCTTGCCAGAAATCTCTCCACATGCATTTTTCTGACAACAGTATTGGGGTGGCCGTATCTTACAATTTCTGTTAACTCTAGAGATCAACAATTCAGCAAGCACGCCTGATGCATGGAGTGATTGACCAGGTGTGCAGCTCCTCTCTCAGCTCTCTATTTTTTATACTTCTTGCCATTACTTTTCATGTGTGCAAACCAATCCAACACAATGAACACTTCTAAGTGCTATATTGTAGGCAACTGGACCTGGATGACTGAGAACCTTCATCAACGTGTAACACAATGAATAATACTTTCGAGGAAAGACTGTCCAAATGTCTGCCATCTTCCCTACTTGTACGCTTTTTGCGTCTCGCATCTCTCTTTGACATCCTGCCATCGAGTACAGCTGTTTGGAAAAGGTATAAACACTTTTGCCTTGGGATGTTGTTTGAGGACTCTCACTATGGAGCAATGTTCTCATGAGTGGGTTCCAATTTTTCTGTTCTGGTGCACACGCAAACAGACGCACATGGATGTGCATGTGGGTGACACAACACATAGTCGTGCCAACAGTATTTCACTAATCAATAGGTGGTGTTAACATGCCATGAAACAAAGAAATGATCCAGCAAAATACAGGGAAGAAGCAGACTGCTAGTGGCCAGACTGGGTGTTTGCAACTTCCGGGATTTCACATAATGCACACTAGCTCAAAATCCATCACCTTGGTATGCGTTTTCCTTTTTATCCATGATGTAAACAGTGCAAGTGCCAAAATGTTAATTATACCAACCATAATGTTCCATTAAAAATTTTGTAGACTTATTTCAAAAATATAGCGCAAGCAAACGATAAAACACTAATGAACAATTCTTATTCATCAACCTTCTGGATGATTAAGTGTTCACATAAAAAACCCAGCTAATTCATTTAGCTTGTGTCATCAAAGTTTTCACCATCTAAATCAATGTCTACCAGCTTCTACCTTACATCTCTCAAAAGCTTTTCATGCTTGGTGCTGATCAAGGTCTGACTTTAAAAGAAGAGAAGAAAGTTTTTAGCAAAAACAGTTGTGTTGTCCCTTGAGTTTAACAGATGAGAACATGGTCAGCTTGAGGAACTTTGTGAACAGACAGGCAGGAACTGAAAGGCTCAACTAACCGGCTGGTGGTAATTCCAAGCCCAGCATAAGTATTGAGTTACTGTACACATCTAGATATCAGACACCTCTTTTCGTCTTTGTGCCAACCTAATGAAAATGACTATCCACAGGAAACCTGCACTTAAACATTCAAAAGCCACTGTCAATATTTTAAAGCCTACAAGTTCAAAAATCAAGAAGATATACAGCAACATACTGCATGATGGCTAGTAATTAAAAAAAAAAAAAAAAAATTAACTACTATTTTATCAGTTTTAAGTTTTCCACTACTGCTCAACTTAGTGCAAGAAGACGAAGACAGGAGGCTTCCTTTTAACAGTAAAACTTTGTGTGGGAAATGCTGAGTGATGCTGTCATGCTGATCCAGCACTTACTGAAGAGATAACGATTGATTTTAATGGACTGTGTATACTCAGCAACCTCTGTCAGCTAAATAGCTTTTGGCTGCATACATGAACAACTTCTCGTTTGGATACAGCTTCATTGTTGAGAATTTGTGCTGTGGTTTACATCAGCGGAACAAGCTGCATAGAAAACACAAATCTACTTCTTCTTTCGATCAGGAAGTGACTGATGGCTAACTAACTCACACTTCCTGGGATAAACTGAAATCTCTGACTTAATAAACGTGGGTCAAGGGACATTTGGATCTGTTTTCTTTTAGGTGACTGGAAATGGTGACTGGACAAAATGTACAAACTCTCACCAATCTTGACAAATCACTGGAATGGCTTTCTCTGAAACACTGCAGAATTTAGGCTATTCCCTAAATGCTTGTTAGCAACGTTTTTATTATGTGCGTCAGTATTTGGTTTCTACCTGCTTCCTCACGCCATCTTCCACAATGCGACTCCTGTTTTCTACCAGTGAACAAGGTCAAAGGTTAGGAGACATAGAGCTGTTTGCCCAGTGAGTCACAGTTAACTGGAATGCATGTCACATCCCGCTTCTACAACATCTTTTAACCCTGCAATCTGTGTGGCAGAAAAAAATGTAGAGAGTGTTGAGTATGCTGCAGCATCTCCTACTTCCACTTAGGGTGTAATTAGACAATAATAAAAGAAAATGTTGTAGAGCCTGGAGTGGGATGGCATGGAGGTGTGAGAGATGTGAAAGAGCTGCTGGAGGTCTTAAAGTCTGCGGGGGAAGGAGAGATTTGACATTGTTTTAGGTTGGAAAAATGTACAGTGCATGCACCAAAACCCACAGTGCAAACCTACATACTGTAGGTTTTAGTTTCACACATGCACACAGTGAACTTGAAACACAGCACATGGTCAGATAAAAATCTGCTTCCAGGATATTTCGAAGGAAAAGTGCAAGAGCAAACAGGCAAGATCAGTAAATCTGCAATGAAAGGGCAAGCAAGGAATTTCAATGTGCGTTTAAACACTACTCCAACTATAAAGTTGACTGGTTCAGGAGGCTCGACACATGATTATAATCTCTATTAACTAGATCATATTGTATTTCAGTATTACATTTTCTGAAAAACTGGTTTTGTTAAATAGATCAAAAGTTAATTAGTCTAATTAAAAATATTTACATCAGATTTTTCTACACATTTCATTGTTGTTTGATTCAGTCTGTGTGAATGTATTCACTAAAAATCCTTACCATTTCTTCTCTGGATTTGAAGATCTACTAGACGAACCAAAAAACACTTTACACTGCATCAAGTGGAGCTGCAGTTCTTAAGAGTAAGTAAAATGAATCTGTGTTGCCAGACATGGCCATGTGTGGTAAATGACGCATTAACTTTTAGTGTTGCTTTGCAAACAGTAGGAGCCAGGTCTGAACAGGCATTGGTGCTGTGAAGGACTGACGGCTGAAGTGCAGATAGAGCTATTTGTTTGACTGCTGATTATCACTTACCTACTGCTTTATGTCTAAAGGCCAAAGCAAAGGATTAGTAGCATAACAGGCAGTCAGTGAATAAAAGGAGGACTACTACCATTTTTACAATATTAGTGCGTGTAAGTGAGATTTTTAGACCAGTATAAACCTGCACAAAGTAAGAAACTGACTACTTTTCCATTGCCAGTAAACAAGATTGCCTTTCTTTTATTCTTTTGGTGCGCTGCCTTCAATGTCATGAATGCGCTGGAAAACAGGGAACAGTGGAGTAGATGCATTCAGAAGATATTAAAACTAAGTCTTAATAACAATCTGAATCAATCACATCGTTATTTTGAGGAGCCGACATTGGAAGATGCTAAAGAGTGAGACAACACACTTCCTTCTCATCTCTGAGAGTTTCAAGTGCGCCGTACTGATTGGCCATCTCGGCAAGGATCGGTTACTGACACGGAGGCTAGTGATAACGAACGTTTTTTGAGCACTTGACGGAAATAGAACAAAGATGGGTGGAAAAGTGTTAATGTACCAACGTCCTTACCCTAAACATGCATCATAGCATCGCAACAGACAAGGGGTCTAAAATTAGCGTGTCCATCGCTAAACAGACGATAAACACCTATGACCCCTGCTGTCATTTGACATGGGAGTGAATGCCGATTGAACCCTACCTCATTGAAGAGAGAAGCCAGATGTTAGTTGCATGCTATAATGAAAGGGAGTAAAAGGTAGACGAACAATTGTAAAGCAATAGAGGTAAAGAAATTAATTGAGAGACTGTAAAGAAAAAAGAACGGACAGTAAATATAGAAAGAGAAAGAAAGCAATGGGTGAAAACCAAAAGAAAGTATGAGACAGAGGGTTTGGGTTACAAATCCACTACAAAGTCTGAAGGAGGAGGAAGAGAATGAGACATACAGTAAAGGTGGTGTGACTCCACGGTAGATAGCCTCTTCTGACTAATCCTCCAAGTTCAAGCTCGTTTGTTCCATTTTACACCCCTCTGCCCACACAACCACATCTTACATTAAACTCTAGCCAACCACAACGAGGCTTGGCAACTTCAGGCGGACTTAGAGCCATTAAGACACTCAACTTGGAAATACTTGTATTGAAAAAAAACTTCTAGGGACACAAAACTGCAAGTGAAACAAAAGTGTAAAACAATTACAATCAAGCCTAGGGCAAAGCGTTTTGCGGATAAAATGTGTCGTCTTTCACATCTAGTTTTCTGCGCAGTAGGAGTTAATCTCTTGTTGATAGGGAGATAAAAAAAATATGGTTTCTTTGTTTGCTTCCTCAACTGGACTGAAATGAAAAACTGTTTTATTTTCTTTCCAGTTAAGATTGAATGTTTTTGGAAGAGTAATAAGATTATTTATGTGTCATGGATTAACATTTCAGTTTACAATCACAACGATGATAAGACTCGAACCAGTATTTCAGAATTTGTTGCGAGGCATTTCATTAAGCTTTTAGAGCAAGAGTTAAGAGGCGTCTGTTGTCTGGATCTGTTCTGTAACTCAACACCAGTGTCTCTAGCTGGTCAGCGTACTGTAGACTGTATCTGTTGACTTGTTTTTATCTGTCATACTTTCATTAAAGAGCGGTGGGTGTTTACTATCATTGCCAACAATTATTAATGGAAAGTTTGCGTATTAAAGTAATTGCTTTACAATCAGCTTATCAACCATAATAAGTATAACACAACTGTCCTAGATTCACATTATCCTAATGCCCACGACTGCTTTTTGTATGTCCTCTTGGTATGGTTTTCTTTGACAGCTCATGAACTCAATGCTCTTTGGTAACCCACTGTCATAATAGATCTTGTATTTCTGGAGTCCCTGACAGCATTCTGTGTTAATGTACCAAGAGTCATCAATAAACACTAGTGCCACACAATTACAAAGTAACTTTGGCAAGAATAAAACAAGATACATTCACTAGCTTAAGCAAGTTTCGAATTGAAACCAGAGGCTGTCTGAAATGGTACGAAAACCACTCAATCTACAAAATAACAACATGCTTTGAATGTTGTTGCAGTGATGTAAATAGATATGTAGAAAAAAAACACATGCAAAACATTGGTTTGGTCAAAAACAAAACCATTTTCAAGTACAATATTTTAGTCTTTCTTGGAAAGCAAGGCCGACACTGCCCTCAACCAAGCTGTGTCATCACTGTAAACTGATTCGCTCGATACGTGTGGCCCACATAGGCAACTTAAAGAGAGCACCTTTGTAAAAAGACACGTTATGTGGTTTAGTAGCTCCTGGTATTATAGTCTCTGTGAGATGGCCGTGACAGCAGAAAAGCAGGAGTGAAACTAGACTTGCAACCACAGACATCAGTCTCACTGTGTTCAGACTGTTGTTTTTTCCGTACTGTTGCAGATCTAGATTCTGTGTTAAGCTACTGCTGCTGCAAACTTAATACTTCGAGCTACTGCTTCATATAAAAACTTTCCACACAAAAACTACTGCAAATCTTTTATTGTGAGGCATATAAAGGAAATATTATTTTATATTCCCACAGCTGCTCAAAGTAAGGTATGCCACAGGTTTCCAAATTATAAGGCAATACAAAATCTCTCTGTCTAAATGAGCTGCACCTTAGTGTGATTTCTTGGGTCACTCATGTGCTTCTGCAGGGCATAGGGGAGCTGTACGGGCTTGTTCCTGTTTATTACAACATGGGCTCCAACTGCCAGGCAAGCAAGCAAACACACATACCATCTCACCAACACTGCAAACAATATGGATGAAGCAAGAGTCTATGGGCCCCCAGTTAAAGCACATCACGGTAGTCTGACTGACCAGAAAGCACAGGCTTGAACCAAGACATAACATATATAAAAATGTAAACAAACACCATTTCATCCTTTCAGAGAAACAGACATTCCTCAATCCTGGAAGACACAGTGGGTTTGTACAGACTGAACAAGTTGCTTTTGATGAATGGTAAAGTATATGTCTGTAAAGTATCACGCATAGACTTGAAGGACCTACTGGAGTAGTAAATCTACACAGTCCTTGACTCGTCATGGGTATAAACTTTTCTACAACATTTCTTTATATTTTCTGACTGTACTGTATAGTTATCCTTCCAAACACTGTTTTCAGATTGTGGCAAATTTCATGGCTTTCTCCAACCATGGGGAATTTCAGAAATAAGTCCTTTTTACAGTGCAGCAACACTAATTATCACCCTGGTGTAAGAAACATACCACAGCGACCACTTGTTTGGTCATGACACAGAGAAACACAAAACACAGGAAGTCCGCTTCTTGAAAACTGCCAAAAAAACTGATACAATGTCCAACACAATAGCCTGTCCTGACCTTGAAAGTACTCTGTGGAGTTTGAGATCATTGGTGGTAATGTAAAACAATATCTTAATGTGAAGGTCTGGGTGTTGTTGATATCTTGTACTCTACCTGCACTTGTGTCTGAGGAGTAACAAGCACACCTTGAGTACATGGGTGACTTAACACATTTTAACTAACTGCGGAGAGCAGTAAAACATATTGACAGCCAGACTTATCACCTCTAACTCCCCCTGTTCAAATAACCAAAAAGAGCTTTTCACTTCTGTCACAATAACTGAAAGGCACTTCTGATGAAGCCTGTAGTATCTTTTCCTCATTCATTTCCAAGCAGAAGAAATACAACTTGATTAACGTGGTTAATCTGACTCTCAAACACTGAATAAAGAGGCAGGGACATGGTGACGAGTTCATGTTTGGCTAGTAGGCCTCAGTACTGCTGTAGACTCAAATGCCTGTCATGTCTAAACTCAGGGCTGCCAGCAGTACAACCATACTCAGGCCTACCAGCCAAATGACAGATGGTTGTTTAGTTTTAGGGGGGAAAAAAGATTTAGAAGGCAACAATATCCAATGCCACTTGCCCACAGCAGTGTCCCAAATGAAAGTTCTAAATATTCATCACAAGAAATTAGATCACTCATGTCTTTGCATGGCAAAATTAATCACAAAATGCGGTCAAGAGAAAATTGTGGGGTAAAACAGTGGGTAGCTAACCACGCTGAAAAACATAATTACAGGGAGTAGAAGTAAAGAGGATGCTTAGCTTGTGCTAGTGACTGAAAGATGAGTATACATGAAGTTGTACTCAAAACTTTTGGTGTTTTGGTTGAACATGAAGATGCACTATTATCTGTTCTGAATAAACTCACACTCATGCTATAAGAGCTGTGGTTTTATTTATTAACTTAAATGCAATGCATGATTATGCCTATGCTGTCAATAGTATACGAAGACAGTTAGCTGTTAGTTAAATGCCTTTTATGGGTGGCACTGGTATAGTAGGTAATATGTGGACATGGACATATTTGGGGATGTCGAATGACCAAAAACAGCCTATTAGTAAGGTAGTGAGCTGACTCGTTCGGCTTAACTGCATAGTGGCTAACTGCAAAAAGACTGCAAATGATTGGTGCAGTCACCAGGTGTAAATGTGAAACAGAATACTTGACATTATTCTTCGCAGGTGAAGCTAATAACACTTCTCCTAGCTCTGTTTTCTTCTTTCTTTGTATCACTGTATTATCAATGTCTGTTTGCGTCTTTCTAAACATAGACAACATAACATCCAATCTATCCATGTACCTCAAATACACCACGATATGATAACATGTACACCAAGTTCACATTTGCCATGGATACTACATCCACAGATAAGTCCCATTTAGGAAGCAAATGCGGGTGTCTGCGTCATCGCTTCCAAAAATCTCTGTTTTGCATGTCCAGACATGAGCACTGAGAACAGAGTTTCTGATTATCTGTGTGTGAAGTATCCAATAGGCCATGCCATTGAGTCAGCATCCAAAAAAACGGTCCACGGTCTCTGGACAGGCACATTTAAATGCAATCCATTGATTATTAAAAAAAAAAATGTGTGGGTGGGGTTTGATCAGATTTGATTCACAGGGTATATATCACAATTATTGCTAAATCCTGATGTGGTGCACAGAAGCACATGACATCACCTCTTTCCGACTAAGCCCTGCCCAAATCAAACCAGTGAGAAGAGCACAGACAAAACAGCACAGAGCAAAGTGTGATGAAACACAACCAAGCCTTCATCTAACTTTGTATGTTTATGTAGGACACAGGTGCACATTATAAAAAGTTGACTGAGGAACTATGGTTCAGGGCCTTCCATGTTAATAATTTTCCCTATGACTAAATGTGTAGTGTGAAAAGGCCTATCGAAATCTCTGCCAACTTTGCCTGAACTCATTTTCACTTTTCCAACTTTTACATTTTACTGTGATCCTACCTGACTGTTTGGTTTGTGCTGGGAGGAGGTCCCTGGGATGTTAAGCGAGTGACTCCTAGTGACAGCCGCTCCTGTTGATGCTCTCCTGGGCTGCGAGCGAACTGACAGTGATGCTTTCACCTCGGGCTTGGGGCTGCTGCTACTACTGTTCCCTTCAGTCTCGAGCACTGCATCCCAAGGATCCCCTGCAGAAACTGGTACTGTCTGTGCAGTGCCTCCTGATACCTGGGATACTTCCTCATTCTCAGCTTTACGCTTTGTAAGTGGGTCCAGATCCAGCCAGTCAAAGCGGCTGATGCTAGAAGACTCCATCACTGCTGGCTGCTGGGCTGGTGGGTTGGGTGCCAGAGAAGCTGCGCCCGCTTGAGAGGAATCTAGGTCAGTGCTGGCCGGTTTACCATTCTTCAAGTATTCTGAGGTGCTGGCAATCTTATCGAACAATTTGGCCATCTCTGGGTCCACAGTTGGCTGTGGGAAGACCATGGCAGTAGCAGGCTGGATGGGAGGGAAGGCCATATAGGATGTCTGCTGTGCCGACAGGGGCATGAAGGGTGGCATGGTTGGAGTGAAGCCATTCTGAAATGTGCCTGGTTTAGGGAATGGAGCAGAGGGGAACAATGGTGTAGGCTGATGGGTGGGAGTGGACACACTGGAGCTAGACGGGGTGGACATAACAGGTGTCCACTGGCTGCTCTGGAAAGGAGAGGAGGTACAGACATGGCCTCCAGGGTAGGAAGCACTGAGGTTAAACCCCATTAGCGATGAGGGGCGGGACACTTTGCTGTTAGCCCCAAAGTTCTCATCCAGTAGGAGCTTTTCAAGTTCCTCATTAGTCAGCTTGTCCACATCAATATCCCTGAACTTGTTTTGTTCTGCCTGCTTCTTGGTCTCTGGGAAGACAATGAGGTCCTTTTCTGGTCTATTAGTAGAGGGTAAAGGTTGAGGAGCAGTAGTGGCAGATTTCAATGGTTTTGGTTTTGAGATGGATGAGGACGCTGCAGAGGAAGATGAGGGTGTTGAAGCTGAAACAGTGTGTCTCTTCTCCCTTTGCAATTTTGCTAAAGCCTCTTCCTCCATGCGGAGGGCTTCCTCTTTACCAACAACCCCCTTTGACTGGGGGACATCCAGCTTGAACCCATTACCACTTGATATCTGGGCCATTCTGTCAACTGGATGGTGCCATGAGTTTGACAGCTGTTAAGTCAGTGTGGCCCAAAGGATTGCGTAGTAAATCTTTATGCACCTAGAAAGGGAGACAAAACATTGGGTTAATCTGACAAATTATTATTTCCACAATTAATCAATGAGTTGTTTGGTCTATAAAATCTCAAAAAATGGTAAAAAATTACAACCAGTCTTTGATAAAAGCCCATGGCAAGGCACTAAACTGTCAACAACACAAAGACATTCCGTTTTCTGTCACAGAGGGGGACAGAAAACAGGACACCCACATTTAAAAAGCTGGAAGCAAAGAATTTTCACTTGTTTTTCTCAAAAAATTACTTAAACTGATTAATTGATTATCAAAATAGTTGCAGATTAATTCAATAGTTGAAAAGATCAGTTCACAGAGGAAACCTCCCAAAAAGCATGTTAACCTGCACCTGCCTGAATATCACAAGGTTAAATAAGCTGCAGTTACACAGCACATTTTTTTACCAAAGCATTTCACAATGTGCATTAAGACACAAACTAAGGCAAGATGCTGATCTGGGCACCCAGGGTTTAGCGTTTTGCTCCAGGACTGGGACTGAACCACCAACCCTTTGTTGTGGTGATTGACCTGCGAGTGCTTCCTCCGGGGCTGCAGCCACCCAAGGGCATTTTTTGTTAAATGGTAGTTCTTTATCTAAAGTTTCCCTTGACCTTGGTGCTCTAACCAGGCTTTGATTGCTTATTGATTGGCAGCCATTTGTCACATATGCACACCCAATAATTGCTTGTGCTTGTTTTGGAGTCAAGGGCATCAATTGGGGCAGATAACCAGCACGGGCTACATTAGCAGGATGTTCATGACATTTAAATTGATAAGCTCACTCACAGCAAGCTGTCCTCTATCAATGTACCATAACATTGCAAGTAGCACATTGCAATTGTTTAACCAAGCAGCTGGGCTGACCACATACCAAAAAAAGACTAAATCAAACAATTGTACAAAGTGATTTATAACACTGAAGTAGCAAATGACTCACACTATGTATCAGCATGCAGTTGGGTTACAAACAGGTGTGCTACTGTGCAAGACAGCAGCTAACAATTAATCTAATTTTTCTCTCATCAAGCTGTTTGTTTTGTCCAATCCTAAACTGATGCAAAACAAGGGCACGATAATCTATTTTAGCCTTCAACAGAAAGGAACCAAGAGTATCCCAGGTCAATAGCATGAGAAAAACATTGCTGCAAAGAGTGTTTTGTGGTCCTAAAATGACACAGCGCCTCCTCAAAGCGACCATTCATCGAACGATCACTGCCCCAGGGTTGAGTGAGTTCCTTCCCTCCCCAGGCGTCACCGGCCTCTCCTGAGCTTCCCCTCCCATTGTGGTGGAGAAGGCTGGCTGTGCTGGGGCTCAGGCTAGCCTAGCACTATTGTACAGCTGAGGAATTTGGCATGCTAAGCAGCCCGATGGGTCTCTCGCTCTCTCTCTTCCTTTGGCTTTCTCTCACTCTGTTAGCATTATGTTAGCACCATGGCCCAAGATTGTCTTATCAGCTGTGCTAACACCAGCGGGCGGTGACAATGTGGCTGCATTCATTAAGCATTTGACTAGGAGAGCTCAGTGCCAACTTTGCCAGGAACACAGCTTGTAGACACTAAATGCATAAAAAGAAAGGTCATCGTCTTTTGGTGCCCGCTGTCTCTGATGGCTTCATTCTGTGCAGAAATATCACATGTTCTGACCAAAGTAGTTCATCTGTACATCATTGATTTAACACACAGTAAGAATGCATGCTCTGACAAGTTGAAGCGAAGTAGTTAAAGTCAGTTTTGCACAGAGCTCCTTAACACACTGAGCCACACACTTCACAGCAGCTACTTCCTGATTCTGAATGTAAACACTGTCAACCTGAAAAACTGAGTAATGTTTTCAAGTTCATAAACATTAGTCTTTTTTTTCTTGACTGATTTCAATGTATATCATTGCATCAGGAAGATCAATCCAATAAAGCTCAGACTCAAAGAAGGCTGAGAAAAAGACAATGGGTCAGTGCTGTTACAACAAAGGTGATTCAACAGGGCTCGAGCTAAACTAAGAACAAAACTAAACACAAAAGATCCTGAATCAAGATAGCCATATGTTTAAAACCTATATATAGCAACAGGAGAAAATACAAAGGAGGAATTCCCCCTTAAGGGAGTCAAGTCAATTGCAGCCAAGACAAATACTGCAAACTCTGTTACAGTGGCAAAGGATGGCAGAGCCAAGGTCCTGTAAGAGCTTCATTCAACATTTAAGCACAACATTATTTTTGCTGAAGTATTCAGGAGACAACAGCTACCCGAGCCATAACCCTCCAGTCAAATGCTTGCTTGAGTGGAAAGATTTAAGGATGCAGAGGTCACATTAACAAACTGGACTCTGGGAGTCTCGATATAGGTCTGGGAGTCTATTCCCACATCTTTAGCTTGATGGTTTGAAAAAAACACCATCATGTTTTCTTAACCCCTTAATATACAGTTTACGTTAATTTGCTCTTTAAATAGCTTTAAAGACCATCTTCTTCAACACTGACGGACAGCATCACACATATATATAATTTATCATCTTGCTCCAGATCTTCAATGAAGCTGAAAGATGTTTACAGAGAGAAATATATTTACATACTGGATTCCATGTTTTTTTTTTAATGGTAGAATTACTCCATCAAATGTAACACTTTTAAATATTTCTGCATAATTGGATAAATCTTTTGTGTTTGGCTGCACAGCATGGCATGAGGTTGCACTCGTACTCTGTAGGGGTTAGAGGTAAGGTTCGTAACTTTTCAAGACTGTCATGGCCATGTGAACATTGTCACAGGCTCTACTTGCTGTTGTCAGTCCTCCTGCTCATACTGACCCTAAAGAGATCTGTTGAGTGACAGAGGACAAAATACAAAGAAAATACAAAGTACATCTGATGCCAGTTTGATGCATGAAGTGGATGTTTTCCAAAGTTACAGTCAGAAGAAGGGAGGATTTCAAACTAAAAAGATTGTGGAAGATACTTGCTTAATTCGACTAACTCTTGACTGACTGCTTACGATAAAATGTGGAATACATTTGGATTTTTCATTGTAGATTTAGTCTTCCATCACCTCAGTTGAAAGTGCGTTAGGAAGGGACAAGACCTGTTATAACTTTCATATGGGCACCTGATTATTGTTTCAAGACACATCTCAAAAACCTATCCTCTAATTTAATGGGACCTCATGAGTAAGTGTGTAGCTTCCAACAGTTGTGCAAAAGTGCATGTGTTAGCACTGGCGAACACTGAGCAAAGTGCAGATTACAGCTTTAAAAAGGAAAATAAGTAACCCAGTCAAGTTTATAGATTTTTAGGATCGGTTCTGTGGTAGGTGGGAAAGAAACAATGCAGTTGAACTTTTTTTTCTTTGTTCTTTACTTGTCTATCGCTGAAGCTCGCTTACGCAGAACAGACGGAGATATAAAGAGAAACAAAAACAAAAACTGACAGGACCATTTAAGGGCACTCTCCACTTGGCCAACACCCCAAACAAGTCATATCACTGTGAAACTGTGGTTTATTCTATTCATATTTTTTATTTACAAATGCATGCAACATAAAAAATATAACACCTCCATTTTAACTGCCAGACCTTTAGTTAGACAAAGAAATGCACATTTGGTGGTTGTGATAAGCGGATAAACATGCAATCACTACACACAAGCAGTACTAATGCAGTAAGACTGGCTGCTGTGTGAAGATCTGCTGAGGTTAGTTGTCCAGCTAGTTTTCAAAGAGGACTTGCAATTATTCAGCCTTAATATAATGTTAATCTCTGCATTGACATGAGCTGAAAAGCAAGACCTTTCCTCGAAAGACTGGGGAAAACACTGTTGAATTCGCAGCAGTGGGGTATTGTGTTAACACGTAATATTTTGGAAGACACTCAACCAGCAGAAATAGGATATGTTTGTCTTGGAAACGCAACCTGTCAGATGACAAGTTAACGCTACAGAAGAATTGCATCGAGCACTTTCTAGCGCTTAACTAGCATATTTGTAGCTAGCTAACCTGTCGGCTGATGCTCACCTGACACCAAACGATGGGTTGGGAATTGTCAATAAGTCGTGAACGTCTGCTTTTCACACACTGTACACATCATAAAATATGAGCTAGCTAGTTGTTAATATGGAATAACACTGACTCTCAACAGATAATAACACAGTGTTCAAGCTAACTAACCCGGCTAGCCCGATAAAACGTCACTTTCTGACACTTTTGTTGGCGGTTGGAACTTTAACTTTCGACTTTGTTGTATGCTAAGTTAGCGGCTAAACGTAACAAAAACAGGCAAACATATCGTCCACAGGAACATAAACCCGACTGAATTTAGCTACACAACGTTAAATTATACATCTGCTCTGTACTTTAAGGAACACTGATTTATTAATTTAAAAGTACCTTGGCAACTGCTTTGGTCCTGCCAACTAAGTGCCCACAGCAAGGAAGAAATGCAGGCTTTGTCAAACGGGAAACGGCCGGAAACTACGGAGTCGTAACCGCCGATTTCAGGCAACTACGAGCTACAACTTTACCACGCAGACAGCTCCTGTAAAAAGGTTCATTTCTTACCTTTTAGCGGTGCGGTGTTTGGAGCCATTTTTCCTGCAGCTGCATTTTTTCCATCTACTTGCACCGAAGAGACGTCAGTTCCTGTTGAGGAGGCTGGATGGAGTTTTGGTTGGGCACAGTTGGATTGCATTTCTGCTTGGCTCGGGTCGCTTCACTGACGATTAAATGGGGAAGCAGCGCCACCGTGTGGAGGAAAGCAGCTAGTGTCGAAATAAACGTGTTTATTATGTTAAGTGTTGGGGGATGTTCTGAAGTTCAGCATGTTATTTCCAGTATTACATCATTACAGCACCCCCAATAAAATGTTTTTTTATTGCATCTGTAATTATAATCCAAAAACAACAATGATGTAACAGGACTTATTCTGCTGCATAATGAGTAATTTTACTTGGATTTTAATATCCCAAATGTATTTAATTTGTTTTATGAGCAATTCATTTGTATTTTGTGATTGCTGAGTTTTTCTATTTTCAATTGATGACCTATATCTATCTATCTATCTATCTATCTATCTATCTATCTATCTATCTATAACCCAAATTCTTGTCCCGTACTGTAAAAAACATGAATTTAGCTGATTAAAATTATTTACAATTTAATTAATTTGATTTAATTATTTTCGGATGCATTATTCATTTTCATTTATTTCTCTTATAAATAAAATACTCATTAGTGATCATACTAAACCAGTCTTTACATGTACAGCTACATCACTGTTCACATGACAAGTCTTTTTTTATATATTTTTTATTTTGTTTTGTGATCTGTTATCACAAGTGCATCAGAAGTAACAGAACAACTTGTCAATGACCGAATTTAAGACAAATAGTCAATACAAAAACGACACTGAAGTCCTGTGACATGGAAATAAACACATCCTTATGCTTTGTATATTTTGACTTACAGAGTAATGGCAACTTTTATACAAATTTCACGCAAAGTTTCGTACCCATTGGTGGAATTTTACCTATGTACTGCAATTCAGTACAGTTTTGGAGTACTCATACTTTACTTGAGTATTTCTATTATATGCTATTTTACATTTAAAATGCTGCTGCAGTCCAGTATTTCTTCTTCTTCATTTTTTGTTGCTGCTGATATTGTCTTGTATCAGTGATTATTGTAATAAACATAATTTTAATTTTGTATTCTACTATTTATTTTAATGGCGTGTTTTTACATTGTTCTACTGCTAGTAGGTTACATTTGTAGGATAATACATGTGTTTGTTGAGCTATTTTAGTATATTTTGAATTGTTTTGAGTTTAAATATTTTCTATTGAAGTGTATTTCTCTCTCTACAGGTGTTAATTTGTATTTTCCTATGTATTAGCCTACTGTTCAGTGTAGTGTCTTATGCTGCTGTTGTAACAAAGGAATTTCCCGCACAGGAATTTCCCATCCATCCATCTATCCCACTTGAAACAGAAATCTTTTTTACATTGTGCAACTTGAGAAAAGGTTCTGGATACTTGCTTAAGTTTGTGTAGTATTATTGTTTTGTATTCAGAATGACATGATGTACAATTTGCACTCTGAAAGTCAGGGTTAATTTAACACACCAAATACTTGGCCTCAACATTTAAATCGAAGTTTAATTATTGATGATTGATTAACACTGACATCCCTCGACACGGAAATACACACATCCTTATGCTTTGTGTATTTTGACTTACGTGATAATGGCAACAAATTTCACCCAAATTATACAATTTTGTATGTGGTAGATTCATACCCATTGGTGGAATGAAGCTAAGTACATTAACCTATGAACTGCACTTCAGTACAGTTATGGAGTACTCATACTTTACTTGATTATTTCTATTGCATGCAACTGCTATTTTTATTCAAATAAATGATCTAAATGCTTGCTTATTTATGCTTTATGCAGATATGACTACACTGTACAAGGCACAGTATTCTCCATCTCAGTTCATTTATTTTTGCACTGACCACATGCTGCCGTGTACAAACACATGATAAAGTATTGCCATCCAGTTTTAAGCTATGAATGATGTCTCGCTTCCTTGCATCAAACACTAACTCCGCCCTCGTCGGAGGTTGAAGAACGCCACGTACAGTTTGGCTCAACGCACCTTAAGCCACGGTTTGACACTTTGATACACTTTGACTGACAGCTTGAGCGTCCAATCATCTCTCAACGCGACTGTTTCACAAAGAAAGTGTACTTTTCCTGTCCAATAAGCACAGCCGGGGGCGGGGCGTTGCCATGGTGAACACAACCTTTTTCTGTAGGTTGTAGCCATTAGGAGGCTTGTATAAATGACAGCTGTAAACAAGCTTCGGAGAGGTTCTTTGAGGAAAACTGGACGTTTAAAGCGCGGTTAACTGTGAAAAGAGGAGCTCAAAGTAAGTGTCAGATTACGAATAAGTGTTATTCGACATGTGTTATTTACGGTATATGCTGGAGGCTGTTTTTCAGCTCTTCTACATCAGTGGGATAATGAATTAGCTACCATCTTTACTAAACCTTCCTCACTGAACAACTCGTTGTTTAAATGATACCGTTAGCTAATGTGTTTGCTATGAATTGTTACAGGCTTCAAAATACACGTTATTAGGCGGAGGAATTCTTTTTATGTAAGTTAAGCTCGCTGTTTCTTTATCCATCAAACACGTGTGTTGCACACTCCTTTGCATGTGCTTAAGAGTTTTGAGACCAACTTGCATAATCTCATAATTTCTCTGGGTGAAATTGTGGCTTGTTCCCCCTTTGCAGTTCTTGAGAAATCTTTTGTAAAGGTAAAGCACCAGCTCCTACAAAGCTCTTTGAGAGACCTGTCATGATAAGGTAACATCGCAAATAACCCTTTTTCTTTTCCCTCTTCTTTTGTACCAAACCAGATGGTGAGGGGTAAAGCCATGGCCCACTGTGGGCTGGTTCTTCTGAGTCTGTGGCTGTGTATCCAGTCAGTGCCTATCGGTGTGGACAAGACCAAAGACAAGCCTCAAGAGGAACTGGAGCCACCACAGAGTGCTGTGAGTCAGATGGACAGTGTCAGGGACAGGGATACAGGGATATTGCAAGTAAATCTGGGTCTTACAGATAATTACACCAAAGGAGGGAACCATATGGGCTTACAGTGTCTCAGACAGGGCTGTTTCACATTGAGAGGACACTAGCCTTTGGGTATTTGCTCAGAACAAACAAGAGCAACATCAGGGTAAATTATGCGCCTCAATTCTTCTGCAAGTGTTAAAGTCTCAGTAAACGTTGTCACCATTTTAGCTAACATCCTGTCCATTTGGCAGTTAGTAGTTCCCTCCCTCCTCTTTACGTCACCACACTTGCATGACTTCTTCTTTTCTTCAAGGCAGCTCTCTTATGTTTTTTTCTTCAAGCGTTTTTCATCACTTGGCCTGTTTGGTAGTATAAACTGTCACCAGGAGTGCTGGAACTGGTAGGTTTCTCTGTCATGCCATTGCTGGTGTAGGTACCAGAACAACAGGATAGTGATCTTTGGTATTCACTGAGCAGACAGGACTGTTTTTTTTGTTTTGTTTTATGGAATTCTCCATCCTGATAATATGTGCAGGGATATGAGAAAAGGTATTTTCTCTTTTGCTGCATGAGCAGAGGGAAGAGAGACACGAGTTACTGGCCAAACACTTCATTACAGTGATAACTGATGGAATATATATATGTCTAACACTATTTGAATAAAAAACACTCAGCTTTAATGACAAAAGTCAAATTAAATCTACATTTTAGTCCAACAAACACTGATGTGTGATTTTTATTTTTAAATTTTTTTTC
Source organism: Lagodon rhomboides (assembly GCA_039737535.1). Classification (NCBI taxonomy): domain Eukaryota; kingdom Metazoa; phylum Chordata; class Actinopteri; order Spariformes; family Sparidae; genus Lagodon; species Lagodon rhomboides. Next base: position 14,335,742 of record CM077793.1, read on the forward strand.
TACATCAGGACACCGGGCTGCACTACGACCGCTACCTCAGGGAAGTCATTGAGTTTCTCGAGAAGGACCCCCACTTTAAAGAAAAGCTAAAAAATGCCAACATGGATGACATCAAGGTCTGTCTGAATACTCACTAAAAACAACATTATTTTGTAAGCTATTTGTTGACATGGAGACTTTGTACTGAACTGTGGCATGTTGGTTTTCTGCTTGCAGCAAGGCAAACTTGCCAAAGAGCTGGACTTTGTCCACCACAATTTTCGGACTAAGCTGGACGAACTGAAGAGGGAGGAGATGAGCAGGCTGCGGATGCTCATCAAAGCCAAACATGACATCCAGGGGGGGAATGGTAAGTGTCCTTTCTTGCTGATGTCTTTTGGAGAAAGTCGTTTTGTAGTAGACCTACATATCAGCAGTCTGGTCATCGACAAAATAGGATGTGGTTGTTAGACACAGGATGTATTACAGCACGCTGAGTCCGAAACTGAAGGAAACAAACTGGTTGTGTGATAGCTATATCCTTATTAATAGTAAAGAGTAACCAATGAGTTAGTTTACATAATGACACAGTCTCTCAGTTTTGGTGAATTTAGTCTAAAATAAATAACATGTCTGTTTCATCTTTTAAGTCCAAAGTCCCTGCAAAACACTCCATCTTCATCTAAGAGCTTTACATTCAAATACAACTTTTCATTATTCCCTTGCTTGCAGGCCGGACAGTGGACCATCAGGCCCTGCTGAAACAGTTTGAGCACCTCAACCATGGGAACCCTGACACTTTTGAGGTGGAGGACCTGGACCGCCTCATCAAATCGGTACAAGCAGTGATGACAAAAGCACCTTAACACCTTTTATGGAATTACTTTTTTATCATTAATTTTTATTTGGCAACTATAGCTGCTGCACCTCACTGGTTTGAAAGTTGACCAATAAGGAGAAAATTCATTAAGTATTATTGTTGCTTTTTAGAGTAACCCTATCAACTGTCATAGCTGCAGCAGCACTACAGCACACAGAAACATCCAAATGACTAAACATAAAGCACAGCGTAAAGTAAAGCGTAAAGAAAATGACTCACTGATATCAGCCTTGTTAGCAAAATTACCGAAATGCACCCCTTTGTTAACCTCCCACCCCCTAGAAGCAAAAAGAGTGCAGGAGTAGAGGGATTGTTTAGTTGAATATGGAAATCAAGTCTTGTTGATTCATCCATCACTTTATCTGACTGAAGTTTGTGCAAGTAAGAAACTATGGCTCCGACCATGGTTCTGAAAAAGTAGCCTGTGGAAGTAACTGTGCTGTGCGTTGATAACCGCATGGCACTTTCCTTGGTGCCGAAGTGGCAATCAGATTTGTAATTGTACCCTTTTCTCTCAGTCCAGCCATTCTGTGAGTTTCATCTCAGATCTTTAATATTCTCTGAACTATATGCTTTATCAACTCATGTCTGTACTATATTGTTGCACATATACTATAAAGAATTGAGTCACCTTGAGCAAAGTGACACGTAGCAACATGTATTTGCAGATGAGTGAAAGGATCATAATATAACACTGTTGCCTGTTGTATTTCTATAATATTCCTGTAATATTTCTATGATCATCATTGTTTCTGCTGTTAAAAGACCAAGCTTGGGAGGTATATGCACATGTGTCTGTCTTTGTTGATGGTGTGGGCAATTAGAAATTAATAAATTACAAAGTAGGAATGAGTGTTGTTGACTGTTGAAGTAGCAGAAACGGCTGATAATTTGTGATTCATCTCTCGTTTTTCATTTACACCCTCGGATGGATAAGACTTAATAGCTTCTACTGACCATGTTTCTCTACACTGTTTGTGTGTGCTGTAGTGCTGCTGCTTATATGTAATTTTATCATAGTTGTACATATCATCACTGCGAAAAACTGCTTTGCTTCATAAAAGTGCTATATAATTAGGATGGATGAGCTGATATACAATTACAGGTATAAGCTGTGTTTCTCAGAACTGCTCATTCATTCTTTTCTGCTGGCTCATGTGTCCGCTCAACCAGTCTGGCCTTTCTATGTCATTCAAAGTTTTATGTCCTTTTTTGGTGAGGGCTGTTGGCTCAGAAGTTAAGTAATCAGTTTCGAGAGAGCAACATCAATAGGGAAGTTGGCTCACTTTGTTAGCATGACTCTCTGATTCTCTCTACAGTAGAGTTTACAGTCAAATGCATATAAAGCATTTTTGACTTTTGCACAATTTATTTGTCCCTTAACTGTCCACAAAAGTAAAATTTCCATAGACTGTATACTGAGTCTCTGCAGGGCTGTGGATTAACTAATTACCTGTACATGAGTCTAAAACAACAGTGCTATAGAAAGTTATTGAACCAGGTGTGAATCTCCCCTTCTTCACTTTTTGTTTTCATTCGTAGGCGACCAGCGACCTGGAGAACTATGACAAGAGCCGCCATGATGAGTTCAAGCAGTATGAGATGATGAAGGAGCACCAAAGGAGGGAACGTCTGAAGAACATGAGTGAGGAGGACCGCAAGAGGGAGGAGCAGCACTACGAGGAGTTGAGAAAGAAACATGCCAAGCATCCAAAAGTGAACCACCCTGTAAGACTCTTGCTGTAATGAAGTTCATGAATACAATTACAGCTTACAACTCATTTAGTAAAGTAGCATTAAGAAGGAGTCAGTTAAGCAAGTTTTATTTCAATGGTCATTGGAGGGTTGTGTGTGTGTGTGTGTGTGTGTGTGTAGGGCAGTGAAGACCAGCTGAAGGAGGTGTGGCATGAGGCAGATGGTTTGGACCCAGAAGACTTTGATCCCAAGACCTTCTTCAAAATGCATGGTAACCAGATTCCACATATTTGTCCAAAGAGCCAAGAATGATAAATGACGTCAGAGGTTTCCACAGTTCTGAATCTTGCATTAAATTGTGATTCTGTGGTCTAGTGACAGACATTGGCCGAAAGTGCATAGTCGTATTAAAATGAAAAAAATATCAGTGGATAAAATGATCTGATTATTGAGTTTATTGATTTGTTTTGCAGACAGCAATGGAGACGGCTTCTTCGATGAGAATGAGCTTGAAGCTCTCTTCACTAAAGAGGTATTGATGTAGATGTATTGACATCTAGCTACCTGGATCTCCGGCATGATTTAACATTCTGTAATATATAAATGAAGAAGCCTGTGCAGAAAATGTTGTGTCCGTTCGTGTTTCCAAGCTGGAGAAGGTGTATAACTCTGACAATGAAGAAGACGACATGGTGGAGATGGAAGAAGAAAGACTGCGAATGAGGGAGCATGTTATGAATGAGGTAAGCCACCTCATTAACAGAAGAGATATGAAGGCTCTCTCATTCGTGTTATTATTAAGAAATGATAAGCCCGGATCAGGCCCCGCAAAGAATCTTTGAATGAAGATTCAGACGTTTTCTATTTGAATTTTTTAGGTCTGATTATTTAACTCTAAAACATAGTTCCAAGTTAGTCACCCCTGCATGTTTTGCCAAAAGTGGAGCTTTGATTTCTAAAATCTTCAGTTGTAGCAAACCAGTTAGTCTGTTTTTTTAAACTCTGGATTACAGCGCAGAAATACATTATCTATCCAAGCAGTGCTGAAATCAGAACAATAGTGTGTCAGATATCACTCTAATTAGTGCAAGATTGCTGCGATAAATAATGACTGCATTAGAGGCAGTGCTTTAGCAGGAAGTTGAAAGGTCGAGGCTTCCTCCTTTCTCCCATCCTAAAGTCCAGTTATTGTCCTTGCTGTTGATTTTAGAAGCTTCATGTGTTGATGTGCAGGTGGACACCAATAAAGACAGACTTGTGTCAATGAGCGAGTTTCTGGACGCTACAAAAAAGGAGGAGTTTTTGGAAAAGGACGAGTGGGAGGTAAGAGCCAGGTTTTATAGAAAAGTCTGTCATTCTACAATTTATTAAATTCTTTACATCCTATAATTCCCTGACCTCCACAGACTTTAGATCAAAACCCCCTTTACACTGAGGAGGAGCTGAGAGAGTACGAACAGCAACTTGCTAACGAAGAGAACGACATCAACAAGAAGTCGGCCGAGCTGCAGAAACAGAGGGAGGAGCTTGAAAAGCAACAGGAAGAGCTGAATGCTCAGAAGCTGGGGCTACAGCAGGTGAATTTAAAAAAACAACAACAATTATTTGCAGGTGAAATACAATCAGGAATCCAGATTGTCTTGCCCTCAGTAAGCCACCTCACATGTGCAATAACTGGAGAAATATCCACACGGTAACACAAAGTTCAAATTTTTCTAGATATTTTCTGACGATTTTTTGGCACATGAGACGTTAGCTCCCTTTTAACAGCACTAGTGAGCTGCACCCAAATGTTATTTTTTTCTGTAAATTCTGTGCAAGTACAGTTTGAGATGCAGTGGGCAGGTTAAAGTAAGCAGGATTCAGCTATTTTTTGTCACAGCTTAGAGGATATAAAGGCACGTCAGACTGCAACTTAGTGTGTAGTTATGCACTGTTGTGTTCCTAACAAAATAATTATAATAACAAAATGATAAACTGAGCAGGGGTTCCCACTTACTTTGTGATGCTCTAACATTTTCCATCTTGGTTTTCTCTGCTCAGGCGGTAGACGAAATGGAAAGATTGAAAGCCAAACGTAAGTATCGCACTGCAATGATTGTTGTTTAAATGAGCATTGACACAGAACAGACTTTCACACCATCAATCGCAGTTAAAGAGCTACTCCTGCTATTTAGTATTGCACTCATATAAAGTTGGAGGACTCACAGGGGACAAAAGAAAAGAATCAAAGCAGCAGAGTCTACCTGAAAATTAGAGTCCATTATCTCGAAAACTCAGCTGCCATATGTCGGAAGGTGCAAATTGGGAGGGGACATTGGAATCAAACAAACCTAGTACTCTAACTTAAAGGCAAAATAATTCATTGATTCCCCTCCTGGAACATTATCGGATCGGATATTCAGCATTTTTCTGATTGAATATAATTTCTTTCTTTCTTTTTTTATAAATGTGCTATGTTGACTGGTTACAGGTCACAAATCATTGGCTGACAGCACTGAATAATCTGAATCTGCATAGTAACTTGTAACTGAATCAACTCAATGTAGTGGAGTAAAAAGTACAATATTTGCCAACACAATGTAGTGGAATGGAAGTATAAATTAGTAGGAACTGGAAATATTAATGTAAAGTGCAAGTATCTCAAAATTGTACATCATTTCAGTACAGGAACAGAGCTAGGCTGCCTGATCTCCTCTGGCAGCTTGTTTCAAAGTTGTGCAGCCCTGAATCCAAAAGCTTGGTCTCCACTTGTTTTTAGCCTCAACTTGGGAATTACCAACAGTTCTCTACCGAAGGATCTCAAGCTCCTTTCAGGCTTTTAGGGGGTTAGTAAGTCGGTGATATAATCAGGGGCCAACCCCAAATGTAATCATTCAAGGTGTAAAATCAGTTCTAAAACATACAGAGGTGCTAAAATAGGCATAAAATAGTCTTCATGATAGTGTAAATTCAGCTCATTAGCTTGCTCCAATATGACTTTCTGTTGCAGAGCCGGCAGCTCCTGTAGCTGGAAGTCAGTCTGCACCAGTTGTACCAGGAAACAGTCAACCACTTCCCCCAGGTCACCAGCAGCAAGATGTACCGGTGCCAGGACACTCTTAGCAGTCCTCAATACTTTGTGAGCTGTATGAGTGCCAGTGAGTGTATGTGTATGTGTATGTGTGTGTGTGTGTGTGTGTGTGTGTGTGTGTGTGTGTGTGTGTGTGTGTGTCTGTTTGTTTGCCTTTGCCTTGTTCAAATTTTCCAATATTGTTTAGGATTTTCAAAAAAACCACTTGAGAAAAATCTGCGTAAATATTAAGAGCACATAACAGAAAATCTGATTTCAGGCTTCAGATTTAGTGCCAGTGCCCATTATGCCCCATTCGGCTGCATAAATCAGACGGGAAATGTGGAGCCGCTCCAGTTTTTTTTTTTTGTTGTGAACAATCCACCCTTTTGTTTTTGTCATTTTGATCTTGTATCACAACAAGGACTCTCATGTTCACCATGGGAAGTACTTTGGGTTGAAACGGGGAGGGCTTTTGGCCTGATATGTGAATGTTTTGTTTAGTGTACACTGTAGTTCATTGTCACTTATAGAGGAAATATTTATTTATTTAATTGAAGAAAGTTGATTATTTCTAAAAAGAAAAATATGATTGTCAGAAACTTAACTTTAGAGTTTATGTTGTACTACTGACTAATGAATGAAATGGTCCTATTAACATTGAAGCAGTTTTATGAAGTAATATATGAATGATATATTTACTGAGAGGGGCAGACGTCGATCCATGTCCCTTTTTTAATAACTTGCACTTAATTTGTTCATGCTAACATTTCTTTATGGTTGAATTCAAGACTGTGAACATGTACACCTGCAGCATGTGTGTGTAAAAGGTTTGCTATCAATCAACATTTCAAAGTAAGAGTTTATTTTGTCCTCCAACCTGTTACCCGTTTTATCAGATTTCTTCAGGACTTTAACAGTTACCTCTTTTGCCATCATTTTGTCATATTTCTGCTTTTTTTTTTTTTTTTTTTAAAGATCTTTTGCTGTGAAATCTTTAAATTAAATATAAATGTGCTGGTGTTTAGAGTGACAATCATGGAGTATGAAGTGGTTGTGTGTGTTTGTATGTCGAGCTTGTGAGTGTCTGTGACTTTTAATTTATTTATTCTCTACACCACCGTAAATCAAACTGGAGCAGCTTAAATTTGACTTTGTCTCTGTCATAGGAAATGGAAAGCCTGAATTTAACTCCAAAAGGAGTCACAGGGTCAAAAAATTTTTTTATTATAGCTTAATATAAGAGATTAAATAAAGATACAAACATAGTTACAGGTTGTTTTTATTCATATTTTTATGTCCCTTTCAAAAAGCAGTTAAACCCGTCCACCAGCCAACATCCTGAATTCATGAAACTGTTGTACAAGGTTTGAATGTGGACAATAAAGTGAATGAGCTTGCAGTTTTGACATTTGTTTTTTTGTTGTCTTTTTATCACATACACATGGCTCATTGATTATCTAAAAACGTCACATTCAAACAAGAATTAAAAATATAAAAACCTTGTGGGGTCTCAAGTAAAACTTTCATAGTTGTAACTATGATAAAACACGATAAAGGACTTTCCAGGCATGTCTTTAAAACTCAGCAGGGATCCTTAAACAAGCTGCCTCAGGTCCGTCCGTATGACTCACTGAAGCGTTCAATGAGGTAATCACCGGCTGTTACCGGAGGGTATTTGTTGGAGCCGTCGCAGCAGGTGATTAGAGCCTCATCATCTGGCTGGACAAAGAAAGCCATAGACTGACGTGTGCGGGAGTCTCCAGCAGGGGGCAGCAAAACTCTGTGTACCTACAATAAGAAGTTTGTCATATTAATGATGCTTTTTTGGTGTCACTTAATGAATTTAAAGTGAACTTGACAGTGTTTCTGTAGGTAGGATTGGTATCTTACAACATTTCTCTTGTGGAGATGAATAACCTCAGCATTAATAACACAACTTTTCACTGTTAAACACTGCAATCATTGCCTCTGTATCACAGCCCATTTATGCAATTTTTCAGTGATGCATGAGGTGAAAGAAAATGATAATTTAGTCTCATTATCATACTTTTTATCAGAGAGTTGAAGGGTAACTCAGCCAATTTTGTACATGCATGTTTGTTTACAGGTCTTGGATATGTAAAAAAAAAAAGTAGTATAAAGCCTTTTGTGGGTCCAGAGGAGCTGCATGTAAACTGATAAATTGCCTCCACTGAGAATTGTGGGTAATGTAGGCGCCAGGTTTTTTGAAGGGAAGCAGGAAACAGCTGATATCTTTGATGTTGCAGTTTCAATTTGTTTCTAAACTGTCCACAGTGTGTCCATCAGTGTTACTGTAGTGCAATGCTAGACTGCTTTTCAAAACCTGGTGCCTACATTACCCACAATGCAACTCGGGCAAGGCAATTTGTCAGATTACATGCAGCTTCCTCTGGAGCCACGAAACACTTTATGCTACTTTTTCACATGTGCAGTAGAACACACCAGTACCTGACTGAATATCAATTATTCATTGTATTCTGATACAACCTACTATATTTATTGACTGATCACTGTAAATTTTTCAGTTATTTTATTGTATTTGGAGGGATTGGTTATTCTGCGAGACACCTTTGCTGATATCATAAAGAGGACCTCTTGGACACCGGTTAGATTTTAAATATTTCCAATTAAAAACCATTCACAAACTTGTGACCTTTTTGTAATCATAATTTGCATATCCCTGTCAAACAAACAGTGAAATCCCCCGAAGCCTTTTCATCCAGACTCGAGGCATACTGTATCAGCAAAAGTCCCTCTTCACTCACCACAGAGATGAACTGATCGCTGGTCCAACGCTGCAGCAGGTCAGCAATATTGATGAGGACCGCTCCGGGGATGCTGGGAGCGCAGATGAATTCACCTGAACGACTGCGCACCTGTAGGTGAACAGGTGTCAGGTGGATTACATGCCTGAAGATTTCTTTGTGCAGAAGTAGCCCTCAGTTTGTTTTAAATATGGAAAAAAGTAGTTTGCAGTTTGTCAGTGGCGTTTTACCTGCAGACCTTCAGAGCTCTGAAACAACAGGGTGATGGTGCCGTAGTCCGAATGCTCTCCACATCGCAGCTGACCCTCCTTCGCTTTCTCACTGTTTACTGGAGGGTAGTAAAGAGACCGCAGTGTTGTGCCATTCTTATCAGCTAAAGGAGACACAACGACACTGTTAAAACTTGACTGGTATATTAGTATCACAAGAGTTTACACTGGGCTTAAGATTCAGTACGATACTGGGAGGTATAGTATTTTTGGCTGTGGTATAAGTACAAGAAGCTACTGTAAGGCTTGGCAGTGTGAGGAAATGTTATGTTGTTATAGTGAATATGAGCCTGTGGGGTATATAGAGGGTCTTATCCATCTTCCAAGATGATGATGTGTTGGTGGTAGGTTGGTGAATGATCTCTTTTTTTAATTGTTTTATCTTTAATACTCTTGTATTATCACTCATGTTGTGAGATGACGTTTTCATTGAAAATGTTTTCTTTCAGGGATCTTGTTGAAAGGCGTAGTTGATCCACTGATCTCGTGTTTATTTTGTCAACAAAAACTAAGACAAAAAAAATGAAAAACAACCTTTTTTTCATGACTGAGATGAGAAGATGACGAGCTAAAAATACATCTTTGATAAGACAAATTATGAGGAAATGTATGTTTTGACGAGACTGGGAGCAAAATGTTAAGTTCGGCTATCATACAAAAAATGAATGATTTCCCATAAAGTGCTCCTAGTCTGTCTGTTGAAATACATACAACCTCTGTCAACTTACAGCAAATTTGCTTATAACCACATTGGCTGAGCCAAGCTTGAAGCCAGTTTTTATACAGAGGTGCGTAAGTACAAATACTTCCTCACATGAGAAGTGCCTGAGACAATGCTCTGAATACCTTCTGCAGATAAACAAGGATTGAGTCAGAGTGTTGCCAAATGTCAGCTGATCCAGTCTCATTGACTGTCCTGAAGCAGCTTGAACAACAACAGCCCTCCCCAGTGACAGCAGTGAGTGTGGTGTTTTGTACATACTTCCTATCAAACGGTGTGCACCCAGGAGCACCTCGGGGTCCAAACCCAAACTGTGAGCAATCACCCTCATCACCCGCAGACTCAGCTCTTTACAGCGCAGGAAGAACGACGTCTGGATCTCCTGGAAGTCTGCTAGAGCGCCTGACGGCCACTTCTACAGCAGGGGAGAGAGGAATTAGAGCCTGACTGATGGCTGAAAGTTAAACAATGTGCTAACAATTTATTAGCCGCTATTTCTTCTTTAACATAAACACAGAACATAATCAAAATATTTGAGTACATGTAGGCTACTTAATTACATACCACCACTGCTCTCAGCTGGGATGGGATGTAACCAAGTAGATTTACTCAAGTACTGTTGTAAGTATTTGTTATTTACATGACTATTTCCATTTTCTGCTGCTTTATTCTTCCACTCTTTGACATTTTAGAGGCTAATATTCTACTTTTTAGTACTTTCATTCAATAATTTTAGTCACTCGATACTTTGCAAATTGCTGTATTAGAACTAAAGTAGAACATTTTGAAATTAATTTATCTGATCAACAATCAGATTAAAAATGCTGATGATATGCATAATTTGCTATTTTAATTTAACTTTTGATACTTAGGTACAATTCATATCAGAAACTTTAAGACTTTTACTCAAGTACTATTTTTAATGGGTGACTTTCAGTTCTACCAAAGTAATATTTTAACACAACATCTTTGCACTTTTTTTTACAGCGCTGGTTCTGAGTTAGGTCTGTTGCATAATATTAACAATAGGGTCAAACATTGACAGTGAATCATTACTATGTCATGGTGGAGTGAAGCAGTGTTGAATGCCTCCTTTAGATCTCCAGGTCGACGTGGATTCAACCTGAAAATCAGAACTTCATTGAAAAAGGAGTCAATTGTGCAGATCAGAAGTGTGTTGTGTTCTTTCTCTGACTTCCCACCTCTCAGTCTCCAGAGACACCCAGCCGTGGTTCGCATTATTGGCAAAGCTTTTCCTGCTGAAAGGTAGTTTCAGCTCATCTGGCTGCAGGAAGAATTCCTTAGATATGTCCATAACACGATCCACCTGTCCAAACACCACAGGAGAAAAGACGCATTGACACTTTAAGCCCTTACCACAAATTAAAACCCCCAATTTACTTGCTCCTCTCACCTCCTCCTGAGAGATCCCAGTGCTCTTCAGAAAGACAAAACCAACTTCTGTAAAAGCTGTTTTCAGCTCTTTGCTCAGGTGGCGCATCTGCTCGTCGGTAACATCTTTCTCACTCAGGCTGTATGCACCAAAGTCCACCACCGGGATGCTCATTTTAAGATTTTTCAAAGTGTTTCTAACAGGAGCAGCACGCGGAACTGCAGAATAGCTCACAACATGAGCAAGGCAGGAGTCAGGGGTTGGGTCGTCATTTAGCTGTCATGTGACATCTCCAGCCAATAGCAAAAGAGATCCCAAAGACACAACATTGCACAACACTTGATTACCAGCCCACCTTTGGATGATGTTTCCAGGTGATGTGAACGTGGCAGGTCTCCATCGGAGATCTCCACAATTTGAATTTTTACACCACGACACGTCGGGTTCGTTTCTGTGGTGGCTAAGCACAGTGTTGACTCTGAGAAGATGATAGATCTGAAGAAAGAGTGGAGCATCTCGTTTGCAGGATGCGGTTTTATGGGGATTTATTATGTTGGTGCCACCAGTTGTATCCTTGAGCGGTTCCCTCGCTTCATACAAGACGCCTCTCACATCTACGGAGCCTCTGCAGGCTCTCTGATGGCCACTGTGCTTACTGTTGGAATCCCCCTCGGTGAGTTGTGGGTCCGTTCTCCAGGGACCAAACCTCATTCAAAAATCTGTCATTTTGACGCTACTTTGGAGAATATAAAATATACTAAGTTTAGTTAAACAATATTGAAGGTGTCATTTAAATCACTGCATTTTATGATTTAATTCGGCATAGATGTAAGGCGCGAAACGGCGTTGTACTAGATACATCTCCAATGTCAATACCAATATAAACACCATGGGGAGTATTTTTTTAAAACATAAACGTTCTAGTTTTTTGTTTGTTTATTACTATCATATATTGATTTCTTATCCAGGTTTTCCCTCTGTTTCTCCCATGACAGATTCATTCTTAATTAATGAGATATCACTGCTTGGACCCATATTAGTCTCTTTATTGACACACCAGAAAGCCACTGTTGACATTGTGATCTGTGAAGTTGTTGATGTGAGTGCATCTGGTTGAGACCCCTCTGATTTAGTGACTTTAAAAGCAAACAGGTTAGAGTTTTTATTCACCTTAGATGACCTTTCATCCTTTGAAAGCTTGGATTTCAGCCAGATGAGCCATAAACACAAGCTGATAGGGAAAAAGAACACTAGATAGATTAAAAAAATAAAAAAGGGGGTGGGGTGGGGGGATGGATTCATATTGCCATTATTTTTGTCAGATATTATGATTGTGACATGATTTACGATTATTTGGAAGGATTTTCAAAAAGCTTTTAATAATGATAATATTAAATAATGATGATGTGACATCTGTTGGGGTTTGACAAAAAACGAACTGATAGCGAAAAGATGTAAATACTTTAAATATAATACTTTAAATACTTTAGTCCTTAGGTGACAGAATCAGCGCGCTATTATCATCAGGATTTCCATCTGCAGTGTTTTACAACCTACATTTTTCATTTTTATAAACATACTTAAATGTCTGCAGTTTTCAAAATATTTTATTATGCTTTTTGCATAAATGATATAAAGACAGACATCTACAAAAACACAGTGGCCACAACATCACATAATCCCATTAGTGATGCAACAAAAACATATGGAGAGAAAGAAGGCGAAATAAATAATAACATCAAAGTCAAATAAATGACTATCCCAAAAATATAAGTTAGACAATTTTCCTTATTGCCATCTATCCATCTAACATAATATGTGTTAGTCTTTACCAGCAGATCTAAAGAAGTTTTTTTTTTTTTTACATTGATTTACATTTAAATCTGTATGTAAGATATTCGATTGGTATTATTTCAAATATAAGTTTGTGCCAACAGATTATTGTAGGTGGCATATTATCAATCTATCTGAGCGATAGATTTTTCTGGGCAGAAAATGTGGGTATATTAAACAGCCTTCTTTCACGAGAGTTTTTAAAATAAGGAATGGTCACACTGAGAAGGAAAACCAGAGGTTAAGTAAGTAGTAAGTATAAAGTATGTATATATATCCTGTTAACCTATAATTATAGAATCCCAGTTCAGAATTTCAACTATGTGTTCTGTGTTCCTCTGTGCAGAGAAATGCTGCGCTCATTTGATGTCCATGGCCAAAGAGGCCAGGAAGCACAAACTGGGGCCCCTGCATCCAGCCTTCAACCTGCTGCAGATCGTGAGGGACTCTATGCAGACGAGCCTCCCAGAAGACGCTCACGTTCACGCCTCTGGGAAGCTGTGTGTGTCCCTGACCAGAGTGTCCGACAGGAAGAACGTACTAGTGTCGCAGTTTGACAGCAGAGATGAGCTCATTGAGGTACATTTCACAACTTTCATCCAGGGTCTTCTGTGGTACAAGGTCCATTTACAAGGTACAAGGTTTATTTATTTATCACCCTACGACACAGGCGTGTCCCTCTATGCTTCACAAAAAAATAATAGATGATATATGAATGAACACGGGGTCAGGCCAGGAGACAGTTTAGTGGCATAATTACCAACATGATCATTAGAGTAGTTAAAAGAAAGAAGTGTTATCTCTCTGGCAATACAGTTGTAATTTTATCAGTTATGATTAAGATTGTGAAAAGCTGATGAGACAGATTTTGTAATTTGAGGAAATGGAGATGGAACATGCGGGGCCAGAACTGGAGGAGTCATTCTGCTGTTTACCCTCATATCTAATGTGGCTATTGAATCCTTATCTGGAAAAAAAGGCTTAAGATACATTTTGCTCCATCAGCATTTTTTTCTCTCTTTTGTAAGAGACCATTTCTCAATTCTTTGTGTCGGTCTAAACTGGAAGTTCATGTTTTGTATGTGACTAATATGCAGTAACATCTGTCTCTTCCAGGCACTTATATGCAGCTGTTTTGTGCCTTTCTACTGTGGCGTCATTCCACCCACTTACCGCGGAGTGGTGAGTGAACCAGCAAGCTGCTATACTCGAGCTGGGAATCTTTCTTTAAAGCCCACTCAATCTTTACTCAATCTCTCAGAATGAAGCTCAACTTTATTTAGCACTTTTTATTGTGAACAGCTTACCGTGAAACTCCGTCTATGCTGAGTCCAGGAGGTCTAAGAGTGTGGCCAATCCATGACCATTTCCCTCTACTGACAGGCATACTGGTTCTTGGCCAATTCTCTGCCATAGGTCCTAATTTCTGATGGTTTCCCGGCCACCAAATTCTCAGGACTCTTCTTAGACATTTGTTGATGAATGTCTTTGTAGTGCGCAAATTTTCAGCAAGACAGTTATGACAGTGGTGTTAAAAATTCTGCAATAAATACCACCTTACAGGAAAATAAAGCAAAATATAGAAAACTACAGCCTGCTTCAGAACGTCTATAAGTTAATCAACAGCTCATGGGTCACAGTGCAGTGTCAAGGAGAAAAGTTTCACAAAGTTTTATTTGTACAGGACTATTTGGATTGCACTTCAATATACATCTAATAAATAATTCACATGTTTGAAACGTCATTCTTCCTCAAGATGAACCTGTGTTCATTAATGTGATCATTTGAGAACATGTGTTTTTAGAATACATTTGTGGTTCTACACATTGATCAATGCCCTCTGTCTCCATCCAGCGTTATGTGGACGGTGCCGTCAGTGACAACCTGCCTCGATGCCACCTGAACAACACAATCACGGTCTCTGCGTACGCCGGCGAGAGCGACCTCTGCCCTCCAGCGAGCTCGCTCAACTTCCACGAGGTACGCTTCAACAATGTGAGCATCCAGGTGAACTCAGAGAACATGTACAGAGTGACCAGCACCTTCTTCCCCCCAGAGCCGCAGGTGAGACGCCGAATATTTGGGGCCGATATTCGTTTGCAGTAAAAATGAAAAACAACCAGTGATGAAATAAACCTTACAGGTACAGTACAGTTTACTTAAGTACTTTTCTTAAGTAATTTTCAGGCACTTTACTTGAGTATTTCCATTTTCTGCTACTTTAAATCTCCTCTCCTCTACATTTATTTGATAAATTTAGTTAATATTTACTTTGCAGATTCAGATTATTCAGTGTTTATATGCTATTAATTATAACGTGTTACCAATCAGATATTGTTTTGGGTGAAACATTGCGTGAGAGGAGGCTGCATCAGAGCCAAAGTAGAGCATTTTTAAATTAATTTAATTCATTGGCAATCTGACAGAGAAATCACAGCAACCGATGATCGGAAAATGCTGAATAATGGCCTCTGTGATCGGCCAGGGCCAATAAATGGTCTACCCCTGCTCAAAAATGACGATATGGATCTTGCTGACTCACAAAGAAGTCTAGTTCATGCTATTTTGGTTATGTCGGATGTCAGCTCAACAAAGATGGAATTAATATCAGTTTGACCTGATTTCTAAGACTAATATCTGCTGATATATACTATGAACTAATATCCACACATACAGGCCACCTACAGTATAGTGTCATCTTCTCCTCTCCAAAGAAAATGAAAACATGTTTCCAAAGCTTGTTGAGAGATAAATGGCTCTGAGACCAGTTTACATTTCTGTTTTATTACATTTTTTTACCATCTCTTTCCTGCCCTCTGCTGGTCAGAAAGTGATTACTGCAAAGCACACAAAGACTCGGAGGCAAGTCTTCCATTTATTTTGACACCAATAGACAGTGAACACTTGCAATACTGTATAGATTAATAGATGCAGCTTGAATACTCATCAAGCACTTTTGGATTTTACAGGCCATGGCTGAAATCTGCCACAATGGCTACGTAGATGCTCTCCGCTTCCTGCAAGAGAACAGTAAGGAAATCTTGTCGTAAATACTGTTGATATTTATGTCACCAGAAGGTGGAGGGGAAAGGTCTTTATACTATGAGCCATAGTGGCTGGCAGTGAGTTATCTAGGGCTTCTTATGCAGAAATCAAATTAATTTGAATGCCTATCACAGATCTGATCAGCAGTGAGTGCCCCATGAGAAGTCTGGAGATAGATGCACCCAAACCAGCCTGTTGTGAGCTGGCGAGGGAGTCGGATGAAGCTGAAGAGTCCAATGAGAGCGCACAAAAGAATGAACTGACGCCACCTGAGGACGAGCACCGGTGGCTGGACCCACAGCTCATAGAAAAGCTCCCAGTGAACATTAAAAAAGGTGAAGACGGTCATCGAAGGGTGGCTGATCAACGGGGAACTCCTCCTTGTTGGGGGAAAAACTTTGATGCAAACTGAAGAAACAATAATATACCAATGAGAACAGTACATTTAATACAATAAAACTAAATGTGTAATGTTTTTTTCCCACTGTCTTCGTGACAGCGTTGTGCGAGGCCTGTAGAGAGACGCCGAGTGCAGGAGGTCTGTTGTCTCACATGACGGGGTACCTGCCAAAGATTCCCCAACTTCAGCCGGTGGCGTCGGCTCGCTCTCTAGCCAGGAGGTACGGTGAACTCACCTGTATTCAACCTGTTAAATCTCACCCAAATTATTCCTAATATGTTAGGGGCCTTTTCAGTATTTTCCCACGTGATCATCAAATCATTATCTTTGTCGGCTTGATGCCATCTGTCTGGCACTGTCGTTCAAACGGGTTACGACAAATTCTCCTTCTTCTTTACTGCAAATACATGTCAAAGAGTATTTGCAAGAAGTCCAGTGCTTCTTGTTTTATGGTTTTTTATTGAATTATGTCTTGTATTGTTCTGTCTGTAATTTTGGTTGAATACTACGTTTTGTGTTCTTAATGTACGTACAGTTTCTTGCAGACAAACATGCCTCATGATTTTTTTTTGTTCCTACATTATATTTCAGTTGTCTAATTAACTGTAGGAATGGTAATAGATTCTAAGTTTTGTGATTTCTGCTTCAAGACTTGTGAACTGGGTCCCGGACGTACCAACGAACATGAGTTGGCTTTATGGCCTGGCTGGAGGCATGTATAACCAAGCTGGGAAGAGCGAGGTGGAAGACTGATGACCGGTAAGCAGTGTTAGAATCATTTCATCTCCAGGTCTTCATAAATGTGCAGACTCTTGCAAGTTGCCTCGAGAGCCGTCATGCTTTACGTGATCTCAGTCGTCCGTCATCCCTTCATCCCTGTTTCCACACTGTGCTCTTTCCAGTGAGACTCCACTGCGCCGAAGTACAAGTCTTCCCTCAGAGCTGGACCTGTGGAGTCAGAGTGAAGGGGGCATAAACGCTCTCCCATTGACCCCAGAAGCTACTCCCACCTCCAGTCTTACCTTCACCTGGGACACACATAGTGCAATTGACTACAAGTCCCTGACTCCACCCTCTACACCAACCTTAAGCCCCACCGCTGGGTTTGGTGAGGCTGCTGCCGAGTCACCAAAAGGTGCAGGTAGCGGCTGGGGTCTGGGCAGTGCTGTGGGGTGGATCAGAAAAATTGCATCCGAGCGAACTTCAAACTTCATCAAAACAGAAAATTCAAAGCCTTCTGCTACGTCCAAGTCCAAATAGATTTAATATTGCACTGAAAGAGGAGAAGAAGAATAAGAAGAAGAAGTGAAGTGTTGAATAAAGGAATGCAAAAATGTTTTGTGTTTTGTTGGCACTAACAAATCAAATGTCACTGGGTTCCTTTAAGCTATCTGTACGACTGCACTGTGATTTTCCTTGAGGGATGAGAAATGATCCTTTTGTTCTGAGTCCATTTTAAACTTCCCTTACCCGTGTTTATATATTAACAATTGGTCATATTACTGTGTATAATGTAATGTGTACTAATTTCAAATAAACAAATAACAAATAAATAAATAATAAAGATAAATCAAAAAATGTTCATCAATGTCAGAAGTTCGAATCAGTCGAATAAATTTCATTCAAGAAATGCGTTTCATATCATCTGATTTACAGCTCAAAAACATGCTTAAGTGTGAAGTCCTTCTTTAAATAGCCTACTTCGGCTCATCTAAAGCTTTGACAGTGATGATGGTTGAGCCAGATAAGTTTTCTTTACTAAATGCTTACCTGATGCAAGCAAGAAAGTTCAAATGTTGAGGTGCTGAAATATTAACATTGAGTACAGTGTTGACAGAAAAGCAGAATCAGGAGCACATGTCTGCAGTTTTCAGTTTTTCAAAAAGATGATAAACCAGAACTCCTAATTAGGAAAATAGGATGTTGGATAACAACGACAGCCCTGTTTTCACTTCCTGTTGCCCCCTTTGGTCCCCCCTACTTGTGTACACAGTATGAGGTTGTTTTGAAAACTGTGTCACATGTCATGCAGCTGGTCCAATGCAATTTGCGAAGCCACTCATGTTTTCTATTTCTAAACGTGACGTTGGAGCCAAGTAGGTTGTGCAATACCACAGAGGAGGTGCCCGTTGAACCTGACAGAGCGTAGTGGAGATAAGACAGGGGTTTCACATGTTGATGAAATACTGAGCGGAATCCAAATGCACCAGGTGAACTCTGACAAATGATTTAAAGGAATACACTACTAGAGATGTGGTTTTGAGTTTGAGATCTCAGAGAGGATGTTTAACTGGGACGAGGAGTGGAACATCTCTTTTGCAGGCTGTGGGTTCAGGAGCGTTTATTATCTGGGGGCTCTGAGCTGTATCCTCCAGGAGGTCCCACAGCTCGTTCATGGAGCCTCTAAAATCTGTGGAGCTTCATCTGGTTGTCTCGTGGCTGCAGCTCTGACGGTCGGGATTCCCATCGGTGAGTTGAATTGGACCTTTTGCCTAAAAACATGTTCTGTTGCTGAGATTTGTCACCTGTCTCACGATGATCAGCCAATGCATGGAGGTAACAGTTGTATAGCCCCTTACACTACATGATTACATGATCAAGTCTGGTATTTTCCTCTCTTTACAATATAATAATAAAGAAAATCTGATCCTTACTTACCAAATAAATCTGTTTTATGTAAGGAAATCTGTCTACGATAAACACTGACCATTACTTTGCAAATGAATAACTAAGTTATTTCTCAGTGGGCCCTTTACTGACAGTGTGACGGTATGGATCTAGTTAAGATTATATTAAATAAGTGACACCTGATGGAAATGTCCATTGTCCTCCTGTAATAGGTGAAAAAAGCGGCTAATCAGAAAGGTCAGGGTCGGGTTCACGTTATCTCAGTGCAAGTGCTGTTATTGATAGTTATAGTAAGTAAACAATGTACTTGGCGGGTTCATTGACACACACACACACACACACACACACAACAAACACAGTTAACAAGAGCGAATTCCAGAGGTCACATGGAGTTTAAAGTCAAGGGAGGCTGAATGAGGAAATGCACCTGACTTTCAATGACTTATCTCATTCACATACTCATAAACACAAACAAAAGTACAACAATGGAAATAAATACCATCACAACAAAATAAATAAGAGCATATTTACAATATTGATCATGCAACAAACTTAGATCCTGAAGAGAATGATAACAGTGACTCAAAGTAATTAAGAAACAACAAGCAAATCATCTGAAACAATACACCAAAATGTGAGTGTGAAATTGAGACAGGGTACAACTTTTGCATCTTCAATACATCAAAGTAACAAAAGAAAACATAAAAACATTATTATTATCATTATTAAACCAATCCCTGTAGTGCAGCTGTAATTAATGACTGACCTTGTCACGTTTTCCTCCTCAGAACAGATATGTGCTGATGTTCTGACCGTGGCGAAAGAGGCCAGAAAGCACACTCTGGGAATTTTCCACCCGACCTTCAGTCTGCTGCGGACGGCGCAGGACGTCCTGCTGGAGAAGCTCCCGGCAGACGCTCACCTCCGGGCCTCTGGAAGGCTCTGCGTGTCCCTCACCAGACTGACTGATGGGAAGAATGTTCTGGTGTCAGAGTTTGACAGCAGAGAGGAGCTCATTCAGGTAGAAGGAAGTAGATAGAGGTACTGAAATATTTTGTAGCTTGGTCTGATTTCACAGCGTCTGCATGTACCGGTAGCAGTTCATCAAATTAAGGAGCTGAGGGTCTGATATCTGCTGTCTTGTCCTGCATTGTTTGCCTCTGCAGGTTCTCATCTGCAGCTGCTTTTTCCCTGTTTACTGTGGTTTCACCCCACCTTCATACCGCGGAGTGGTGAGTAGATGTCCTGTACATTTTCTAAGTTACGTTTAATGTAAAAGGATTAGAAGGGAATCGTAACACAACATGGTTTTATTGTGTTCTTTACTGTAAAGCCCCTTTAATCAGACATTTTAAAATCCCATAAACAGGGGCTTTAACTAACAAAGACCAGTCTGTAGAAAGTCATAATGGAATCTACTATTTTTTTCCCATTAACTTAACATAAATATATAATATACGTTTCATTTATGTCAAGTTTTTATTTTCAGAACTTATACACAACATAAGTTCTTCTAACTTGAAGTCTTTCGACATGACATGAAGAGTTGGATGAATGTACTGTACGTTTGAATCACTCAACTCATTAAATAAACAGTCAGAATATTAGTACGTTTCCCAGCATTTTGAGAGTTAAGACCCTTTTTTTCGTAGTTCGAAGAAAATATATGTAACCAAGTTATGTAAACTAGATATTTTAGGTAGACTGAACTGTAGATGAAGTATTTTCAGCTTTGGAATTCCAGTTGAAAAAAAATGAAAAATTGTGTTTGGTCAACTAGAACTAGAAATCTGAAGAAACTGAATTTTGAAGTTAGGAGAAAAAAAATTGAAAGGACAATACTCCAACGACACTTTTAGAATAATATGATGAGAACATGAACATTCAGTACATCTCTTCTTCCTCTCAGCGCTATATGGATGGAGCCCTGAGCAACAACATGCCCCTGTTCGAGCAGAGAAACACCATCACTATGGCCCCGTTCTCAGGCGAGAGCGACATCTGCCCCAAAGAGGGAACATTTAACTTCTTCGAGGTGCACTACGGCAACGTTAGCATCCAGGTCAACACTGGAAATGTGCATCGCGTCTGTACGTCCTTCCTCCCTCCAAGACTTGAGGTGGGTACCCGTGTAGGTTCTTTTTTACTATAAACAGTTAAAATATATATATAAAATTTAAGCTTTCATAAAAATCTCTGCAAAGCTGCAAAACATTTCAGCTATCAACCATTACTTTTGTTTAATCTTTTGTGCGTAACAGAAGCTGGCTGAGATCTGCCACAACGGCTACATGGATGCTCTCCATTTCCTGAGAGATAGAGGTGAGCTCTTCCACCTTTTTCTGGTTCACACCATGAAGTAACAACCAAAACCGAGTTAGTCGTCAACTCTCTGTGATAGATCTGCTTGGAAAGCAGCATGTTCCCCCCAGTTTGGAGCTGGAAACGAACACAATCCAACCTTGTTGTGAATTGGTGGAGTCGAAGAGGACACTGTTGAATGGACAAAACCCTCATCAGGAGGATCATCGTTGGCTGGACCTGAAAGTCATAGAAAACCTTCCACTTAGCTTCAAGAAAGGTGAGGACAGAAGGTAGGACTGGCTCGTAATCAGCAGGTCACAGGTTTGCAAGTCAAATAAAGAGTTTAGTTACTATAGCATCAGAAAGACTAAAGCACTTAACCACATCACACACCTAAGAATCTCTTCAGTGGAGGATCATCAGTGGAGATGTGTATTTTAAGGGGTATATTCAAGGCTCAAATGAAACATAAGAGTGGTAGATGAGACCCAGAAAAAGAAACTCACAAATCAACTCAGCTCAAACTTACAAAATAAAAAGTGATTTTGAGATTGTCATGGTTCTGTGTTTTGTTGTGTCTTATGTTTTGATTTCCTTGTCCTCTTGTGTCTTGTCAGCGTCTCTTCTGTGTTTTTTCCTTCCCACCTTGTTGCAGGTTTGTCTCCCCCCTTCTGTCTGTGTTATTTCTCCTCAGTGCTTCCCCCTCGTTAGTTCACCTGCCCTCGTCCCGTCTCTCTCTCCTCACCTGCTTCTCGTTCCCTCGTCAGTGTCAAACTAAATCGACCACAGGTCAAATAAATAATGCGGATATTACAGCTGGTGTTATGTCCTACATTTTGTGTGTTTCTGTTAGTGCTGTGTGAGGCATGCAGGGACACTCATGATGGCGGCGAGTTTCTTCCATTGAAAGTGGTTGTGAATCTGCTGATCCTACTGATGATGCCCATTGAGCTGACTGTCTTCCTCATCAAAAGGTAAATAATTTGATCGTCAGACCAGAGATGAAGAGAATACACCAAAAAACATAACAGGCACTTCCAAGTACTTTTAAAAACGTATATCATGTTTTTCTTTTGACAGCATATTGTCAGCCTGTTCAGTGATTTTCAAACAGTTGACTGCAGTTTTCTGCAGGCAGACATGGAGCAGCAGATGTGAGGATCTCAACAGGTTTGTGCAATTGAAAACTCAATTAGATTTTTTTTAACCCTTAAAGCAACACAATTAAACATTCTGGATAAAGGTAGTTGATTCTCATACCAAGGTCGTGAAATACTGGTGCTTCGGGTTTGTGGCAAAGATTGTCTCCGACTTAAAGTGTCCATATTTGAAGAACGGAGCATGAGATTTTCTAATCAACTATCTCTATCCAGAAATGTACATTTTATATCTTTAATCTATCAAATGAAGAATTCTAATCTCAGTTACTGTTTTGGTAATTAGTTGTTATTCTTTACATAAACGATGTCTTTGCCACTGCATCATATCTGCTGCTGTAGCTCTTTATAAAGACCTAATGTCATTGCAAAACCATCTTTGTGTTCTCCAGTGCATCTCCAGAGCAGAGCTGCAGCAGCAGATCCTCTCACTCAGACATCAGAACTCAGGCAGGACACAAAAACATTAAACCTCTGACCTCAACAACCACCCAAAATTCCAACAAAACTCTTCACTGGGACAACAACTGTAATCTGCACCTCCTCTCCATCACCCCTACATCTGGAGGTCCATCCAACTTCCACACCAACAAAACACCTACATGTAGCAAGGTGGCTTTAAACCATCGAAGTAAATCAACTCTTCATCAAACATAAAGCAGACAGAAAAAAAGAACATTTTATAAATGGTATGTAATATTTATCAATTGTGTTGTGCAATAAAGTGGATTTTCTCAATTATATTGGAGCAAAAAGTGCTGGTGAATGCCCGACATTTTGAATGCATGCGTAAAATCACTCTAGAGACTTAATTTGGCCAGAAGTTTCAGTATCCATGGTTATCTAGTAAATGTCCCAGTTTTATCCAGGTTTAATCTAGATTGCATTAAATCAAGTTTGAGCCGTTATCTAGAGTCAATTAACAAAATATGTGGTGTGGCACTGATGTAGTATTACAAGTTCACAATTTTGTAGTTACACAAACATTTCCATATCATGATAAAAGTAGTACCTTTAGTAGTATATCATACAAACCTTTGCAAAAATTCAACTGAATTCATGAAGATTTGAATGATTTTTTTACTTTATCTTCCAAATATGTGACTTGTCAACTACCTCCGAGTTTATGGTTCATTGCTTGCAGTAACAACGACCTATGTTGGAGTGTGAGGTATATTTTAAAGCAGCTCAATTTTAGGACTTTTACACCGCCAAAGCTCGGGTACTCTGTCACCATGACTCTAAAGTAAAGCGAGTAACATAACTGAAGGGTTGAAATTCAGTCCTGTGAAACATACACTACTGAAAATGAGTTAGGGATATTGGATTATGTGTTCATATATGTATGTGCATGGACATGCAATGAAAGTCAAATGAAACATGTTGCATTATTTTTGGGGATCAAAAATATTTAGAAAATAGAAAACAAAATCACAGATGTCACAGAATACACTGAAACACTAATGTATCCCAATATCCCTAACTAATTTTGAGTAGTATACTTTCAAAGCCACTTGATGGTAAATACATCTTTGAATCAACGGTGATTCTGTGCTGTATGACACTTACAATTAGCAAGAACGTAATCCAATAATGTTGAAAAAGCATCATCAGGACATTTTAATGGACAATTGTTTCATAAAATTCCTTGTGAATAACATTTTCATAAACATACAAAACATAATTCTAAAATTCCTAAAGCAAAAAAGTGATAATAGCAAAGATTAAAATAAAACCTGTAACATTACATTGAGAGGCTTGTCAAATAATCCTTGAGTGGAATCTCTGACATGTTGAGTCTGGTTGAGTGATCACATTGGATCGTAATTAGTTCATAGCACCATGAATGTAAAACATTAATGCTAACTAAATCCTCAATTCACTGAGGATCATAGAGGCTCCAACTGATCAGTCAAGCTTAGAAAATAATCATCTAGAATTTATCTACTGTCAAAACAGTAGATATGACCGTTTACAGTTACTGCATCACAGTGCAGTATGGAACAGTACAGTACAAAGGCAAAACAAACATTTAAATACATGACCTTCTCCAAGGACAGTCAAGCATCATTGTCAAGTCCCTGATTTCACATATTTAAAAAGACTGCCATGAAGATGATCATACATGTATACAAGACCAAAAAAGAAATAAAAGTGCAGAAAAAATGTTCTGCAAAATCTCTAAAAAGTCCACCAGTGTGTGTATATCCCACTCGGACCCTAATAAAAAGGAAAACGATTCAAAACCAGACAAAATAAGTCTTTTCCTTATACGCTGCCTTCCTTCGGACCACCGCTGATGTCTGGGATCTGATCTGCAAAGGACTGGGTCATCCACTGTCCGTCTGGGAGCTGGCCGTCTGCTGTTTGCGACGTTGCCGCCTCCTGTGTTTCTTCTGGAGACAGACAACACACAGACTGAAGCTGAGGATAATCTGACACAACTGATATGAGAGTTATTTTCAAGATACTCAATCACTTCAGGAGGACAAATCGTTGCCAACATGAAAAGTGTCCATGTTGCTCACACAGTTATCTGTTCCTTTTAATGTAATTTACATTCACACGTTAAATCAGGTAACGCAGGATACTGGTCAATGTGTAATCCCTATGTGCAGGATCTAACATTACTGTGTTGGTGCTGTTTCTCGAACAGTCATAACTTATGTGGTTCTTGGACCATCACTGCAAGTGACCAGTCATGCTGTCGTGATGTCATAGCTTTAAGACTTGAGAAAAAGAGCGGAAACACGGAGACATGTAGCTATCTTATGAGCTATGAGTTATTCTTTCTAAAATGTGGTTAACGTTGAGAAAGGGTGTATGTTACCCAACCGAGCCACAATAGAAAACTGAAACAAGGAAAATATTATGTGGGCTTAGTGTAAAAATAAATCAACAGTATAACATTATGTTCAAAGCTCGGTATGAACCCCGGTCTCTTGACTGGGAGTCCTGTACTTAAAGGTGCTATTTGTAAGAAATTCGAAGAAGAAACTCGTCAAAAACCGGCGTCAGTTTTGTTACGAGAAACCAGGTTCTTATATCTGTGATGTTTAAGAAAGAAGTTTTGGCTGTAGCCCATTTACTGACGTTCATATAAACGCACTGAATGTTCCAATAACAGCTGACCAAGAATTCAGAAACTTTCAGAAATATTTAGCTCAACAATGGTCAAAATATAATTTCGAAAAAAACTCATGCTGCACCCTGATCAGTACAATGGGTGTACATTTCAACAACCTAAAACCTAAAAGGCTAATAAAATGTCAAGACTTGAATACAGTTTGCAGAAGCAAACCGTTTCAACTGTGTGTGTGTGTTACCTCTGTTTTCTGCAGATGAGAATGTACAGTGACCGTTGGTCTGGCTTGGTGCCGGCTCTCCTTCAGGTCCTTTCTCTGCATATGCTCCACCGTAGGCATCTTCATAACCAGGATCGTACTGCTCCTCCTTAATTGCCATCCTCTTGGCATCCTCTGTTAATGTAAAAAATAAAACAAGGGACGATTTACCAAACATGATCTGACCTAGAATCAGAGATCAAACTAAAAGGGCAGGTTTTTAATATCAGGATGCACAGGGTTTCAAGCCACTGACGCTCCTGCTCTCAGGGTTCTTTGTGCACTATTATACAGCAATACAAGTGTAAATGATGATCATAGCTGTATTCATTATTTTATATGTCACAGTGCTGCTTTATAGAAAGATTTTTTAACTGCCACGCCACTCAGTGGTTAAATACAGGTTGAATAACTTTGATGTAAGCTAAACCCGTCCATTCATCCATGACTGTGCTTACCCTTGGCCAGTTGCAGGTTGAATGAGTAGTCAATCTCCTCGATCTCAGTCTGCTTTCGGACGCCCTTCAGCTGATCTCTGAGCTCCCTCAGTTTGATGTAGAAGTGGACTTTGTCCTGAGCACGAGGGAACTGAGCACAACGAGCGCTCGATGAAGGCATCAGATACAGAGCCTGTGAAAAGGGGAAATGACTGTCAGATCAATTCTTCAATTTTTTTTTCAATTTTTCAATTTCTGAGAATACACTACTGTCACTTCTTCAGTGGATTATGACTAGAATCAAGTACTGGTCTGATCTATCAATTTCAGTGTCTGGGTCAGCCAAAAATGTCAAAAAAACAATCCCTTTTGAGAAGCCAATTCAGAAAATGAGGCTAACTTTCATCAATATTTGAGGAATCTTGTATGGAGCTGAAAGCAGTCGGGCACTCACCACGTCACACTCGGGGATCTTGTGTGGCTGCAAACCAAAGTCAAGTTTCTTTGGTTTTTTACCAAACATTTCTCTGCAGAACATTTCATAAATACCTTAGGAGGGGGAAACAGAAACATTAGTTGGACTTGTTTTAACAGATGTGTTACTGTAACCATTGCTATGTAGCAGTACTTACATTTTCCATTGAAAACGGCGATAAGAGGTCTGTATTTCTTCAACTTCTCAACGAGAATTTTGCCTCCTTCACGCAACTCTTTACTGTTGAGATGAAAACAAAAGAGAAAACATTTAAAATACAGACTTATGACAAACTTCTAATCTCAGCCATTATGATCTCTGTTTGCTCATCCGACGTCAGCACAACTCAGAATGACTCCTTTGCCCTAAATATAGATGTTTCTTGCCCTAGAAACATCAAACATGCTGGTTAACAATCACATCAGAATCCATCAGTATATAAGCCTACCTTGAGAGGTCTTTGCTCCCTGGTGTCGCCCTGGCCACCATGTTGGTAAAGCCCATTTTGTACTTTGTAGGTAGAGTGCTGTCATGCATGTGGTTTAGCTGCTCCTCAGTAAATCCAGACAGAAACAGGCACTTCCCTGAAATAAAAACATTAGCCATCATTCATCTCCTTGGCTAACCAAATGGATGTATTTTTCTGAAGCAAATGGTGCCAAGCATTCCACTTAATCTTAACTTCCCTTCTCTTTTTATCTGAAGGTCTGAATCTTAAACTTCTTATAAACCTACAACAGGATCAAAACTATTTTCCATCCGGAGACCAGCACAGGAACCATTTTCCACCATTACACAACTCAAAATGATTCTTGTCACATAACTTACAAAAATGATTTCCAGGACCTGGAAACCACCGTCCAATGTAAGCTGCCATCAATCCTGGATTGATACCAATCTGAAAGCAAAACAGCACATGTTTTTGAAGCTTACAAAATCAAATTCAATCCAAATAGCACAGTGCTTGGTTCCACTGTAAAAACAGATGATCCTTACAATGACATAGTCCAGGTTGTATTCCAGCAGGTCTGGTAGGGTTTTCTTCATTACTTCCTCCTCTGACATCCCCTTGAAGCGGTCAATTTTCCTCTTCACCTTCTTGAAGCTTTCATCAATCTTCTCCTGCTTGCCGTCTGCTTGACCCTCAGCAGCCTTCTTGGGCTTTGGACCCGGTTTGGCTTTAGGTGCATTCGGGTCTTTAGGTGGCTTCGCTGCCTTTGGTGGCTTTGGTGCCTTTGGTGGCTTCGGTGCCTTGGGGACTTTTGGAGGTTTTGGTGCCTTGGGTTCCTTTGGCTGTGCTGCTCTGCCTCTCTTTTTGGCTGGGGCTACAAGACAAGTTCAGAGGTGATATCAAAAGGAAGAAATGTCTGAACCTTGCACTTTGTTGAACGGTTGTCAGACTCCATACTGTAGATTTCTTTTTCCATATCACTCCATTAAACTTATTTTTTGTTGTGTCTCATAGTATATAAAACTTCAATGCAAACCACAATAGTACTCAAAGTAATTTCAGAAAGCCAAATATATTTGACAACACTGTTACAAATGTACACAATGCTTTCTCGCAAGCATGGTAATGCAATGCAGTATTACAAAGAAAGCCCTTATCATTTAAGTATAATTGTGCAGAGCTACTGTTGGCACACATTTTATGACAAATTGTCTGGGACCTGACCCAGAACGAGCTGATCTGGTAAATATAACATATCTTTGAGGCTATTTTATTTAAAAGGCATCTCAGTACGTTTTGCCAGGTTGGCAGGTTGCTGCTGATCCATCATGGGCTCTGGATTAGCCATGTGTGCCATGGCTGTCTCTCCTGTCTCCCCCTGTGGGTGGTGAAACGGATGGTCCTGGTTGAAGTTTGAATATTGAGCCTGGAGAGCTTGAAACTGCTGTGCAGACTGAACCCTGTGGTGGAAGAATAATTTTAAAAGAAACAGGGAGAAGATGAATACAACAAGCAAAAGGGTAGTGGGATGTGCTGTCAGGTTAAAGCTGAGTTAGACCAGTGCATATGTTATGCATATGCAAATGCCTATGTGATATTTGGTTTGGTTATTTTCTGCATTTGATTTATTACCCAGTGATGATAAATAAGCACAACTGATGCATTTCTCTTAAAATTGTTAGTTACAAAGTCAGTTAATCCTCACAAAAAGATCATTTATGAGAATTTAGGTCCAGTATGTAGGATTAAGTGGCATCGAGCAGTTGATGGCTGACTGAAACCAACTGAACACCCCTCATTTCACCCTCCACTACGATTGCTATTAAGAAAGTGAAAAGCCCTCTCTATAGACAGGGCTTGTTTTGTCCGTTCTGACTTACTTTATAAACAAACATGACAGAGCAACAAGGCGAACTAGGTGGAAGAGGACCTGCCCTTCTGTAGATCTAAAAGGCTCGACATAAGGTAACAAAAACCAAACGATTCTGAGTTTCAGGTGATTATATACCAATGAAAACATTATGCATGTTATATTCCACTGCAGCCGATATTATATTCTACTTCAGCACCTAAATCTGTTGAGTTGAAAGTGTTTTTAAAGAGGTGTTAGTGGAGCATGATGTACTTATGTTCTAAATACTAGAAACACATCTTGTATAACTCAACAATTAATTTATTATATAATTGTATATCACGTCTGAAAATGTGGAATCTGAGTACGTCTATGCCAGAAGCAGATTGATCTGTATATTTTTATTATTTTTTGTTTTATTTTCACAACACTTAGAAAACCCAGTTCCCAGTCAACGATGGTTAGTGTATCACAAAGACTGTAATGAAGCGCCACATCATATTAAAGGAAAATATCAGAGACATTTCCCCAATATGATGTGTCCTTTGTTCTTTCCGTATCAAACCAGAGTAAAATAAAAAAAATATCAGTGAAAATTATCATTCGTGGTGCAAAAATCAAATGTCATATTATGAAAACAATGTTAAAACAAAAGCAAATAAAGGGCAGGTGGGCACACATGCTTTCATTTCATTTTCATCACACTTTGCCATTCAGAGGTTTGCTGGTATGATCAGACTCCCACATGGCCACATTGGGGTGAGGAGAAGACTCACCACTGATGAAGGTACTCCGGGGAGACAACAGGGTATGATCCATTCTGCTTTTCGTCCATCTTTTGGGTGGTTTTGACTTTATTAAATAAATCAGTAGGGATGTTGAGGATACATAGCTTGATAATGTACATGAAGTTAAGTATATAAAAGAGTCTGGCAGTGTGTGAAACTGAATGCATGTGCCAGGGCATTGTAAACAAACTGTAGAGTTAACAACAAAAGATAAACCATAACATAAACAATAACAAAAGGATAACTTAAATGGTGATTACACATTAAAACAAAATTTAAACACTTTTATGCGAGTTCAACAGCAGATATCCCAAACCCCAAATCATGCTACTACACAATCACACCTGCTAAAATGCTTCCCCCTTCTTCCATGGCTATGCTAACTCACAAGCTAACGTTAAACCCGAATGAAAAACAACTCTCAATGTGCCATTTTAAAACAGGTTTATCATTCAAAGTTGGTGGGCTAAAGGGACGCGGTTATAGCTATCTAATTTCAATAACAGAGGTTACGTTTTCCATGTAAAAGTATGAACGGCAACGTTAACAGCAATTCAGCAGCAGTGCCACAACTGCAGCTAATGTTAGCCAACAGCTAGCCGTTCGGCTAATATAGCATGGATGAATGGTTTCGCGTCCACTGAGATTCCTCGCAAATAAATTGTACACAATTTACCAGTAATGAAAAACTTACACGAACCTGATGTGGGTAAGGTTTAAAATGGTTTCTTCTGTACAGATAACTGATTATTTTCCATCTATCCCGCTCTTCTATTCACAACATATTAGGTGCAACACAGGCAACAAAGAAATGACAGCAGTGCCGGTCAACTTTGACACCGGAAGATCTCAAGTCTAAGACGTAGGGGTGTGAGAAGAAAAAATCTTTAACTGGAAACAATAAAAACGATTCCAAGGAGAATATTTTAGACTATTGAGTATTAAATTTTGTGATTTTAATAAAAGCGTCTGAGCATGGTGTTTGTTCGAACACTGCACGATAAATTGAAAACGAACAAAACGGTACGCATCCGTTTTAGCATTGGTATGAGCTGCTCGACTTTTAAACTCCCCGAGCTTTCTTCCTATTGGCTGATAGTCTGTGGTGTTTAAATGGCCATGTTTGCAGTTCGATCCAGTTTTTAAGTTATTTGAGTATTTATTTTAATTTGGCAAGTGAGAATCGTGACTGCAGTTATTCCCACCATGCTTTTAAATCAGAAGTAATAACAAATAACAAAACCACATCTCTACTGAAGGCTTTTGTCTCAAACTTTGAAGGTTTCAGTGAGGCAATATTTTTTAACCTGTATTTATTTCTTCCTCGTCAATAACAACCATGTTACAAACTGGAGGTTGTGCAAAAGAAGTCAATGCAACCTGATAAGCCATCATTGGTGTGCTTTTGATTGCCTCACAGCAGAGAATATGAAGGCATATTACTGTGTTACAAGATACCCATTTTTGAAATTGAGATTTATTTTTGGTTTTAAAGACCTAAATAATTTCCACATAGTCCAGGGAAAATCAGATTGACACCATGTACAAATACATCCAAAGAACTCATATGTATTAAACAAAGTATTTGCTTTGTGCGTATTCTAGCCAGAAATGTGTGAAGTGGAATTAATCCTTTCTATAAATCATTATATGGGTCTTTGTGATTTTTATGTCTGTTTTTTTATTTCTACTCTTTTAAATATTAGTGTTTGTCTGAAGATATATGCTTAATTTAAATTGTGCATCAATGTATTGACTACAGGGCTACTGGGAAGAATAAGCAACTAAATCATCAAAATATCTGAATGTTGCTTCCTTCGTCATAGAGCTTTGAAAATCTAACTTTCCACTCAAGTATGCTTTCTGATGGTGTATTTACATTGTAGGTTATATATTACAGCTTCACGTGAATAACAAACAATGAGACAATAAATGTCAGCGTTAGAAGAGATTTAATAACTCTGTAATTAGAATTAATTACATCAGAAATCCCAGTACAATTACCTATTTATGCAGCTGATAAATCATAAAAAGTCATTCTTTTAAAATACAAAAAATAAGTCACTGAACACACGTACCATACAAAATGCAATAAATAGTGATAAAAAATGACAACAAAACATGCACAGTCTGTTTGAGAGTTAGAAAATGTAACCGTTGAGGGCACTTTCTCCCTTGTGTGTCACACTGCGATGCCTCAGGAGACTGTGTGACTCCTTTTGTCTTGTGGTGTCATCAGAAGGTTTCTCAACCTCACTGATGCATCATGCTACTAGTACAGCTGATATCTGGTATCTGTTGAGTGAACATCTCCGGCTGCAGTGATTCCATGTCATGTTGTTCGCTGACTGGCCAACAATGTCCATTTCTGCAAGATATCACAATAAAAGATGATATGTGCTGTTTACAGAACTTTACTTTATATTTAACATCCATGTTAACTAGCAAGCAGTCTTCTTCTTTCCTGCTCTACCACTGCATTGCTGCAGATCTTGGCATGATACTGCAAACTATAGACTGGTGTAATAGTGTTAAGCCAGTGGCAGCAATGTGTATAATGCCAACAACTTGCACATGTATGTTTGTCCTTGTGCATGTGCATGGAAGACGAACTCATACACAGCTTCACGCCGCTAATAGAGGTAAAAAAAAAAAAAATAAAAAAATTCACAACGTGCCATAATCTCAAGGATTGAAAAATCCATTCTTACTTCAAGGGTGCTTTAGCTCATTGTTTCTCTTCATGTCAGTATTGTATGAAAATTAACTCAGACTTTCTAAATTGCTCTTGATAGGTAATCAGTCACAGTGGTTTGGAGTCATTATTTACAGTGACATTATATGCAGCTTGAACTCATGACTGTTTATTCTTTTAAAAATACAATGATTCCATCCAGTTGCAGCTAAATTGAATTAGAACTACATGGTAACTACACTACCTGTGTGCTACCGCAGACAGCCCTGTATTTTTCACCTCTCCTCCTCCTTTAGTTGGGATGTGTTGCTGCTTTGCCTTGCGTTGTCATGCAGGCCGCTACAGCTTTCATACTCTGGATCCACCTGCTCTTCTTTGATTGATATCCTCTTTGCATCCTCTGCAGAGCAAACGCAACATGAACGAGTTAGATCTTCACCTAAGACATTAATATATCTGTAAAAATGACAAAGATGTACCCTGCCTTTTAATTGTACTGTTTACCTTTAGCTAGCTGCAGATCGAATGAGTACTTTGTCTCTTCCACCTCCTGCCTTGGTGCCAGGCCTTTCATCTCATCTCTCAGTTCCTTCAGTTTGATGTAGAAATGTACCTTATCCTGTGCACGGGGAAACTGGGCACAGCGAGGGCTTGATGACGGCATCAAGTAGCAGACCTAGGTGAAAGGAAATATGCCATGAGGAATGCTTGTATTGTTGGGTTTATTTTAAGAGTGATCCAGGTACTGCTTCAACATACCGTCTCAGTTTCTGGGATTTTGTAGGGCTGCAGACCAAACTCAAGATTCTTTGCCTTCACACCAAAGGTTTCCTTGCAGAAGATTTCATAAATACCTGCCAAAATAAATAAATGTCAATACACTGTTTCCCAGTGGCCTTATTAATATGCCATCTTAAACACTTATGGTACAGAAAGGTAGTGTTTCAATAACTTTACCTTTTCCATTAAAAGCTGCTATTAATGGTTTGTATTTCTGCAGCTTTTCAAGTAACTGTCGACCTCCTTCACGAATCTCCTTACTGGGACAATAACATAAAACAGGAAAAATATCATCAGTGTTGGTTTCAAGGTGAAAGTTCCTCACTGTCATCTTGGTATCTTCAGTCTCAGTCTACTGTAGCACTAGCTCTGAATCATTCAGTATAAAAAGGATGGATCAGTGTGTTTTTATAATTCACCTGGAAAGATCTTTGCTGCCAGGTGTGGTCCTCTCTACCATGTTGGTGAAGCCGATGCTGTAATTCTCTGGCAGGCTCTGGTCATGCATGTAGTTGAGCTGCTCGTCAGTTAGACCAGAAAGAAACAGACACTTCCCTGGATAGAAAAGAAGAGTTCAAAGTTTAACTATGCAAGTGGCTATTGAGACATAAAAAAACACATCTCACAACACTGGACCCTGATGTTTTTTTAATGGGTTAAAGAATATTCTAGTTACTGCTGATGCACTGAATCTTTTCAGGAAGAAAATTTAATTTGAACCTACAGAAATGGTTTCCTGGGTTTGGGTAATGGTGTCCTTTGAAGGCTGACAATAGTCCTGGGTTAATTCCAATCTGAGGAGAAAAATGAATGTGTTACCATGGCAACAGACCTAAAAATGACAGCTTTTGTGACTGAATACACTGTGTCTAATTTCTTTTTGTACAATAGCCACAAAAAAACACCACTTCACTTCTAATTTGAATAAAGAAATATATGAATTCTTCCGGTTAGTAACTCACTATCAAAATGTCAAGATTGTAGGTAATAACGTCTGGCAGGGTTTTGGCCATAACCTCAGCCACTGACATGCCATTGAAGCGGTTGAGAGCCCTCTTGGCTTTTTTGGCGGCCTCAACCTCATCGTCCTCCTCCTGCGTCTTGCCCTCCTCCGCCTGCTGCTTCGGAGGCCGACCTCTCTTCTTCTTCACTGGCGTCACAACTACAACAAAGAGGAGGAATGTGTTGAGGTGTGACAGTGATTGTTAAAAAGACAAAGACACCTGAATTCACAAGAAAAGTCACATTCACTGGAGAAAATACAGTGGACAATGACATAGATAGGGGTTGGTTAAGAAACAGCACAAATCACTGAGAGAATTTTGACCTTTGTCTTTTAAACTGCAAGACTCCAAATCATTCCAGAGAATCAATGACAACCACTATTTGTCAGCAAAATGTAGCTTAACCTGGCAGATGGACTACTACTAAAAGTAGAATATATTTTAATCTATCAGATGTGGCAAAATAAAATGTTTGGGATGTAGGGGAGAAATACACTGATCAATAATCTCCTCCGTACCTTGAGGTGCACCAGCAGGCTGAGGTTGGTGTTGAACATTCGTCTCCTGCTGCTGTACTGTACGTTGATGCTGGGGGTGGTGCAGGTGTGCAGGATGCTGCTGCTCTCTGTAGTTCTGCTGGTAGGCTGGCTGCTGGTAAACCGGGTCCTGGTAGTGGTTTGGGGCTTGGGGGTAGTTCTGATTAAAAGGTTCTTGGTAATGAGGCTGTTCCCGGTGCACAGACAGCTCGGCCATGACGGGCTCATCTCTGGGACCTTCTGTGTAATGGCCCATGTTGTGATAGGGCATCCCATACTGCGCCTCGGGGTGCTGCTGGCTGGACTGGTACCTAGAGGAGAAGAGAAGAGGAAGAAGACGAAGGTTATAGAGAAAAGGGAGAGGAATGTTATCAGAAGAAGACAAAAGAAGATCCGGACACGGCAAGAGAAGACAAATTATGTCTGGTGTTCAATGGGGTGCGAGAACAGGAGGGTGAGGCAAACTTACAAGACACGATACTTACAAACATACAGTACATGCGCTGATATATACCTGTTTGTATTCTCTGCATTTCATTCATTGCATCAGTGTGTGTGCCAACCTATTTTCCCCTTGCCTTTATTGTGCCTATCTGATTAGTTAAGAGCACATAACCTCTTCTTTTAACACCAACTTTGACGTGCGTTTAGATAAGGCTGACCAGAATGGAATGAAGATGTACAAACAATTGGTAGGGCTTGCAAGAACATTGTGACTGTGGTTAATATGAAGCCAAC
The DNA here is from genome assembly GCA_039737535.1 of Lagodon rhomboides. NCBI lineage: Eukaryota > Metazoa > Chordata > Actinopteri > Spariformes > Sparidae > Lagodon > Lagodon rhomboides. The sequence goes on from CM077793.1 coordinate 14,370,987, forward strand.
TACAGGTCAAACAAGTGAAGAGTTCCTTTTCAGGCTGCATCCAGTAAGAGAGTAAGACCCAGGTGTATTTATAAAGCCTGTAGCAAGTGATGGTGTAATAACTACTGGATAATGTAGTAACATGTCAAAATTTTAAGAAATATCCTTTTAGACTTGTCAAACCAGCTATAGGATACATTAAACTGACACTTAGTGCATCTATTGTTTCATACCTGGACTATAACTCTGTTAGTGAAAGTTATTGGTCCTGCATAATTATTGAGAGCACAGTTTTTACATTTTGACAGGTTATTATCCTTAATAATTACTATCACTTGCTAAAAGCCTAAATATAAAGTACATACATATGCATGATATCGTGTGTCAAATGCTATTCATCTTTCTCCATCTCATGCATGAAAATGAAGACGTAGAGAGGGAAATAACATGAGAAGTTTTCCAGGACCTGCAGCCACCTCCAGCACCAACTCACCACTGCTGAAAATAATCCGTAGGAACCGTCAGTGATGTATACTGGTTTTCTTCCATCTTAACTGTTGACTTATCTAAATAAATTAACATTCATTCTTCTGACAGATGCATCAATACACACTGGAGACATGAGCTGTGTGAGGATTAAGTTATAGCACAGAGGGACATTGCTCGGCACAAAGAAGACGGACGGACGCTGCTACAGGAAGCTGGAAGCTTTAGCTAACAGTAAGCTAACAACATTACGCGGTCCAACAGCTATCTTAAAACCACCAGTGACCTCTACATTAACGAAACATAAAGGTGTATGAGAACGCTAACGTACCTGTCATACATTTTGTTCTTTAGTTTTCAATTAAATGGACGGGGGGCTGGGAATGCTCCCAAAACAAAGACCATTTAAACGCTCAACATCCCGTTTAGCTCCGGTTGACCGAAGACTCAACGCCACCCTTCGGTTAGGAGGTGTACTGCGTGGGTCAGAATGAAATACAAAACTATACTTTTACAACCAATGAGCGAGAGTTTATAAGTAAAACTGCACATGTAATTTATTCATTTTACCATTATAAAATACACACAGGATTAAAGTTTATCATCCACGAATTGCAGGGGTTCGCACGAGCTGCCACTAGACGGCGACATGTCTCGTCTGTGAGAAAGCGCCAACACGAATTATCGCTGCAGAAGAACGTAACAGCAAAGATGGTGTGTTTTTTGGACAAGTGCGTCACTCAGTAGTGAAAACAGGACCCCTGAAAATACACACAAAGTCCATTTTTAAACGTCCGGATTGTCCAGTGCACCTTTCCCCCTATAACTCAACCGATGTACCCGTTTTTAAATGGTACGACAATGTAAACGTTGAAATACATAGTACAACACGATGGATGCGTATGGCTTGCGTGTTTAGCCGTTCAACAACAACAACAAAAAAAAAAACCTAACGTAAAATGGATCCTCGGTCACCAAGTAGGCTGAAAATAGTGGAATTGAAAGCAGTTGTGTTTTTTCATCCATGCTCGAAAGGCTAATTCATTCCATGTCAACCAATCAGTTCACAAAAGTGGAGCCCACAGGTGCTCAAACAGGCGACGGGAGACGGAATATTCGTGGTATCAGTAAATATGGTCAGAGTGAGACCTCTTTCTCTTTGAGCTATTATTCGTGTTAGCTAAACAGCATGACCTGCCTGTGTCCCAATGACAGGCAGTTGGGTTTAAAATTGTGAAAATTAGCTTCACATTGCGGCCGTTTATTTAATGCACGCGAATTAAACAAGGTAAGGTCTCACTAGCATCATTTATGGCTATTGTTCTGCCACCATTTTGTGTTTTTTATAAACTTTTAGCCTCGCTAACTGTTACATCAGGGCTAGCAAACATATTGACAATAGCTAACATGTAACTGGATTTACTGTGCAGTTGGACAGCAGTCATATGTTACAGTAACGTTACATGTGTGATATTAAAATGGTGAACTTTAGACGCATACTCATAGTAGCTGTATGTAGGATCTCAGTATACAGTGTGAGTATGATACAGGCCAGTTATATGTTGTATGTCCCAGATTGTGAAGCATAAAGTTATAAATGACAATTTCAACAGTAACACTTTTTATTTAGAAAACAAAATATTGACTTGGCCTCAAAATGAAAAGAAGGGCAGACAAAGATTAGATGCTACCCTTTGGCACATAGATTTGTTTTCTCTCCCTATCTTTTTTCCAGGTTCAGGGAGTCTGTCAAGATGCCAGCTGGTGTGTCCTGGCCTCGGTACCTGAGAATGTTTGCTGCCAGTGTACTCGCTATGTTTGCAGGAGCACAGACCGTCCACCAATACTACCTACCTGATCTGGTGAGAGACAAATGCAACAGTTGCATATTTGTTTTCTGTGGATGAAATCATTAAACAAGTTTGCAAAGTGTTGGAATGGACTGAAATTGTTATGATGATCGTTATCAGATTTTTGAAAGGTTAAGAAAATGCAAAAAGACTCTGCCACCAATGATGGTGGCTATCACGCTGTAGTACTACTGTGATTACACATTGTATAGGTGTTATTTAGCCAAAGTATTCTCAGACTATATATCAACTCTATACTATACTCTATTTCTTTAGTATTTTCCTGCATTTCCCATAATTTGACAGTCATCAATGATGGGCATTTTCTTACATACATCTAGCACTGCTTAGTCAGAATCGACTCCAAAAAACTCTGAATTTTACTGTTGATGTTTTAGATCAACAATGAAATATGTCATATTTATCAACAGTTTACCAGTTAAGCATGTGAGTGGAGAAAAAAACACAAGACCGCCCAATCAAACAGTCACAGTCTTCCCCTAGGTGTTTAAAAGTTTTTGCTGTTGTTTAATTTTTCAGAGTATACCAGAGATCCCACCGAAGCCTGGGGAGCTCAAGACAGAACTGAGGGGCTACAAAGCCAGAGAAGAAGCTGCTGCTGCTTTGGAGCAACTTAAAGCACAACAAAAGGTTGACTGATGAACACATCCTCTGTGAGTGATGGACAAAAAGCTTAAAGATACCATGTGCCTGGGATTAAAAAACATTTCTGGGACATCTTCAAATGGACATTTTCTTTGTTTGATGTTTTCGTCTAATGGAAAAAGGTGAAGTGGAATAAAGTGCTGCACTGTTGGAGTCTGTCTGCTCAAGATGAGGATCATGTCTGCATCAAGATCATTTGGTTCATACAACTATTTGCATCTGTTTGTTAATACAGGATAAACATCTCTTACATTTTTTTAAATGTGTTTGAGTTTTTAGACCTTTGTAAGACAGTAAGAAAATGCTTCATCAATATGCAGTAACTGCTACCAGACACAATCCATTTTAAATAAAAATATCAAAGTAATCCTTTGTCATTACTAGTAAATGTGAGTGCTGCATATAGAAACATTTTGAAGCTCAAAATGAATCCTCAGCAATTTTGCTTATTGATTGATCTAGTTCAAATCACTTATCAAGCAAAAATACCAAAGCATTTCCATTCTCTAAAATGTGAAGACGTTATGCTGTTCCCTGTGTTGTATCATTGTAAATTAAATGTCTTTGGTTTTTGGGCTGCTGTATTGAACTTGTGATGGACATTCTGTATTTTTTTGACATTCTATTGAAGAAAGGACTCATCAAATGTCAATTAAAAGTAGTTTAAGCTCTATCAACAGTGAGGGACCTCACAAGTGTACACAACAGCAAACACGTGCATGTGCGCGCGCGCGGTAGATGTTGGCGTATCATAGCAACAAGTTCCAACACAGTGAAACGTTAAAGATGGCGACGCAGAGAGAGAAAGACGCCGCAGATTATCTAAAAAAACACAGAGTTATGGATCTCATGGACAACCTGACCAGCATGCTCCTCTTTCACAGACCTGGTTAGAGCTTTTTTCCTGTCCTGTAGATACAGCACCGTAACATTATGTGCTTAAAAATGCTAGGTCTTGGTAGCAGCTAGCAAACAAGTTAGCTCAGATTAAAACACACATGGCACAGGTAATGGAAAGACCACAACAAGTTTTTGGTTATCTTCTCAGTCAAAAATCAGAGTTTATTTAACTGACTATGTGCTGGATTGGGATTACTGTCCTTCTGATTCTCCTCATGCTAGATGGTATACAAAACATAGGCGAGCTATCCCGATGACATCACAGGTGTAGCTAGACATTCAGCAATAGGCTTACTACTATTTGAAAAATGGTGATGTGTGTAAATTCGAGGTTACTTACACACAGGGAAAATGTCTTCCCCTGGACATACCTATATGTTGATAATGACCAAAAAATGTATTTAGATAGAACACAAGTTTTGTCTTTGCTAGATATTGTTCTTATTAGGTCTTATTCTGATGATAGGTCAATCAGGAGAAAGTTTGTATATTAGCAATAATGGGGGGGCATTATTGCTAATATACAAACTTTCTCCTGATTGACCTGATTGTTTCATAATTGAAACACCAGAAACACACACGCTTTAATGATTTACACAGTTATTTTTTTGTGATTTATTCTTTGATTCAGATAATCCCAGAAAGTTTCTGGTTGAGCAGCTGGAGCAGCTAAAGATTTCTCGTCAGAGTGGTGTGAGAGGGCCAAATCTGTTCAACAGCACCGACCTGGACACAGTTTTTGGGATACTGGACCCTGCTAATCAAAAATACATCACTTTTGCCCAATACAAGCACGGTAAGCACCGGACATGGGGCTATCTTGAGGGGGAGGCACTGTCAATATGATTAAATACACAATTGTTATTTATATTAGCAATATAATTTGAAGATGACTAGAACACATAATAAGCAAAATATTCATCCAGTTATTTGTAATAATTCAGTCTTTCTGCATTTGAACCAATGATTATTGTAAAATGCCATATGCATGTAGTAATTCATTCATTCACTTGCAATTTTAAAGAAAAGAAAAATCCAGAATAATGACACTGTGGAACTAAAACAAATACTCACAGAGCATTTTTCCCCACAGCTCTGACCACACTGGGCATTAAAGACATTAATGAATGTCCTGAAGGTGTAGATGACGACAGAATATCCCGTGAGACTTTCATAACAGAAGCGTAAGAGGAGCTTGTAAAATCTTACAGCACAGCGAAGACAGAAGTAACCAGAATTATAAAATTCACCTTATTTTGAAATTAATTTTTGCTTTGTTTTGTTGTTGCAGGACCCAAGGCCTGCAGTGATGCTCAGCAACATACTGTTTAAAACAGTGAACTTGATATGATGATATGCATTTGGGTGTTATCATTGGGACTATGATTTATTTGGAGCTGTGTTTTGCAAATTGACCAAATTTTTAATTATTATTGTTATTAAACTGCTGATGTTATTTTTTTCGGATTCAGGCAATTTAATTTTCATTGATTCATGCATTTCACTTCAATTTTTGCACTGAAGTCAGCATTTGTGTTTATGCATCTTAAGTCTACATCCTCGCATTGCATCCCAATTCTGGGTGATTTTCCTTTTTTCCAGGTGGCTTAATCTCACACCGTTGGTCCATTTAACAAAGTCTCAAAAATACAGGATACATTTTATAAGTTTTCATCGAACAAGAAGATACCCTCTCTGAGGGTACCCATCTCAAGTCACACACAAACACACCTTCTAACTGCATGATTCTTCAGGAATGATTACTCGTGAAAATATAACATTTTCTCCTACAATATACCATACACCCACCCAAGCCACAATCTGTTCACCCTGCTGCAATCTGGCAAAAGATACAGAAGTATCTGCTGTATGCTGTATAAAATACATTTCTTATTATGTAGTATAAAGGGACGTCAACACAAATTTTATTCTAAAACCCTGGTAGGAAGGAACCATCAACTTTTTAAATCCATCTTGCCATCAGAGCTGCATGAATGTAAACAGAGACTTGGAGTGGTTTGCGGTAGAGTCCGCCCAATACAAACATATAAAACAGTATGAAACTGTTGTTTATTTATGTTGCTTCAGCATAGAAAAATCAAAACTACATAGTGCTCCTTTATAATTAATAGAAATATGTCATTTAATTACATATAACATCATAATAACAATAACATGTTAGTATTAGTCAGGTGGTCTATTTTTTTAATAATGTTGTATACTTTTTCTTCATTTTGCAGCGTTGTTATGTTGAACGCGCCCCCGCAGAGGGCGTGGCCAGGAAGTGACGTAGCCGCCTCCTTATACGGGGCTTCAGTGCCATTCTCCGGTTACTTGTAGGTTAAATAAATTAGTCTTTATACCCCCGCACAAAGTTTCGCCCACATTTTGCGGGACAGCGCCCTACGGAGCTCAGCATGGGCACCGTCCATGCCAGGGTAAGGAGAAGTCCGGTGACCGTGTTAGCTAGGACTTTGACCTCTCCGTGTTCAGTGGGTTTATCTGACAGAGCGGCTACTGTGCTGCAGGAAAAGGCCCTCACTGTACATTCAACAAGGTCCAACAAGGCTCAGGCATTCAGCTCTCTGATAAGAAACTGAATTACTTCACTGCTAAATATGGCTGCGAGTTTTTAATGTTGCCATTAAACGTAAAGACACTGGTGTGTAGTTAGATGGGAATTACAGAAAGTAATGACACATGCTAGTGGCTCGCCTCTTTACTGTAGTCTGCCTGCAGGAAGCTCCACTTGTGCTTACTGCATTACTTGTGTCGTGTGCTCCAGTTTACTTGTTCGGTTTTCTGATCCATTATTCTTTACAGGGCTGTAGCCAGAACCAAACTAGTCAAATATATAACTAGACTGCATCAATAAATATTCTTGTGAGCTAAATGATTAAAATGGAGTGTAAAAGGAAATGGGCCTATAGATTTTTGTATATTTCCATAATCATCTAATCACTTGATTAAAAAGCTGTTGTTAAAACAAATGTCAACTCAAAATTTTACTCCTCTGTTTATCTGCTTATTATATATATTTTTTTCAATTCCCTTTCATACATGTTTAATTATTCATCCAGTGCCATTCCCCATGAAACATTCTCCATTTTCCTCACCACATTTCACATTTTCTTAATGCATATATGAGGATTAGATCTTTTGGACTGTTCAGTGATATTTTGGCAAACTACCTCCCTGTATTGTGGTGTACAGTAGATCTGAAACAATTGATTGCTTGATCAATCGGTTGACAGAAAATTAGTCAGTAACTGATTTGATTAGGTCAGGTTTCTGAGCAAAATGTCTCCGGTTCCAGCTTCCCCCAATGTGATGATTTTCTCTGTTCTATATAATTGTAAACAAGTAAACAATTTATATTCATTTATCATTTCTTTCTTTTACATTGTACAGACCTAATTGTTAATAATTGAATAAATGAAAAACATAATCAAGCAACAGTAAAAATAATCATTAGTTGCAATCCCTGTCCGCTGCGGAGCATTTATCATTATTTATAATTTATTATTATTTATTGCTTTGGAGAATAATAAATTCCTAGGTGTGGAACTGGGTTAGATTCAGAATAAGTCAAGTTTATTTATATAGCACCTCACATACAACAGGCGTAGACTCAATGTGCCTCAAAACAAAAATAAAAAAGTAAATATCATACATGACAAATTTGATATAACATATGTAAAATAAAAATAAAATCGTTGTTCCAGTTCCTTGATTGTGATTATTTGTTTTCTCATATTCTGTGTCGTAGAGCCTGGACCCTCTGCCCATGCATGGGCCAGAACTTGGAGTTCATGCTGATGACATTGAGGCTCCAGAGATTGAGCATGAGCCAAAACAAGAGGTTCTTGAAAACAAGGATGTAAGATTTGTTTTGTTCAAGACAGTAATTATAACCAGACTTTCTCAATGGGAATCTAACATTGCCAGACCTGTATTTTTTGTTGGATAATGTTTCTAATGCTCTGTCCCACCTCTTTTTCAGGTTGTTGTTCAACGAGTGCACATAGATGGGCTCGGAAGAACCAAGGAGGACCTGTTGACTTACGAAATCTCTGAGGTCTTCCGGGCAAAGAACTTGATTGATGTAGGTGCATGTTAAAACTGTAGCTGAACTAATTAATACTTAGTGAGTAATAGTTAAATTTATGCTCGCAAGTATCCGTTCCTGGCATCGACACGTGGTTCAATCTGTTGTGCAGGTGATGCGAAGGTCCCACGAGGCACGACAGAAGCTGCTGCGTCTCGGTATCTTCAGAAGAGTGGAAGTTGTGATTGACACATCACGAGGTGACCAGTCTTGAACGCATGAGTACACATAGGCACTTTACAGATAAATGTATTCATTATAGTTACACATTTTCTCTGTTGAACTGTGAAATCTGGTTATTAATAATCCTCTGTTATGTACGTCATTGTTTTAAACGTAGCATAAAATAACTGATATTTAGTTTTCTCTTCTCTTTAGGTGAGGATGCTCTTCCTAACGGCCTCGACGTGACGTTTGAAGTCACTGAGCTCAGACGGATGACGGGCAGCTACAACACCATGGTTGGAAACAATGAAGGAAGCATGGTGAGCACTATGATGGCTCATGTCACTATCTACTTACTGATTTGGATCCAATCTTAGTGTCATACTGATAAATGTATTTCAGCTCGACCCAAATAAATGTGTCTGTTTGTGTTTTTTATGCATTTATTTTGTAGACATATTGATTCAAGATTTCTTTTTACACTTGATTTTGTTATTTGTTTATTAGCCTCTAAATACAGAATGAAAAACCTAATCAACTGACCCATTTTTATTTTAGGTACTTGGCCTTAAGTTACCCAATGTACTTGGTCGGGCAGAGAAAATGACCTTCCAGTTCTCCTACGGCACCAAAGAGACATCCTACGGCCTGTCCTTTTTTAAACCTCAACCGGGACACTTTGAACGCAAGTAAGACATTCATAAAATGCATTTGTTTTTAGGTCTAATCAACTTGATACATGTTATGCATGTGTATCTATGGTACTTGGCTATAAATTATCCAGATCAGTAGCATGGTGTTGAAATTAGGCAGTTAAGGTGACTCCTGTGGTTCTTTGGGCCTGGGTAACCTATGCAGTAACTATAAAAGGGTATATTTAGTAATCACCGCAGAGTATTGACCTTCTTCGTCTTGTCTTTCTTTGCTTTTAGTATCTCTCTCAACATGTACAAAGTAACAGGTCAGTTTCCATGGAGCTCACTGAGGGAGACGGATCGAGGCGTCTCTGCAGAAATGAGTGTAAATACTTCTACTTCCTATTTATCTGTCTGGTTCTTTCACATTTTGTGCAATTTAAAACATCTTGTTCATAAAAACATTGTTCTACTGTTTTGGCTTTGGCTAGGTTTCTTTTTATTACGTTTTTTACCATATGTCTTGCACTAATATTTACATATCATTTATGGATGGATGATGAGGAAAAAAAAGTATTTTGCAGGCTTTCACATCACCATTATTTTTGCTATCTTACAAACACTATATGCTGTATGCTCAATTACTGCATAAAATCTGTACAAAATAAAAGTAATAAACTGGTGTTTTGTTACCAATTTACCACCCACAGTTCCCGGTATGGAAGACCAGCCAAACCCTGAAGTGGGAGGGAGTGTGGAGAGAGCTGGGCTGTCTGGCTCGCACTGCCTCATTTGCCGTGCGGGAGGAGAGCGGTCATTCACTCAAGTCCTCACTTTCGGTATTTGTCGCCTATTTTCACACTGAGGACTCTACTTTATTTGAAAATAGCTGTTGATAAAATATTTTTGCACAAGTTACAATAACAAGTAACTAGTTATAAGTGAAAACTGTTATAAACAAGTTTTCAATGGTAGTTTGGTGAATTGTGCTTTTTTGTTTTACAGCATTCTATGGTCATCGATACCAGAAACTCATCCATCCTTCCCAAGAAAGGTGGCCTGTTGAAGATCCATCAGGTTTGTTGTTTGACACTTTTGCAAATGCTATATGACTGAATTTGGAAACCAATTTGATGTTTTGTCTTGTGGTTGTGTAGGAACTTGCTGGTTACACCGGGGGAGATGCCAGTTTCCTGAAGGAAGACTTTGAGATCCAGCTTAACAAAACACTCATCTGGGATTCAGTGAGATTCTACATTTTTCATTTCAGCATTTTGGCAAATTATCTCATCTGTGGGTATTTAGCGTTGTTCAACTTTAAGCAGTTTTCACTGGGCCAAAGAAGAATCTAGAGGATAAAGGAGTATTAGATTATTTGTGGATTTAGATTATTTTTGTACAACAATTAAGTGCTAAGTAAGTAATTCAAGCAATATACCCAGACTTGTTTGTGAGCATGGTCTGTGAGAAGAAAAATTACCTGAATGAACAACAGACTAATTTCCAATAACCTTGGTGTAGTCCTTCTTAAGCCAGGCACAAATTTTTATGTTAAAGAAAAATGACTTGACATTTGGCGTGTTTGTTGTTTCTGTTAAACTATTTGACTTCCCCTTCCAGGTCCTTTCTGCCTCATTGTGGGGTGGTTTGCTCCTGCCCATTGGTGACAAACCAACAAGCATAGCAGACAGGTACAGAAATATAGTACACCACCCTATTACCATTACCACAAGACCAGAGGTTTTCAAAAGTCAGACATTATGGGTCCCCCTCAGACAAAATCAAGCTTGAGCCCCGTTTTTTTTGGTCTATATTTGTTTAATCTTGCTCACAGATTGGCACCATTAAAAGTATGCTAAATTAGTTATTAGCAGTTCCTTTTTACAGTGTGCCCATGGATGTCAAGACAACTGTCGCTGGGTTGTTTTGATACTGAAGAAAATGTTTGTCAAGTCCAGTTACTATAGAGGGCCTCTTACTTTCTATGATTTCAAAGTGGATTTATTGATTCTTATTTGAGATGGACATTGCATTATATCCTTGGGAAGTGTAAGTCCCACTGAATCCAAACATAGGTGTAGCAGTTTACTACTGACTGTGTTTTTGCATTGTGTATTGTATGATTGTGTGTCTTTGTTTCCTCAAAGGTTCTATCTTGGTGGCCCCACCAGTATAAGGGGATTCAGTATGTACAGTATGGGCCCACAGAGTGAAGGTGAGACATTAACTTGGCTGAGCTGCTTGGTAACCACACTGAAGTTGAATGGCTAATTGTAAGGTTTTGTGCTGGTATTACTGGTATGGCAGGTGACTACCTGGGAGGAGAGGGCTACTGGGCTGGAGGCCTCCACCTCTACACTCCTCTACCCTTCAGACCAGGCAAGGGGGGCTTTGGTGACCTCTTCAGAACACACTTCTTCCTCAATGCAGGAAACCTTTGTAACCTCAACTATGGTGAGTAGTTTGAAACAGACCACAAATGTAAAGACCATTAAAGGTTCATGTTTTATAGTCTTGACCTTGACATTTATGACAGAATTCTGTTTGTTATAATTGGGTGACTTTGAGTTTTCTAGATAAGGTTTGGAGCGAGGTGTTTTGGTGAAACACATGCCCTTGTCTTCTGTCTGGCTGAGGTTGATGTTTGTTTTCAGGTCAGGGGCCACAAGCACATTTGAAGAAACTGGCAGAATGCATCCGTTGGTCATATGGACTGGGCATTGTGCTGCGTTTGGGGAACATTGCCAGGCTGGAGCTGAACTACTGCATTCCCATGGGAGTCCAGAGTGGAGACAGGTAGGGCTGGTTAGGTTAACTTGGGTTATGTAAGATGATTTTGAATGTCACCTATTGGAGACACACTAGGTAAACTTGATGTCTAATAGCTTGTCTGCAAACACACGATGGATAATGCACTTTAGTTAAAAAAGGACCAGTCACATTAAAACTGCCTAAATAGATGAGCCTCTTTATCTCATGCCTTGTAACTTACACATTTGTCTACATGTGTGAAATATACTCAAGGGCTGATTTATCCAAATACAGTAAATATTGAGCAATGTCATAACATTGTGCTATCAAAGTTGGGAGGCAGATCCTTTCACAATAAAAAAAATCCTTCTCTTTACAATCACATAGACACATGTGATAACATTATAGACACATACATTTTCAAGAAACATGTATGTGCCAAAAATAATCCGATTCTTTGTTTGCTTTGATATCCATTTTGTCCAATTTTGTCCGGTCTTTGCAGGATATGTGACGGGGTCCAGTTTGGAGCAGGAATCAGATTCCTATGAAACCACGTGTCTTGGATCTAGAGCTTCCTTGTGTTTCAACATTGTATGTCAGAATCTTAAATGTGGGTTGATTGATTTTGAGAAAGATACTTGAGTGTTGAAACTCATTCCCATGTTGCTGGTGTTTGACGACCTATGAATGAGACTCAACAATCAACCATCTTCACCATAATGGCTCACCCCACCTTTAATTGGAGGTAAAATTGCTTGTACAGAATTGTTGTTGCAACTAATTAGTTCAATAAAAGTGTTTGCACTGACTTTCTGTTTTGATTTATCTATTCTTGTCACATGAAATCATTGCAAAAATGTGTGTGTATGTATATATTCTGTCAATATAAATATATCGGCCAATAACAGCATTATTTTACTCCCTTATATCAGTATTGGTATCGGCCCCAATAATCCAGTATTGCTGAGGTTGTAGCTTAGCATCCTAAAAAGATAAATCCAACAAACACATTTTAGAAAATGACAAGCATGTGTCACATGTGGCAGATTAACCTAACCATTATTAAAAATATATACCTATAAACATATGGGAACATTATAACATAAAAATAATAGGAACATTTAAATAAAAAAATTGAAAATTTGAAAAAAATTGAAATACAATGTAACAAAGTCAAATAAAGCAACAGTATAGTTGTGTCAATTTGCATGTCACTTGAACATACCGGTGTCGTGCCAAAAAGTGATCGTCTGCCAGAATCTGATTACAGGCCGCGGCAGCGCGCACAGCAGCCCGTTGAGCGGTAGCGCAAAAACGTCTGCTTTTCTCTAGATTAACCGGTCATAATATGCTGATACACACAACTGCATTAAAATGTAATCATAGCAAAGGCATGTGTCTTCGAAAGTTTAACGTTTGTTGTTACGTAGGCTAATTATTACAACTGTGACCAAAAGAAGTGTAGTTTGTAGCGAAATCAGACATGGCAATTACGTGATATAGCCTACGTGTCTGTGCTTGGTATGTCTGATGACTTTTTTAGCCCTGTCTTCGGAAATTAGATCTATTAATTGATATATGATTTATTGGTGGGTTTCAATAAAGATATGATAACTTTTGCAATGATCCTCGTGACTCTGCATTGTTTTTATCTGATCTGGGCACTATACATAGCATTTGCTTCCCATGTTTGGATGTGTTTTGCAGTTTTCAATCAGTTTTCACCTGTAAAAAATTGATTGAAGGCTAAATACAGTTAATGAAAGGTTATTTCTGCCTAAATATGACTTGATCTCATTGCCCATTTTGTGTTGTAATGGTCCTTTAAAAGGATTCAAAGCTGTCCTGTGAGCTCTAGTGTTTATAGTTTGAAGCTCATGAATGAGATCAAGTCATATTTAGGCAGAAATCACCTTTCATTAACTGTATTTGGCCTTCAATCAATTTTTGGCAGGTGAAAAGACCCATTTTGTGTTGTAATGGTCCTTTAAAATGATTCAAAGCTGTCCTGTGAGCTCAGATCTTTACATTATTAAGCTTATGAATGAGATCAAGTCATATTTAGGCAGAAATCACCTTTCATTAACAGTATATGGCCTTCAATCAATTTTTGGCAGGTGAAAAGACCCATTTTGTGTTGTAATGGTCCTTTAAAAGGATTCAAAGCTGTCCTGTGAGCTCAGATCTTTACATTATGAAGCTCATGAATGAGATCAAGTCATATTTAGGCAGAAATCACCTTTCATTCACTGTATTTGGTCTTCAATCAATTTTTGGCAGGTGACAAGACCCATTTTGTGTTGTAATGGTCCTTTAAAATGATTCAAAGCTGTCCTGTGAGCTCAGATCTTTACATTATGAAGCTTATGAATGAGATCAAGTCATATTTAGGCAGAAATCACCTTTCATTAACTGTATTTGGCCTTCAATCAATTTTTGGCAGGTGAAAAGACCCATTTTGTGTTGTAATGGTCCTTTAAAATGATTCAAAGCTGTCCTGTGAGCTCAGATCTTTACATTATGAAGCTTATGAATGAGATCAAGTCATATTTAGGCAGAAATCACCTTTCATTAACTGTATTTGGCCTTCAATCAATTTTTGGCAGGTGAAAAGACCCATTTTGTGTTGTAATGGTCCTTTAAAAGGATTCAAAGCTGTCCTGTGAGCTCAGATCTTTACATTATGAAGCTTATGAATGAGATCAAGTCATATTTAGGCAGAAATCACCTTTCATTAACCTTATTTGGCCTTCAATCAATTTTTGGCATGTGAAAAGACCCACTTTGTGTTGTAATGGTCCTTTAAAATGATTCAAAGCTGTCCTGTGAGCTCAGATCTTTACATTATGAAGCTTATAAATTAGATCAAGTCATATTTAGGCAGAAATCACCTTTCATTAACTGTATTTGGCCTTCAATCAATTTTTGGCAGGTGAAAAGACCCATTTTGTGTTGTAATGGTCCTTTAAAAGGATTCAAAGCTGTCCTGTGAGCTCAGATCTTTACATTATGAAGCTTATGAATGAGATCAAGTCATATTTAGGCAGAAATCACCTTTCATTAACTGTATTTGGCCTTCAATCAATTTTTGGCAGGTGAAAATGCCTATTTTTTGTTGTAATGGTCCTTTAAAAGGATTCAAAGCTGTCATGTGAACTCTAGTGTTTATATTATGAAGCTCATGAATGAGATCAAGTCATATTTAGGCAGAAATAACCTTTCATTAACTGTATTTAGCCTTCAATCAATTTTTTTACAGGTGAAAACTGACTGCAAAACACATCCAAACATGGGAAGCAAATGCTATGTATAGTGCCCAGATCAGATAAAAAACAATGCAGAGTCACGAGGATCATTGCAAAAGTTATCATATCTTTATTGAAAACCCACCAATAAATCATATTCATTATAGTCTAATTTCCGAAGACAGGGCTAAACAAAGTCATCAGACATACCAAGCACAGACACGTATATCACGTAATTGCCATGTCTGATTTCGCTACAAACTACACTTCTTTTGGTCACAGTTGTAATAATTAGCCTACGTAACAACAAACGTTAAACTTTCGAAGACACATGCCTTTGCTATGATTACATTGTAATGCAGTTGTGTGTATCAGCATATTATGACCGGTTAATCTAGAGAAAAGCAGACGTTTTTGCGCTACCGCTCAACGGGCTGCTGTGCGCGCTCCCGCGGCCTGTAATCAGATTCTGGTAGACGATCACTTTTTGGCACGACACCGGCATCACGAGTGATTTTACTGCGCACCACTTCAGCGCATACTCGCGGTCACGTGTTCTAAATCCTCAGGCGATTGGTTAAACTTGCACATGCGCTGTACTCATTGTTCCGTAGCATTTTAGCCAGCACACCAGTGATTGCGGGAAGACAGACCGTGGGGGGTATTCATTCACGGGCTTCTCGAAAATTCATCTCCCCGTCCCCTTTCCGAAAATCGCAATTTCCAATAGTACGGCGTTGTTTGTGTTGCAGTCGTTTGAAACGGCACTAGAGTGATCCGAGAGGGGTTTTCGTCTGCGTTTTTATCGGCGGTCTTATCTGTGAGCGGCAGGCACCCGGACGCACGCTGATGGCGGTCACTATCGAGGATCTCTATCGTAACTACGGGCTCCTTGCTGATGCTAGTAAGGACAACATCAGCCAGGTAAATAAAGGCATATGTGTTCATTTTTAAACACTGGTTAAGCGAGAGTTTTGTTGCTGTACCATTGTATCTTATTTTACTTCCACTGTTATTAACTTTGTTGACATAACATTGTTGTGTGCGTGCTATGCTAGGCTAACTGTAGCTAGCGAACGTAACATGAGCGTAGTGACCGCGGTAATCTTAATGGCCTCGCCATAGTGACCCTAACGATAGGCGGTACTAGCTCGTGGTTCATCATTTTTAAGACAACCAGACGCTCATTTTTTATAATATATTTTTTTATGAGCGAACCCATTTTCATTCATTTTGAAAATAGGGCAATTCGATTTAGCCTTGGCTGTTGACTCTAATTCACCGCCATACTTCTTTTTTTCTTGAAGTTGATGATAAATATGAGGATGTTATCTTGTTGTTAGGTCACATCGGAAAATTTGCTAAATGAATCTCAAAGCTGAGTTTAATTTAGCGAAACAAAAAGCACATTGTTGACGTTTACAGGGTAGTGAACTGGCAGGTTTCAGACAGGTCTGTTAAGTTGATGTACTCCTATAATAAGAGGCACACCTTCTTTTTGTATGTGGCATGAGTTTAAAACCACACAGTCCTCGTGCGTATCAAAAACTCGTAGGCTTGTCCACTATAATTTGAGATTTCTTGATCGCACCTACGTCGGAATCAAGAGATAAAACGTTAAAAAAAACACAAAACAATGCAACATAGCCTGAGATTTCCTGACCTTTAGCCTGTAGTAGAAAATGATTGCCTACAATGCAACTTCATTTGAGATTTGTTATTGTGCCGTCTCTTTCAAACTTAACAACCCCAGTTTGTAATGGGGGTTTTCTGTTATCGATCCCCAGACTCCCAGTTGAGCCTGAATAACCTTGACACCACCAGCAATACTTTTTCAGATTAGAAAGCTTCTCTAGAACCGCATAAAACAACTTTTCAATCTTAAACCCACATCTTATAATATTTTTAGGTTTTGCATGAATCAAAAGGTGATGCTAGAGTTGTATATCTTGCCCATGTTTACTCATGTATTGTCCAATATTTTACAGCACAAAGATGCCTACCAGGTCATCTTAAATGGCGTGAAGGGTGGCCCGAAGGAGAAGCGCCTGGCAGCGCAGTTTATCCCGAAGTTCTTCAGCAGCTTCCCAGAAATGGCCGATGCAGCAATTAATGCTCAGCTTGATCTCTGTGAAGATGAGGATGTGTCGGTGAGTATTAAAGAACAGAGGGTTCTATCTAGTAGACGCAATGGTAGTTGGAGTTTGTTTTGATCTTTCACTATGTTTAAAAAAAATAGCTTGTGTGTTCCTTGCTTGATGTGGACCTTCTTCCGGTGACTGTATGGATTCACAATAGTCATTTTTATCCCATCATAACAACCCCCTCGTGTGAATGTGTACTTGTCTTCATCCAGATTCGGCGGCAGGCCATCAAAGAGCTCCCACGGTTTGCAACTGGCGAGAACATCCTCAGAGTTGCAGATATTCTCACCCAGCTCCTTCAAACAGGTATTGGATGCCTTAAATTACACACTTGGGAGATGTTATCATCCTATTAGGGTATTTCATTTGTTTTTCCAAACCTAACAGACTGGTGTGGTTTAAACCTATTGATACATTCATGTTGTTTACATCTGTCATGGCTTAGGTCAGTGTAATGGCTTGGGTTTCTTGGAAATCAGATTAACTTGTCAGTCTAAACAGCACAGCACATTGGTCCCTGATTTTGATGTGATTCTGTTCAGAATTTGAATCCTCAAGAATGACCACTGAAGAGTCTGTTATTGTTTGTACTTTCAGATGACACAGCAGAGTTCAACCAAGTGAATGCAGCACTTATTTCTATCTTCAAGATCGATGCCAGGGGTGAGTATTTTTTTTTGCTCCAATGTGGAGCCAAATAATGCCTTTGCATGCTTGACACTGAGATGTGTTATTCTCCCTCCTTGGGATACTTATGAGTGAGATTTCATTCTACTTGCTGAGAATGACCTGTGTTGTCTTGTTACAAGCTGTTTCAACTATGCCCACAGGAAATTCTGTGTGAACTGCCCTTTTTTATGAATGTTGTCATTCCGCGATTACAGCCAGTAGATCTGAAGTAGTTTGTTTAATTTAAAAAATAAGTGCCTCTTATATTGAGGAGCTGGACCAGAACATGTTATACTGTATTTTAGCCTACTAAAATGGATGTACAGATTATACTGTTTGTAAACACGAGACATCAATCGGTCAGCTTGCTGTGTTTTTCATGATCATTGCATCCCTCATTCAAATAGGGGTTGTCATCCCATTTAATTTGTAATCCTTGACTCTCATTGACACATTGTGTAGGTACTCTTGGAGGCCTCTTCTCTCAGATCCTGCAGGGTGAGGACATTGTGAGGGAAAGGGCCATCAAGTTTCTGTCAGCCAAACTGAAGACCCTTCCAGAGGACGTCATGACAAAGGAGGTGGAGGACTACGTCTTTGCAGAGACAAAGAAGGTTCGAACATAGTGTAGAATTGATTTATTATCTTTAATCGAAGATGAGTGCTCTTTACCACTCAATGGACTGGAATCAGGATGTGTGAAGACTTCCGGCTAAATTGATTAAAACTAAATTGTTTTGGCTGGTAATTTAGCTGACTTCTACATGTAGATATAGTCTAACACGTACACTTTCTGTTCTAGACCTGCATTTGTTTTCTAAAGAAGTTAAACTGATTTGTGAAGTTGTTACCACATCAGCCACTCTCCCCCAGCATAACAGCTCTGATTTGAAGGCAATGAGTTTAGTATCAGGTTAAAGTTGGAGATGAGTTTTTACCTTATGCATTACTTGGCTGATACTTAGTCAGATGTAGTTCAAACATTGTACATTCGGTGAATGTTGGGCTGTGTAAAAACTGTACTCATTGTTTTTAAGAGTATCATTCGCTGCCTCCTCAGGTGCTGGAGGATGTGACTGGAGAGGAGTTTGTGCTGTTGATGCGTTTAGTTTCTGGCCTGCGGGTGCTGCAGACCGTGAATGGGCGACAGCAGCTGGTGGAGTTGGTGGTGGAGCAGGCTTTCCTGGAGCAGGCCCTAAACCCAGCTGACCCAGACACTGTTGACCGGCTGCTGCAGTGCACGCGCCAGGCCTTGCCCCTGTTCTCTGTGAGTACAACCAATGCACCTTTCAGATCAACCAAGTTCACTGATCAGTAATGTTTTAAGATATAACAGAAACCACTGTTGTGCTGGACTAGAAGTTATATTTTGGTTTACGTTTGCGTCCCTGTTTTTTATTTTTTATTTGTTTAGTAGAAGTTGGAGTGCAAAATTATTTTAATAATGAGAACTGAACATTCGTAAGCACCACAGCAGCCAAACCAGCGAATGCTTCATAATCTGGAATTTCAGTAAAGTTCTCTCATCATGAAAGCCTAAAGGTGCATCTTTGAATTTGATGTGAAAATATTCAGTTTACTATTACATAAGATAAAGAAAAGCAGCAAATCATCATATTTGAAAAGCTTGAACCAAAAAATGTTGCGTATTTGCATGAACGACAACATCAATGTTTAGTCGAATATTAAGTCAACTAATGGACCAATCTTTACACACAGTGCTTTTTGTTTGTCTTTAGGCTTACCTTTATGACGCGTAATCATTGTTTACTGTAATTAAAAAGTGTGAATTAATCATACTTTCTCTCCTGTCTTGTAGAAAAATGTGCATTCCACACGTTTTGTAACCTACTTCTGTGAACACGTCCTGCCCAACCTCAGCACCCTGACAAGTCCTGTGGCTGAGCTGGATATTCAGTTGGAGGTGAGTTGTACTTTCACTGTCTAATGAGAAATGAAGACTTTCTTGCTTTTTATTCATTGATCACACTTGTACCACCTCTTGGATTGGCGTCATTGTTTTGTCCAGCTGGCTATTTCAACCATAGTGCTGCAGTGTCTTGAGAATTTCTGGACCAGCAGACGTGGTTGTTTTTATTAGTACTGTTGTGAGACATATGAAGTTTGACTTGTGAAGGCTCTTGGTCCTTGAGCAGGTTTAAAATATCACGTTTTTTGATATCTTTATCAATGATAATCAGACACAATTATCATAACCTTGTGGTTGCAACTTTTGCATGATGTCCAGTTCTAGGTAAATCTACAGTTTGAAAAAAAAGAATAAAAATTAGACTACAGAATGGGGGAACAACACTTCCAGAACCAGCAGCTCCTCCAACTTTGCAACCCTGTAGCCCAGTAAAAAAAAAAAAACAACTAGCCAGTATTTTTATTAGACAAATGACTAGTTTCCCGCCCTGGATTTATTCAGTCCGAATCAGCACTTGAGAGGCACGATGAATATGGCCACTGGTGTGAGGTCGATATTCCTAATGTCTGACATTTGGTGAGCGGTTGTAGTAGTAAACAAAGTCAGCGTGGCAGCCACCTGTCAGAGGTGTCAGCCAACTGCATGTTGTTAATGGGTCATTAGTCTGCACCACGCAACACTGTTTCTCATTAGCAATGCACATTACACTGTGTGAGGGGCTCTGCTAAAGCTGTGTGTGTATTTGTGTGTGTGTAGGTGCTGAAGCTGCTGGCTGAGATGAGTCCGTTCTGTGGAGACATGGACAAGCTGGAGCCCAACCTCAACATGCTGTTTACCAAGCTGCTGGTGAGAACGGATTGTCCTGTTGTTGTTGTTGTTGTTGGACATGGAGGAATACAAATGCGCTTAATAATCAAAATATACGTTGGCAGTTTTTCAACTGGCTCCATTTTCAGATTTTGTGCTTCTTTTAGTGTTTCCTTGCTTTACAGTCATATTGCTGCACACATGCATGCTAGATGCTGGTCCTCTCAGTCAGCCTTTTACCCAGCTTAGGATTCATTTTCTAGCTAAGAATATGTAGTCAGATTGTCCCAGTTGTTCTGGACTCGATGTTTAAAATAAATACTGGGAGACTAAAACTCTATTCTGTACATTCTTTTGTTCCAGTAAACTCTCAATTTCCCAGCTGTTTGACACTTAAGTAGGAGAAACAAAAAGGTTCCAGTAATGATTTTTAATGGTTTTTATGTTTGTGTAGGAGTTCATGCCCCTGCCACCAGAAGAGGTGGAGAATGGGGAGAACTCTGCAAATGAGGAACCCAAACTGCAGTTCAGCTACGTGGAGTGTCTCCTCTTCAGCTTCCACCAGCTGGGCAAGAAGCTGCCAGACTTCCTCATCGACAAAGTGGACGCTGAGCAACTCAAAGACTTCAAGATCAGGTGAGAGAATGCTGCATGAAATTGTCTCCTGGAGTGCAGAAGATAGTTAAATGAATGATGAAACTGAAGTGTGATTTTGAACATGTTGGGTGTGTTTGATGGTTTTGCTTAATTTACGTTAAAGGTCTTCTCTTTGGTAAATTTATCCCAAAACACCTTTCGTATGGAACTGAATGTGCTTTCTTGTCACAGGTTACAGTATTTTGCCAGGGGCCTGCAGGTTTACATCAGACAACTGCGAGTAGCACTGCAAGGCAAGACAGGAGATGCTCTTAAGACAGAAGAGGTAACAAATACTGTCAACTTAAGTTCGCATAGCTTAAGTAGGAACTTCATGCATAAGCATAGTAAGTTGCTTTGTGTTCTTTTCTGCTGTCAAATATTCTAACTTGTCTTTTGTCTCTAATCAGAACAAGATCAAAGTGGTTGCTCTCAAGATCACAAACAACATCAACGTCCTCATCAAGGTAAGGGGGTTTGGCATATACACTGA
Organism: Lagodon rhomboides; assembly: GCA_039737535.1. NCBI lineage: Eukaryota > Metazoa > Chordata > Actinopteri > Spariformes > Sparidae > Lagodon > Lagodon rhomboides. Next base: position 14,392,454 of record CM077793.1, read on the forward strand.
GTGACCAGAAAAATAAGAACACCTGTATGAAGTATTGCAATGCAACACAACACAATAAACCTGTATTAAATATATCCCCCAAGCTTTAAAAAAAAAAAAGTATAGTTGGCTCATCCTTGTTTGTTAATGACTGAGCCTTTCGAGGATGCCCCTTTCATACCCAATCATGATACTGTCACCTGTTACCAATGAAACCGTTCACCTGTGAAATGTTCCAAACAGGTGTTTTTGGAGCATTCACGGGTTTCAATCAGTCCCCCAAATTTTTGTACTACACAACTTTACATTTTCAGTTTATATTGAGACTTCTGCTCAAATTGTGTCAGAATTGTTTTGTGGTGGGCTGCAGTATATCCCCCACATCATTTATTCATGTTCAAGAGAAGCAGAAGCACCTGACAGTAATAATTACTTCCATTACACAAAAGTAACCGAGCACCTCTCTTTTACCGTCTAAACGACAATAAAGAATGTGACATTTTACAAGGGAAGTATTTCTGACAAGAATGGTTCGATTAAATTGTATTACAGTGTACGTGGTTTCTATTTTCTTGTCATTTAGTGAATCTCGTTAATAAAATATAAACTCTCAATTTCATTTTTTAAATTTGTCCCTACAATCTTTTCATTTCAGGATCTCTTCCACAATCCCCCGTCATTCAAGAGCACAGTCACTCTGTCCTGGAAACCTGTCCAGAAGACGGAGGCAGTAGCGTAAGTCTCCTCCCACTTCTTGTCACCAGTGTTGACTGTCGGTAGAGCTGATAGAAACCCCTTTCATCACCTTTCCTCATCTTCATCTTCTTTCTTATTTTGTTTTTAGGCCCAAGCGCCCGTCAGGTGAGGAGATGGGCTCCAGCGGAAGCACAAAAAAACAGATCTCTCCTCAATCCCGGAGGGACGCACGGCAAATCTATAATCCCCCCAGCGGCAAGTACAGCGCCACAATTGGCAATTTTAACTATGGTGAGGAGCACTCGGTGGCATTTTTTTTTTCTGTCCATTTTTATAAACACTGTTGTGTAGCATGTACACCTGTAATTTATTTTGTACTGCACTTTCGTTTATTCCACTCATTCATAGCTATAGTTAATGTTTTCCAGTCATGCGTGTGTGTGTACTTTGATTTGGCACAAAATTCAAGGGAAACCTTCCCTGTCCTTGCAAGTAAAGACATTTGAAATGTAGGTGTAAAGGTAGCTCTAGACAGTTTGAACCCTCATCCTTAAAGACAGCAGCTATAGTCAGCTTTGATTCACAGTAGATTGTTTTGAGTGGTCACAGCGTAAAAGCATCAAACTTTTCACAATACACCTGCAGCATGATTCACGTCTCCATTGTTAATCTGTATAATGATATGATTGATCAAATTATCTCTTTCCCTATAAAGATTCACATGTGTTGCTGCAAGGTGCGCTTCAGAGCCATAAGATAATGATTGTGTGACAAAGAAATAGTGTATTTTAAGGAAAAGTTCACTCAAAAATCAAAATTCAGTCATGAAAAGTCAGGTGAAGTGTTGTAGTCCACTAAACATTTCTGGAGCATCACAGCAAAACTATTTTTTACATAAGTTCCCATCTACTTGTATATAGAATACTACTACTCTAATAATGATGATGATGATGATGATGATGATGATGATGATGATGATGATGATGATAATAATAATAATAATAATAATAATAATAATAATAATACATTTTATTTGTAAAGCACTTTTCATAAAGTAATCTCAAAGTGCTACAGAAACCAGAAACAAAATAAACAGAAGACTAAGACAAAAATCAGACACATTAAAATCAGCAGAAGATAAAAAAGACACAGGTAATAAAGTACATTAAAAGCAAACAGCTAAAAGAGGAGATTAAGGTGCACTGTGAAGCTTGCAAAATGTTTTGTGGACTATGAAACTCATTGCATCATATTACACCAGTCAAACACATTTGATCAAATTAAAGTTATGTTTGTAATTCCAGACCTTTTAGATACACGCATTTAAGTTTTGTATTATTGAAACTATTGACAGCAAATACAAATAACAGTGGTAATGATATGAAGAATTATAATGTACTGTTTTGTTTTTTCTACTATAGAGCAGCGTGGTGGATTCCGGGGCGGCCGAGGACGAGGCTTTGGGGCCAGAGGCGGCAGGAGCCGAGGTCGAATCTATTAAAGACACACACACAGTACATATTGCTCATTGAACTGCATCGCATCAAGATCTCAAGATCTTCTCTGCACCAAGATGGACTATTTGTCACCTACTCTTCTTTTTTTTTTTTTACTTGTCTCAGCGCCTTTTTCACTTTCCCAACTGACACACCACGATTTGTTTTGTTGTTTTCTTGAGGGGGGGAGGGGTCCGGGATTTGGTTTCCTGTCTTCAGAATATCACTCAAGGGACTCAGACTTTTTAACATTTACTCCCAGTGTTCCTCTTGGCCAAGAAGTAGTTCTAGTAAATCTATATGTTTTTTTTTTTTTTTTTCTTTAATTAAAAGAAAAAAATACTATTCTGTGTATTTTTGTGGAACAAAAGACTGCCAAGTTGTAACTGATAAATATTTTTTTGGTCAGATCGTTGTAGGAAAAGATAAAGATCCTCTTGTTTTGCGATATGTTGATGAATGCATTACTTTCTACCTTTTTATTTAATCTTGTTTTCTTTTTTATTAGAGCTTAAGTTGGATTGGCTGACTATGCTACTTTGTATGAATCAATGATGTTGTTTCATTGGATTTTTATCATAAACTTGTATGGAAGTATGACCTTTTGTCTCGTTTGTGTACAACATTGCACTAGTTACACCGCAAACTACTGCTTCACATTTCTTTTTCTCTCAATGCAAAGCTTCTATTGCATCTTTAAAAACCTTTTCCAGTCGTACCTTCTCCCATTCTGTGCTGTCACGTTCCATTCATCCCTCACCCACTCGTTCATCCCATTTATCCTCTCCTTCCTTTTCCCTCGTCTTTCTATTTGTGCTCACCTATATCTGTACCAAAACAGAGGGAACCGGGGGTAATTTTAGCCCGCGATCTGGCGTCTACATTTAGAATACAGACACACACACACACACACACACAACGTGCCTCCTCAGCCGTCTACACGTCTGCATCAACACTGCGCCCCCTCCCATCAGTCCAGTATGTGTGTTGAGGTGCTGGTGGTGGGTGTGACGGCTTTGAAGTAGAAAAGAGTAGAATCCGGCTCTCAATAATTGAAGGAGCTATAAATAGTTTTTGCCATGTTTAGAACACACATTTTATTTTACACCCAGCTCTGCACATTCAGTCATGCACACATCCCCCCCACCCCCACCCCAAATGCCTTGTATTCCTTTTTACCCAATCTGAATTTTAGTCCTACCGTTTGAGTTTGATCCAAACATCTACCTTTACCTGCCAAATATCTTATTATAATCCTAGTCCATACTTGGTTAGAATCCTAAAATTACATGAATTTTAAACCTTGAATCCTAACAAAACAGTAGACTTGATCAAAATCCTTCTTAAAAACACCTAGCCATTGAGCTCATAGTCTGCATTTATCTTAATGTTTGCTGTCTACTGGCTTAACCTGAAGCCTAGTTCCCTCCGTGCAAATTTTAAAATGTAGTTATGGTTGTGAGAATTATTCTGGGTGAAAATCTGTAAATTAAAGAAAAGAAAAACCTGTCTGATGCACATAATCGTTTGATGTGAAAGATGTAAAATGTGTTCCCTGTACTTATTAATTTTAACCTGGAGCCTGAACTAAACCTGTTCTACTTGTAAAAGTCTTGTTCTTGAACTTTTATTCAGACGTGGAAAACAAGGAACAAATCCACGTGCATTCCAAAAGGTCCAAAACTGGCTCTCATAAAGATAGAAGACACAAACACACAGCGCTCTCAGTGGGTGCTACAGGTCTGCATGTGAAGACACGTGTGTGCTGGTGTGTGTAGGTGGATGCTCTGGAGGAGGAGGGGCGCTCAAACTCTCCATTTTTCTGAATCGACTGTGGCAGTGTTTTTGCAGAGAGGCAACCGTGAATAGATTTAACTCAAAACCCTTAAAACCAAATAATATAAGAAGTTGCTAAATAGCTCAAATGCAGCATGAGGTGTTTTTTCTTTGTTTGGGTTATCAGCGTGTTATCATATAATATGAAACTGGTTTGGTCTGTAGTCGAGGGATGTGCATGAAAACAAACCACTCACACAAACTTCTTTAACGTGCAGGATGAAGTTTATCAGTGTCCAGCTCAAATAATTGGCCTTTAAGGATTCACTTCAATGCATAAAAAGATAAAGAATTGACCATTTAAACAGCATAAACATGTCTCAGAAAATAAAAATGTGGCATTTGCAAAGAAAAAAGGAAATAAACTGATTCCTTCACTGAACATTGATTAGAAATACTGTTTTTTGTGCAGAACATTGGACTTTTTATTGCAAAAAATAAAGGATAAAAGAAGCGTGTCCATCCTGTCTCCCCTCTAGAGGGCGATCCAGACCAGGGTTTTCCTCGCAAAGCAACCAGAATCTATTTTTATCCACACCGAACGAGTCACTTAAAGCTTTCATGATGTCTTTTTGTCTCTCTTTGTATTTCTGCTCGGGTTAAGGCGCATGCAGGAACACTGTGATCTGGGCGAGCAATGCAGAGGAGAGACATATTTAGTGATTAGCAGCCTGGTGTATTTGTCAATTGCTGGTCAAGTAGGATATTGAATCGGGGCTGAAATGAACTCACAAGGGCATCACAAACTGAGCTGTAGTTGGTTGTTTTGGATGCAACATTTGCGTGTTTAACAATAATACAAATGCGCTAACGTGACGCAATGAGCTGAAACTTCTTCACAATGCATAAATCTCGTCCACCATTTAGTTTCTCTTCATTTCTCCTACCCTCCATCCTCTCAGGGTTGCGGGCTGATGGTGTATGTTTTTTTTGCACGGGTACTGTACATCTTTTGGCACAGGCATCGTGGTGCGTTTAAGGTCTACGTCTAAGTTCTCACTGCCTGACAGTAGGGGGCGGTGTGCAACCAACGTGAACCCTCTCCTCATTGATCGTGACCAGGTATTTCCCAAACCAGCCCGGCAGTCAGTCAGCCAGCCAGCCAGCCAGCCAGCCAGTGCCTGGCACAGACAAACCGCGGAGCTGAAAATAATCAAGTGGTGGAGGAGGAGTGGGCGGCAGCAGCGGGAGAGGAAGCGGAGACGACCCTCAGAGAGAGAAAGAGAGAAGGAAGGAGCGACTGTACGAGTCCATGTGAGAGTAGAAGGGAAGGTAAATCAATAGTCCTGAAGCACTTGGTGGAACTCAACGGGTTTCCTCACTTTATTACCAACCTTTGGGAGGGAGAGGAGGGTTGGTGTTGATAAAATGATGCCTTCATACTGTACCCCAACAGACCTGAAGCTAAATCTACACTTTGCATGAGCAGGTGACTGTTTCCTGGGATTTTTTATTTTATTTTATTTTTTACTGTAGTTAACAGTCTGAAGTTACAGTTTTCATGATTTTGTTGCAGTATTGTAGCGTGTATGTCTCAGAATATTAGCATAAAGTTATGTCAGGTCAGGCCACGCTGCTCTGTATGTGGACGGTGCGTTCACGTGTCAGACCACAAAGTGTAGTGTTGCATTCGCTGCTCCTGTTTTGTGGGAAATCCGAGATTGGTGTTCTGAAACAAATAATGTGGCTTATGCAAACATTCACATTTGATTGGGACGGGATGGGATGATACACTGGCGCCAAATACATACATGTTCGTGCAGTAGTACAGTTTTAGACAGTTTGACTTACAAGAATCAGTGCTTCATACACCGATCAGCCACAACATTAAAACCACTGACAGGTGACGTGAATAACATCGATCATCTCATCACAATGCGGTGTTCTGCTGGGAAACCTTGGGTTGCTGGCATTCATGTGAATGCCACTTGACACGCACCACCCATCCAAACACTGTTGTGGACGAAGTACACCCCCTCATCACAACAACACTACCTGATGGCAGCGGCCCCCCAGCAGGACAATGTGCCCTGACACACGCAAACACTGCTCAGGAACAGCTCGAGGAACACAATTAAGTTGTTGACCGGGTCTCCAAATTTCCCAGATCCCAATCTGATGGAGCATCTGTAAGACGTGCTGAGCAGGTCTGATCCATAGAGGCCCCACCCCCGACATACAGGACCCAGAGGATCCACTATAAAACACCCTGGTGCCAGACACCACAGGACACCCTCAGAGGTCTTAAGTCCATGTCTTGATAGGTCAGAGCTGTTTTGGCTGCACAAGGTGAAACCTTCACAATATTAGGCAGGTGGTCATAATGTTATGCCTGATCGGTGTAAATCTTTGTGGTGTAAACTTCTCTAAACTTAATTTACACAGATTAAAAATGATTTATTGAGGTATAGTTGTATCCTTCCTTTAAACATTTTAACCCCAGAGCTGTTCTGCTTTCTGGTAGCTCAGACTGTAGCCAGTTTAGGGCCAAACCCTAACCCTGTCAAACATGGGTTTAAATAAAGAGCGGCTGTTGACAGGCCTGCCGATAGTCTCTCACCCACGTGCCCAGAACAAGATGATCTCTGAAGGCCCAAAAAGCTTATATATTTTAAGAGTTTGAGGATCATTTTGGGCTCAACAGCCATCAGGAGCGATCTGGGGTTCAGTTTCTTCTCCAAGGACACTTTGACATGTCGCTGGAGCCGGGTTCAGCCACAGCTGTCCTTATTAGAATTACAAACTAAACTCTCCTTGTGATCAAAAGGAACTCTGAGTGTACTTAAGCAGCTTGGATGAGAAACAAGGGGTGCTTTTGAAAAGTATTTTGATTAGTATCTGAGAAAGAAGACCTGGAAGTTATCTAAATTAACTGCCGGAATTCAACCTTTAATTCCTGTTTTCTGTAATTTAGCTCCAGTATGTGCAAAAGTAAAGAATACTGTCGTCCCTCTGGTCATCTTCAGCTATTTTTGTTATTATATGGTGCAAATGTTTTGCATCAATGAATATTTTGTCCAGTGAAAACGTTGTCCTTATCCCTATAGCACCACAGTTGTCTTTTCCAGGCCTTTCACTTGACTCTTGATGTTTTCCATCAGTGTCCAGGAAAAGTTGTTTGGCGAGGGAAGAGGATCACACCCTGAAACACACAGTGCCTGAGTTTAAATGGGAACTGTCCTTGGTGCTGAAAACACACTGGACTTGTGAATGACATGCAGGGTGTGCCCAGAATGCACGCAGGCAGATCTTTGCTTGACAAATACTATAACGTAAATTTATTTCATAGGTCCGAAAGCAGCATTTGACTGAAGCACAGAGTAGCTACTTACTCAATGAATGATTATTACATGTCTTTCATCAAACAGGTGTAGAGCTGCAACAATTGGTCGATTAATCAATTGTTGTCTATTAAAAGAAAATTAGTCAGAAGCTATTTTGATGATTGATTAATCATTTAGTTTTTTTTGTCTTTTTTAACTTCTTTTTATTGAGAAAACAACGTTTTAAGATCCCAGAGTGCATCCCAGGCAAAAAAGTTAAACAAATGATACAACAATAATACTGTAAGTCGATAAAACATAAGTTATCAAACTAAAAGAAAGAAAAGAAAGCAGAGTTACTTACCAAGTTTCTGACGGATTTTGTGTCATCACTCAATGTTTTACACTCATGAATTATCAGGGAGGGATTTGAGTTTATTTAGAAAAGACATAAAAGGATTCCAGGTGGATCCTCCATGTGTGTATTTGATCTCTTTTCCACAAGAATCCTCCTATAGGCAAGTGGGATTGTAAATGCTATCGGCTCATGTCTTTATGCTTATTGTTAATCTGTTGATCAGTTAGTGCTAATGATCGCTGATATGCACTGGGTACAGGTATAAATACGGGGCTAACCCCAGTGAAAGAATCTTGAAAGTTTATTTTTCAAACAGAAATGACAAACACTTGCTGTTTCCAACTTCTTAAATGTAAAGATCTGCTGCTTTTCTTTGTTGTTTATGACAGTTAACAAAGAGTCTTCGTGCTTTGGACAGTTTATCGGACAAATGAAGGACTTTGAAGATGTCACTTTGGGCTCCAAGAAATTGTGGTGAGAAATATTCACCGTTTAATTTGACATCCTACAGACTAAACAATCAGCAGATTGATCGATAAAGAAAACATTAAAACGCATTGAAAATATTTACACAGAGGTGAAGAGTCCTGATTTGAGGAAGGTTTATTTTTTACTGCCTATTGCTCCACAGAGGTCAGAGGTCAAGGTCAGCTACACATCATGGATGCCTTGTTAAAGGATGGATGGTTGACCTCTGCATGCAGCACTGTCTGCAATTTCTGCTCAGGCATTCATTTACCGCCAATCAAAACTCTTCCCCATGGCCGCCCTTCCTTCTTGGAATCGTGGTGGCCTTTAACTTGATCGTCCCTGGGTCTGGTGTAGTATCGGTGGCAGATAGCAGGCGGTGAAATAAATCAGTTGTGAAAAGGGAACTTTTTCTTCCCTTTTTATATAAAAAAACAAAAAAAACGCACCGTCCGCCCCCTCATGTACAATGCTGGGAATAGTAACAGCACTGTGAGGCTGGGCTAAATATAGCAGCCAGTGAGTGTTAACATGTCAACTTCAGCAGGAGTGCAGGGAAGCGGCTGCTGCTGCACGTGTGACCGCCGTGGATGTACGCAGCGTCGCTATAAATACCGAGCAGCCCTGCGATCTGCTGCTGGATGTTCCAGGCAGAGACCGAGACTACAGCACAAATAGATGATCGTGTCTGTAGTCAACAGTCACAAATCAGATCTTTGAATTCATACAGCATCACCTCTAAAGTGAGGTGTTGGATTCGTGCTCATCAATCCTCATCATTAACCGACGAAGATGATCACCCGCATCATCTCGTGATATTTACACGACTCCGCCGATGAAGGACGGGGTTTGAAATTCAGCTTTCGGATTGGGGGTGGATGATGGATTTTTGCGAGGGTAAGGGAGGGATGGAGGGAGGAGAAAGAGAAGAGGGGGGGCAGTTTATTTTTATCACGGCCGCCTTTCAGAAATAGAAGGCAGACTAAAAAAAAAAAAAAAAAAAAAGAGCTCATGAGTTCTTCTCAATCGAAGACGCTTGTGCAGCAAACCGTGCATTTATTTGTGATGGAGGGAGACTTTAAACACCCCCTCCCTCCCTCCAACATCACCGCAACTCCAGCTTTAACCCCCACCACCACCATCACCACCACCCCTCCAACTCTGTTACGTAATCCAGCATGTGAATGTCAAGAGACAGAGCGAGTCGTGGTGAGAGAGACAGAGAGCGAGAGAGAGAGGAGGGGGGTATTTGGTCTATGCATAGAGCTCCCAAAACTCATACCCAGGGAACACAGTGTACTCCGGAGTCCCCTAAGCCCCCCCCCTCACACACACGCACTCCGGGCACGCGCACGCGCACGCACACAAGTCGGTGATTCCACCTGTAAGGGCAAAAATCCTCCAAAACAAGCAAATAGTGCGCAGACAGACCAGGAGAACAGGTGGCTTCCCACATTAATCCCCTCTGTCCGTCGTCCATTCACAGACTCTCTGCTGGAAGGAAGCGTGTGAATGAGTGAGAGGGGGGGAAGTGACGGATGAATGAATGACTGCACGGAATGAGTGAATGAAGAGCAGCAGCAGAAAAAGAAGAAGAGGAGGAGGAGGACGAAGAAGAAGAAGGCAGGGGGGCGCGCATCGCTTCTGTCCTTCTCAATGTTCTTGTTCTTGTTCTTTTTTTTTTTTTTTCCTTTCTTCTCCTGCAGAGGGAAGTACGGCTGCACGGGCAATAACCAGGCATGGAGAGCAAACACATACAGTACACACACCGTAAAGGAGTGGGGGGCTTATGGGTGGGGGGGTGGGGGGGTTGGGACATGTGACAAAGCCGTTCATAAATATTCAGCGGCTCGATTCATGCGGATTCTTCTCTTGAGGTGGTTTATTGTGTGCAGCAGAGCTCCCAACCAAGCATGTGATGCCAAGGATGGTTGGTGAAGGGTGTGTGTGTGTGTGTGTGTGTGTGATGGGGGGTGGTGATGGTGTGGTGCTTCTATAAATAGCATTATAGCTCTGCTTCCATTGACATCATTTAGGCAGGAGAGATGGAAAAATAAATAGGGGGAGGGGAGGGGAGGGAGGAGAGGGCGCAGGGTTCCTTAATCTGGGCTTGAAATTCAAACAAAACCTGGCCAGCCATCCCTCTGTACACACTCTCAACAAAATGGTCCTACTAGACTCGAATCATTTCAAGCTTTCTCTTTGACTTTTTTTTTTTTTTAGTTATTTTATGAATCATCAGTTACAGAAGCTAGAAAACCGCTTTAAAGGTGCACTCTGTGGGTTTTTGGAAGGAATTTTATCAGAAGAGAAAGATCTTGATTTTTTTTTTTTTATGCCTAAAGAAACTAAATAAACACACTCTCTTTGTTTTCATGACTGAATAAACAAACTGACCTGAAAGGACAACACAGTTTCATACTGTTTTACTTTGTTGATATGTGGCGGACCCTGCCACCTTCCTAGCTTCAAACAGTGTCCTGGGACCTTATTTTCCTCTGAGAACAGCTTGTTTATTCACTTAAGGGAAAGATAAATGTGTCTGAGTTTGTATTATTACCTCATTCATGTTGTGAACATTAATATTATGAGTTTGAATTTCTTCTCCAAAACTATTTGTTGCACCTTTACATGTATCTTTGAATTAGGGGATTTTATTTTTATTCATGTTTCTGACCATTTTTGAAATTCACCGTTTAACAATACTGGTCTTTAATGATTTATCATTTCAGTCATTCTTCAGGCAAAAACGTCAAACATTTACTAGTTTCAGCTTCTTAAATGGAAAGATTGTGCAGTTTTTCTTTGTCATTTTTGGTAGTCAATGAAGAATCTTTGGGCTTTTGACTGTTGGATGACATAAGCAGTTTGAAGACGTCACGTTGGGCTGTAGGAAATTGTGATGAGCATTTTTAGGCTGAATCATGAAATAATCAGATTGATCAGTAACTCAAATATCATCATCAATCATCACACTGTAAAATCTGACAAAGTGACTTTAACCAAAACAGATCGAGGAAACTAATTACCTCAAAATTACCAAGTAAAGTAGACAAGTGAAACTTTAAGCTCGTACAACTACAATGTACTATTCTACCTGACGTGGTAATTCTGAGCTAATTTGTTTCTTGACTTTTTAAAAATAAAGTCAACTTTTAAAATGTACAGTGTAGTTGCAGCCTACATTAAAGGGGCAGTATGTAGTTTTGGAAAAGTTATATTTTTAATATTTACAATAGTAACTTATTTTTTCCATTACTGAATAAACAAGTTGTTCTCAGAAGAAAAATAATGTCCCCAGAACACTGTTTGAAGCTAGAAAGGTGACAGGGTCCGCCACATATAGACAAAGTAAAACTGTATGAAATTGTGTCGTCCTTAAAGACATGTCATGAAGACAAAGAGAGTTTCTTTATTTGTTTTGTTTATGCATTAAAATCAATCCGTGTAGATTCAAATTTCTCCCCCAAAACTACTTAGAAACCCAAACTTTAAACCAACAACAACAGTGATGTTGTCCCCTCTTTTAGTCGTAATGGTTCGACACACCGTGGCAGAAGATCCCTTGAATCCCTCTCTTTTCTGTGTGTGTGCGCTTGTCTTCATCTACTGGGGCCCGATAGTAAACATCGGACCAAAACACACACTGTTTCCTAGAAAGACGCAGCCTACGAGTCGCAATGGAAAGCCACAAGGCAGATGGGAGGGGACATCAAACAAATTAAAAGGACCTGTGTGTATACAACAGACACACACACAAGCAGAGAAGTGGAAAAGACGGGGGCCCTGAAACACCCAAGGCAAATGTTTTGGAAGGTATTATTATTGTATTGACATGCTTTAAAAAGGGACAAGGCGGAGGGTTGAAGCTCAATAAGCCGTGTAGAGGGAGAGGCATTTTCATTTCGTTATCAAGGCTAACATTTCCGCTCAAACAGGCTGGCTGACTCGTGTGTTTATGTTATTATGGAGGAGGCACCCTGTTTTTCCATGGTCGGAGTGTCTTAGTCACAACCAGGATCTCTCTCTCTCTCTCTCTGTCGTCAATCTTGGCACTGACCCCTGAATACTGCGTGACTTCCATCGGTGCTGATGACGTCCTCTATGATACATTTCTCCCCATGTGGGTCCTCCGTCTTATCCTGCTATTACACAAGTCCAGCAGCTTGTGCCTGCACCTGCTAACACTTGTTTACTTGTTATTGTTTTTCTTTTTTTTCCTCATTTTTGGTCATTCATCTTTTGTTTCCTGTGAGGTCAGAGGTCAGCAGCAGTCGCAGAGCCTCGGAGCCTCCTCAGAGGGCCAGACGTTTGCTTCAACCCTGGACGGACACTCGCCGGTTCGACCTGCCATCCTTGAATCACAATAACCTAGGGAGGTCAGTGTTGCATTCATTTTTGTTTTTCGGTGTAGATTGAGCATCGTTCCTCGCTGTTGTTGATCACACACTTCCTCCTCCCAAACAGCGCTCACACTGTTTTGTTTTTTTAGCAGAAACCTGAAAGGTGTAGCGCTGAATGGCTAGCAGACGTGAGATGGAGCATCCTACGACATTTGAAATGTGTGTCTCTCAATTCGAGAGGATGAATCATAATGCCTAATTCAGTCCTAATGGTGAAGTATTTTTACCACAGTCTCTCTCCCTCCTCCTGTGTATATATCTTCTTCTCTCTTCTTCTTCTTCACTCTTTTCCTCTCCTATCTCCTCATCTATCACACGTACAAAAACAGTCTCACTTTCTGTCTGCGCGCGTTGAAAAAAAACAAATAGCAACCCAGTGACTAAAGTAGGTTGGGCAACTTTTCAATGAAAAAACTCAAAAACAGGTGGACAGGTTCCACATCGGTGGCCAACATCTGCATGTACGATGTGTGTGGCGTTCTGCATCAGTGACAATGTGTGTCTTGGAGATGGGTGCAGGCGGGCAGTTATTTCCCAAAACAACATGTCTCTTAGTCATGTTAACTTAAAGGAAAAGTTCACCTAAAACTGAAAATTCAGTCGTTATCTTCTCAACCTCATTCTGATGGAAAGTCAGATGAAGGTTCATAGCTTCACAGCAAAACAGCGTTGCAACATTGTCCTAAACATATTAAGTATATGGCGACTTGTTTTAAAATGTAAAAAAAACCAACAGGATAAAAACGTAAAATGGATCCATACAGCTTTTCTGGCATCATCCAAGTCTCAGGAAGCGTGATCTGAAAAGATGTTATTTACACCCTCAACGTGGAGTCAAGCTCATGCACCCATTTCAGACGCAGTGTCCGCTAACGCTTTTAGTTTAGCAGCTACAGTGAAGATTTGGGCTTGAAAGAGGGTGTAAATAACATCTTCTCAAATCGATTTGGGATCTCGGGGCATCTTGGATTACGACAAATGAGCTGTATGGAGCCATTTTATATTTTTGCTGTGACGTTGTTTTGCTGTGAAGCTCCAAATAGGTTTTGGAGGACTGAGAATATGTTCACAACTCATCGGCATGGGTAGATGTTGACTGAATTTTCTTCTCTTTTTTTTGGTGAACCCATCCTTTAAAGACAGAAATGACTGATGTTGCTCATAAAGATGATTCTGCAAAATATTGAATCTAAACCTAACTAAAGTAACTTTCTACAGACAGGGGAACACCAAGTGTAAAATGTTTATTGAATGTTCTGCTGATGCTAACAAGGACGTTCTTCTTCTGCTCTCTCGACTCCACAGGTAGGTCAAAGGTCAGTGTCCCTGGAGATTTCTCAGTGAAAACCCACTGACTAGATGGGTAAGTACTGACACTGGATATTGAACCATTCAACGATCGTCTTCCTGATCACTCGACACAGTATGTGTGAATTATGATGATGTATGCGATTCAACAATAACCCCCAGACAAAGTTTAACAAATAAACAGCAATCTACTTTATGAAAAACATTCATTTACTCTCTGCACATCAGTTTTGTTTGTTTTTTTTACTTTGACTGATACTGACACACCGTGGGCTATGAGTCTTTCAACCACTTGGACAATTTCTCCTCTACTGCAGTCGCCAGTAAAGTAAGTAGGAGTTAGCTTGGATAACTATGTATGAGGATTTTGGGTTGTTTTTTTTCCAGCTGTAAAATAAAATAAAACCATGCAAACTGTACTAGTGATCCTGGCTTCATGTTGGCTAAAATATTGGTGACATTCTAATGTGAACATGCACAACGACATTTTTTATAGTTATCCCTAAAATGTGGTTGTCTGATGTTGTATATTTGACAGTTTAACGATTTAACCTCATTACCTTTTTGCCTAAAATGTCATCGTTTCATTGAAAGACTTCACTGGGAATTTAATTATTCAGATTCAGATCTGCATTATATCTCTAAAAAAAAGTTTCCCATCACTGCATATCGTACAACATATTCACAGGTAATAATATATCTGTTATATTGGCCAACAGATTGGCAGGCTGGCTCTGACTGTGACACTCACAATGAGCACGACAAATTCAGAGGAAAACCAGTGACGTCATGAGGGTTTTCAGCTTGTAATGACATTTCAGCACCACGGACAGCTTCTGGGGACAACACACGACAGTGAAATTGTCGTCTAAATCCAAATACACTTCCTTCCATCTTTCAAAAAACTATTGTACCCTAAACTAAAACCAAACCTACTACAATAATACAGAGTAATTCTCAACTTTGGTTTCATCATGAATTCCTTGTGCTGTTGGCATAGTCAGGTCCTCTGAGACGTATCATTTAGGCTATTTAAATGTTCCAAAGTAGCAGTGAAAACATATCTTGATATCTGTGTATTTTATATATTGAGTTGTCTGTTTTGTAATTGTATGTATCAAATGTTTTTTGCAGTAATTAGAAGTCTTAATGCTATCATAACTGAAAATGCCCGAAGAACCCTGCCTCCTGTCTGTCTGCTTCTCTGTCTGTCTGCCTCTCTGTCCATCCGCCTCCTGTCTGTCTGCTTCTCTGTCTGTCTGCCACTCTGTCTGTCTGCGTGGTGCTCAGGCTCCTTGGCTTTAGGAGCTGCGGGTTAAATGGGGAAATGGTTTTCACCATAGTCAGCTGGAGGATATTTTTAGACTGAGAGAGCCAGAGAGACACAAACCTATTCTGACCTGTTTTTTTTCTCTCTCTCTCTCTCTCTCTCTCATCACATTAATCAGTGTTTTCTTTATTTATGCTTTTGGTTTCCTCCTCTCTGTTTTTATACATTTCAGTTTGAGTTGATTGTGTATTTGTTCCCTCTCTCCACATCGAGCTCCGGGTCTTTAGGCTTCAGATATCGATGTGTCTTGTCCAGCTCTCCGCCCCAGTCTGCTTGGAAATGATGGTGGTCGTGCAGGGAGATGTGGAGGGCTGTTGGAAGGGGGGGGGGGGATAAGAATCTCAGAATAAAACATGCTACCCCCCGCTCCTTACCCAATACCTACCCACACACCCCAACCCCAAACACTCATAAGCCCCACCCCACTCTCCTTGCCAGCTGAATTAATTTGATACTATTTTTGAAAGTCAGTGTTTCTAAGGGAAACCTAATGACGCAATGACGTCAATGCAGGTCAATAGCACACTGCTGGAGAAGAGGACCAGGGAGAGAGAGAGACAAACACACACAGAGGAGAGAGAGAGAGAGAGAGAGAGCGAAAGAGAGGTGATTCGTGTGTGTCGTCGAGACACTTTTCCAAAGCTATTCCCTGTGTTGTGACATGAATGACTCTCTCCTCCCGGTTCCTTCTTTTCTTTCCTTTCCCCTCCCCTTTTTTCTTTAATGAATTCCCAATCCCCTTCCCGCGAGCTGCTTTTTGCCTCGCTTTGGTCCTCGTGCCTTTTTTCTGTTTTTTTTTCTTTTCTTTTTTTTTTTTTTTGTTAAATTGCGCCAGATTGATTCGTCTCCCGGCGGGTTTGCGCCGATAATAGCCCGGACTCCCAGTCGCGCTTCTCCTGCCCCATTCATGGTTTCCGCCTCTCTCTGGAAGTCATTCACACACACACACACACGCACACACGCACGCACGTACGCACAGACAGTGAGAGAGAAAGAGAGAGAGAGAGTCCATGCAGTGAGGTGAGTCGTGTTGCGCGCCTCACCAATTGCGTAAAGTCCCCCTGATTTGGCGGGCTCTTTCTATCAGCTGGCTCACATTTGTAACTCTGTGTGCTCTCCCCCCCAACTCCTCCTCCTCCTCCTCTCCAACCACCACATTTCCACTCCCAAACCCCCCCCTTCACCCCTCCCTCCACCACGACCCAACCAGCACCTTTCCTTTGAGCCGGCTCCCTGAATCCTGAATGGCATCACCAAATATTTTAGTCTCCGACAGACCGGAGAGACGACGCACATCGGTCTGACCTGCTTTCTCCATCCTGACGCAGGAGCAGAGACTGTAGGCTGCCCTGCTTTCCTCTCTCTCTCTCTCCCTCTCTCCCTCTCTCTCTCTCTCTCTCAGTGTCTCCTCTTTCTATCTCAGCCGGCACAAAGCCATTCTTTAAAAAAAAAAAAAAAAAAAAAAAGAAAAAGAAAAAAGAGACAGAGAATTTAAAAAGAGAAACAAATCTAAATAAAAAAGGTAAGTGATTTCTTTTGTAGATCTCCCGACCCAGAACGTGCTGCACTAGTCTGGGAAGTTTGCAGTTAGACCACGCGTAGATATTTTAAGACTCGGAGTCCTAAGTGGCGGGTTGCCCCTCGTTTCTAGTCGGGATGCCTCTTTTTGACACAGTGGTCTAAATCAGCTGAGGATCTCCTCCGTCTCTGTGAACATTTTGATCACGATCGCGGATTCCGTCGGAATGAGCCATCAGTCTTATTTGTTGCACACGAGACGTCCAGGGTGACTTTATTTGGGTTCGTGCTGTCAGACCGAGGCAACTGAATGCATGCAGGAATGAGATCTCTTGTTTCTTTTTTTCTCTCTCTGTGTGTGTGCGCGTGTTGACAGCGGATGGGATTTTGCAGACACTCAAAGAGAGCGGGCTGCGGTAAGGCGTAGGAGTATTCACGTGTTGGGGATCCTCTGCTTTAGGCTGCCTGCTCTGCTGAGATGCCTAGTAACAACTCAGAGACAGACAGGAAGAGGGAAGCTTCGGAAAAAAAAAAAAAAACGCCGCTTGTGATATCTGAGATGTATTTTTACTGGCTTGGGCTTTGGCGACACTCGTCTGTTCCCTCTGGTGCCAATAAAGCAAACGCGTGGCGTGACAGCTCCTCGGTCATGTTGTGTTTTGCGATTTGCATTTAGTCCCGCACTTGTAAACAACTTCCCGCAGCGGACCTGCGTCAGGTCACACGTGTTGCCTGTGCCGTTTCGTGACGGGTGAAATCCTGCGTGTTCTCCAACTTTGAGCTGGCGCTGAGCGTGAGCAGGCGGTGAAGTGTGTTGTGTAAACTGCAGTGGCTACTTCGTGCAGCGGCAAGGAGGCTGTTGGGGAAATTGGACACGACCGAGCTTGTTCAGCACCGCGGACAGCTCACACGCTGAGCTCTGCCCGCACACATCATCATCATCAGCGCCGGAGTCAAAGTTCATTTAGGGCTGTGAGACACCCCGGGGTCAGTCACACCGGGTGCCTTTCTCTGGAGTTTCACCCGCTTGACTCCGAGATGTGTCTTCCTGAAGTCGTTTGAAAGTGTGTAGTTTGAGTGCAGCTGGTTACAGACGTGCATTTCTGGCTTCAAACGATTGCAAGCAGGCGTTGTGAGGTTGTTTTTTTTTTTTTTTTTAAAGTCAAGAAAGCACACTCCCTGTCATTAATCCGCGCTGTTCCGGTCCTCATCGCTGTGAGATGAAGTCGGACAAAGGCTTCACAAGAGGGAACAAAAAAAAAAGAGAGAGAGAGAGAGAAGTCTGCTGCGGCTTGCAACTTGCAGGAGTCAGGAGTGCGTACCTTTTTTAAGGAGGAGGAGGAGGAGGGGGATCTCTGGCTGAGTTTGTCGACATCCGGCGGTGATCTTGGCGCACTGCACTGAAGGAACCTCGGCTGCAACTCCCATTGATACTGCTCCCCTGTTTGATTGAATGATTCTGGGCTACAGGGAGCTGCGTGTGTGTGTACATGTGTGTCTGCATATGTAGGGTGACTTGTGGTGGTTTGTGTGTAGATGACACACTTGACTGTTGTCTCGTGTTCTCGTGCCATGGCTTGATTTGGTGTAAAAAAAAAAAAAAAAACGAGAGCCAGACGTGAACCAAAAATATCCAGAGCATAAACCCTGACCGTGTCCTCTCCTGTCTTTATTACATGCTGTGCTTCATTATGCTGGTTGTCTCAGCGTATGACCTGCTAAATCCGCTCAGCGTGTCTGTCCCCATACATGCGCTCGCCAGCAGTCACGGACATACAGTTGGCCTACAGGCAGGGATAAAAATAGCACAAACCGATGCGACGGGCGCAGCCCTTTTCCCTTCTCAGAGCCGACTTTTCTAGGTAGCTGCCACTCAGTGGATACTCACCAAACCCCCAACACACCATCCCCCTCAGCTCACCCCATCCCATCCCGTAAAGTCTCGTGAATCTCCACGCGGCATGAGTGCAGATGGACGGCATGTGGAGAGGGTCTTACAGTAAAGGTGTTATAGATATAGAAGGGGAGGTGGGGTGAGAGACGGAGCATACTGGGGAGGGAGGTTTGTTTGTGAGCCTTTGCACGGACAAGTATGCGCTCCCCGTGGGTCTGTTCCGTGGGTGAGCGGGGTCTGGTGCGTGGGCACGGCCGGTGTGTGCAGGAGCCGGAGGAGGCAGCGGCTCGGCTCGCTGCGTTTTCCCTTCCTCCGGCTTAGAGATGCGGTGTTTTGCCCGCCAAATGCACTGGATGCCGGGATAAAAAAAATTCTCCAGGACCAAAACAGCACGCTTGGTGGGGGGATATATAGAGACAAGGGAAGGAGGGAGGGGAGAGGAGAGGAGAGGAGGGAGGCTGGATGGAAACCCAGATGCTCCAGCATTAGAGGAGGGTTTTTACCAGGAGATAACCTTCTCCAAAGCTGCACCTTCCACGAGTCCACACCACATTATCCACCTGTAACATTTTCCTGTTTTGTCGCTCATGTTTTTTCCTCGGCACATTTGCGGAGAGCTGATCACAGAGCGGCAGTGTCTTTAATCAGGCTCTACGGGCTGTAAAGTGAGAGAATCTAAACGTGACGTCAATGCCTAGTAACTGACGCAGCCCTTCAACAAAAAAAAAAAAAAAGAAAAAAAAACCCGGCTTTTTATTTTTTTTATTTTTCTTCTTCTCGTCAGCAAAGCTTAATTACTAAATTTTACTGTGCTCCGTCGACTAAAAGAAAAAAGAGAGCCCCGCAGGGAGCGTCGGGTAATCCGCGTTCATCAGTATTTGGACCTATTTTGCGTTCATGAGTTTGACACCGGGACTAGAAGCTTCTGAAGAGGGCGACAAGACATCAAATATTGTCGATGATACTGGCAGCGACGGCGACTTCCACATTTCTAGTTGTTGGGGGGTGAAAGTAGAGTGTTTTTTAAGGATGAGAAGGAGGTGGTGGTGCTGTTGGAGGCACGTTGGGCTCCAAAAAAAAAAAAAAAGAGAAAAAAATCACTGCAATGATGCAACGGAGGGGAATCGGGGCTCTTGTGCAGAGTTGGAGAGGCAAAATTAATTTACATTACATGCACTTCACGTAACGTTCCTAAGCGATGCCTTTTGTGAGTGTTTTTTTTTCTCCTTCCTCGTACTGTGACCTAAAAATAGCATCATAGTTTTGATCGTGCGCCAGAAATAGACAGACGGGTATCACTTGTATAAAAAGGGAGGCGATCCTGAGCAAACTTGGACGTGCCACTGTAAGCCTACATAATAACAAATGGAGGACTTAATCTGTTGCATTTCTTCCAGACTCTTGTTGCGGCTTTTCACTGAAAAAGAATCTCAATGTGTCTCTTGTTTTTTTTTTTGTCTCTTTCTCCAGTTTAGAGCGAGGACGCGGCTGCAGCACGGTGAGTGAGACGTTTTGCACACGTAACGTTTAATTCCGTGTACTTTTGTGTATTTGGTCGTGCATGCTCCCGAGTGCCTGTGCTGTTTCTTTTCTCCCAGATCTTTTGCCTCCTTCCTCTGTCTCATGCACGCAAAAAAAAAACAGAAAACAACAAAAACCACACACACACACACTTGACTCCCGGTCGTAGGCATGGATTTTATTGGCATGCTTTACGAGCCATGTATGACTGTGGAGCCAAAGCACAGAGCAACCCTTCCTGCAGAGTAGGAATCACCCCTTTTGGTAAATAAGCAAGTGCAAAAACTCCCTTTGTCTGTTGGCGCTGTTGAGTCTCTATCACATATTTATTTCTTTCCCTCCCATCTCCCTGCTTAACCGCGAAAGCGAGGGGAACCCTTCTCTGATGAGCGCTTAAGGACGCCTTTTTTTTTTTTCCCCCTCCGTATTCTTGTTTTTAAGAGGAGTCGTACTGACAGAGAAGCGGCGGTGGAGGAGGAGGAAGAGGAGGAGAGAGTGGAGTGAAGTGAAGGAGCTGTTGCTGCAGCAGAGACCAGGCGCACCGCATGGGGAAACCCGGGAGCTGTCCAGCAGCAATGGTGCTGAAACTACACCAAGTGGCGGTAGTGGGCTGTTGCTGGTGGTGCCTGTGTGTGTGTTTGTACGCATATGTGTGTGTATGTGTGTGTGTGTGTGTGTTGTTCCTGGCCGCCAAAAGCTTTATTTACTCCTGCTTGGAAACCAACAGCATCTACTCAGAGGGAAGCGACGTCGGAGGAGAAATACTGAAGCACGCCCGCGTCCTTTAAAAAAAAAAAAGAAAAAAGAATCCCTTGTGCTAACTGAAGGAAGACATTTGGCTCGTTTTAACAGAGTTTTTTTTTTTTCCCGCCTGTGTAGTTTGACAGAGGGAGAGAGAGAGAGAGGAAGGCAGCAGCCGGACCGGCTTGGATCAGCTCTTCTTCGTCAGTCCCGTAATTTCCTCCCGTGAACTCGTAAAGGAATCAGTCTGATTGATTTACCAATCCAGCCTCTTTTTTTTTTTTTTTTTTGAGGTGAAGCGACTTAAAATCACCAGAAGACGTGCAGCCGGTGTCAAGTCGACAGTGCGCTTTCAAAAGTGGCAAAAACAAAAAAAAAAAAAACAGCCGAGATATTCTGCGTTTGAGTTCAGCAAGGCGCGCCTAACTTGGTCTAAGATCTCCCAAACGCGTAAACTTTGCGACGATGAGGGCGAAGGGAGCACAGCTACACCCGCCTCTCCTCCAAGAAAAAGAGTTTGAAGGCATCATCCTTTCAATTAAAGGTATCAGTGTTGAATTAGCGACCCGGACCGGCAGGATGATGAATAGGCTACAGGCGTCTGCACGGCTCTGCAGCCCGACTGGGAGACGAGAAACCGCGCTCGCACCAGTCCCAGTCTGCGCACGACTTTGGCCAATTTCCCCCAGTAATTTTGAGGCTACCGTGCCACAGATGCGAAAAATCCCGATTGCACTTCACTTGCGATACATTCCTCCACCTCCCCAAACACACACACACACACACATGCGCGCGCGGGCACACACACACACACACGCACAAACAAACGCACACACACAAAAAAGCAACAACTATGTGATTCCTCGTCGGTCAAAACGCGCAAATACCGACTCGAGAGGCCAGATCTCGGTCAATAATTCAACAGCGAGCGTGTAATATCGGTGGAAACAACACGGATTCCCGAGTCGTGACTGCTAAAGTGAGTAATGTGCGCGTTGGCTGCGTCAGGAGAGGCAGTCACTGTGCAGTGCAGACGGTGGGGGAGAATCGTGACTGACTGGGTTGCAAATGAAAAGACCACCCAATAAAATAAATAAATAAATAAAAAAAAATACCCACACCAGGAGGGGGGAACGGGGAGAGGGGGGCATGGCGAGAGTGAAAGGGTGGGGGTCTCGGGTCTGGGGTGGGCTTCAGACTCTGGGTATGTACTAACCACCTCCACCACCACCACCACCACCACCTCCACCCCTTCAATCCCAAATACCTCCTTTCTCCCCAAAGCTTGTTTTTAGTGTGAGCCCTGCTGCTTGCTGGCATGCTGGCAGCCAACTTGAATGCAGACGAGTTTCATCAGTGATAGTGGGGCGGTGTGGATGGAGAGAGAGGAAGAGGAGGAGGAGGGAGGGAAGGAAGGAAGGAGGGAGGGAGGAGGGTGAGGGTGAGGAGGAGGAGGAGGAGGGAGGGGGGGGATATGTCGGTTCGGGATCAAACCGGGTA